>CM038678.1:189453666-189818697 GCA_021605205.1 Aegilops longissima | reverse complement strand
ATAGAGAAAATGGGAAAATTTGTTGTATTATAACCATCATGGAGGTAGGATGTATGGGACAAAGCAAAGTAATTGCCATGAATAACATTACTTACACATAACTCCCGGACAAACACCTGCAATCGGCATTTTCCTTCATCTTCAAGATAATATTTCCAAGATGGGAAGATACGCAATACGATTTAACAACATCAAATGCGATAGATGCTAAACTACGACTAGCTTGTTGTGCTTCCTCCACGTGAATAGGCGCATTAACCGTGGAGTTGGGGTTCGCCAGATAGTACCGCCCTTTGGGCACCGGAGTGCCTTACTAACCGCTTCTTGTTTGGGAGCTCTGGTGGAGATGGTGCTGTCACAGTGAACTGGGTTACTATCGGCTCGGGTTGGGGTTAGATTGGGTGAAGCTAGTTCTCCGTCCATCGAGTAGGGGTACAATCTGCAAGAGTTTGGGTTATGTGGTAGGCTGGTTCTTGTGCATGTACAACCGGGTGCTATCTCCACCAAGAGGTAGCACTGCTTTTATTTGAAGACCGTGTTTTTAGTCCGCTAGATACGCATCACCCGCCCAATTCAAATGGCTGATAAACAGAAACATAGTTGAATGTACGACATTGTATGAGAGATGATGCAATAGATAGTGTGAAAAAGAGGGCATGAAATAGTTGATATGTATATTGTTTAACTAAAACGGATAGCATGACATAATTTCACATATATGATGTCTATCTAAACCGGATAGCATAGCATAACATAATTCAAAGATATGATGAATAACTAAACAGGATCGCATGACATAATTCACCTACATGTTATCTAAGTAATCAGGATCGCATCATTTAATTCACATATATGATTTATATGCTAAACAAAGGGCATTCGATATGATGTCCGAACTAAGAACATGGTGTTGAATATTGTGTATATGATGTCTAAACTATGCAATGCAAGACACCGATGCATGATATGAGCAGATAACCGTGCAAGTTAGAGCATACACCTCTGGGGGAATAGGATGGTCATCTGTCCTCTAATCCATCTCCGAGGAGCTATCGACCCAACAAGAGATCTGCTTCGATGTAGCACCGTCGCTCAAGGCCTTGTTTTCACTCTAGATTTTTCCATCTCCCACCCAAATGGCTGATTCACAGTGAAGAGTAGTTTAATGTACAAACATTGTTCATAAATGGAAATGTAATGAAGAAAAGGATGGGCAAGATATCATTCAAATATATGATGCCCGGTTAAACAGGATGGCATTGCACATTTCACATATATTATGGCTGGCAAAGACATGAGACTGCATAATTCCATATATGATATAGAAACTAAACAGTGGCATTACGTAACATGTCTAAATCCAAGCGATGACATATATGATGTCAAAAGTAGGCACTCAAGGCAACATATGCATGATATGACTAACATCATCATGCCAAGGTAGAGCAAACACCTTGGGGGTAAATAGGAGTGGTCACGCGTCCAATCCGCCTGTAACGATATCTTCCTCTCGATTACAACTGGAGAGGGGTGGGAGGGTTTGCCATTGAACCCACCATGGAGCGATGTCTCATGACATTGTATTGCCGCAAAACTCTTCTTTTTCTACATGTTCAAGATGACTGTACAATATCCGATATGCATACAAAAAAATATGGTGAGATTATGTAAGGAGAGCATGCAGAAATTTAGAGTGATGGTAACAACCAAGGATCGATGTTTTTCCGCTGAACCAAAATAGCCCTAATGGATCGACGTGAATGTATAGTAATAAGTGATGCAACAAGTGTACAACCTCTTTGTCAGAGCGGTTTACCTCAAAGATCATTGGGTTGGTCAAGCAGCTTGAGGCAGAGGTGGCTGTCGGAGGTGTGGAGGAAGATCTCGAGGAATCAGAGATGGCGCCCGTGCATTGCTCACAGATGGATCGCTCGTCGTTGGAGCAGCTCCGTGAGCAGAAGACGCCAAGGCTGAAGCAAGACAAGACAGTACATCGCAATCTCAAGTGGGATTCTAATAGCATCTCCAATAGATGATGTAAAATGGATGTAAAATTAACATCACCAAAACCACCGACTACAAATGATGAGGTAAAACTGTTGACTTGAACTTAACTTGAAACTGAAATTTACATGGAATCTGAATGCTACCGTCAAACTGAACGCAATGGTAGCAGAGAGGCACTTGACATGTAGTTTAGGAGGCCTCAGCTCATCTTCAACCTGCACCTCGAGCCGCCAGCCACCACGCCGAACTGCCACCTCGCCGCCTCAAACAACTCGCCACCTCCGCCTGCCAGCCCTCTAGGCCCCCACCCGAACCCTAAGATAGATAGTGGGTACCTCTCCATGAGCCCCTCGCCCCGCATGGGTGGTTCTTCTTAACTCAGAGCCCCCAACCCTGAAAATCGATCGACCCAAAAGTCGATCAGCGATCAAGTGTGGCTTAATCGAGCAGAGCAAAGAAGACGAGCGAGGGGAGAGAGCAACAGAAGCTAGGCGAAGGAGCGATCGAGCGAGAGCCGAGCAGCAGCAGCAGATCCGGCTGGTATGGCGCCGCCACCAAGGGGCCTCGACCGGGGAGAGCCGCTGCGGAGATGTGCCGCGGGCGCCGGCAAGGTAGCCGCCCATGGGGGTGCGGATGGAGCACGCCGGCGCCGGGAGGTCGAAGTTAAGGAGAAGGTGCGATGCGATGAGTGTACAACCTCTTTGGTGGCGCAGTAGGCCTCGCTTCGCCCGAGGAGTCGGTGAGGATGCTGCGTTCCGGTGGAGCAGGTTAAGGGCGCTGTGGGGATGGAGCAGCCGCGATAGACGAGGCGATCGCCGAGCAGCCTTGGAGGTGGAGGACGGGCGGTGAACCGCGGACGGCGAGATGGACGACGGATCCTCATCCGGGAGGTGGACGAGGGACGCCGAACTGTTGCGTGGACGACGCTATCGGGAAGAGGCTCCGCTGGGCAGCGTGACGGTGGACGGAGGAGGGTGGGGTTTCGCTCGGAGCGAGAGGTTATGGCGGCTCGATTTCAAATGGCTAAAGGGGCGATGCGAGAGGGTGAAGCATGACTTAGGAACGCTTGTCCAAAATGTAGGGTGTTACAAAAGTTTGCTTTCAATGCGTTATGCCTCTAAGTCGTGCTTTACACGGGGAGATATAGCCGCATCGAGGGCGTTCAAGTTGGTAATCGAGCCTTCCCGACTTAGGAGCCCCTACTTGATTGTTTGTCATGGCGTTGTTGAGTCTAGAATGGAAAATGTTTTGAGTCTTAGGATTATATATATCGGAGAGGATTCTTTTTACTCCTCAGTCCCTTCGTCGCCTCGGTGAGGTATCCCGACGAGAGTTTTGACTCTTCTCTCCTCAAATTTCACTAAAAAATTTTTTAGGATCACGCTGGTATCTTGGAATCGTTCGATGGTTTTGTGACGAGAACATTGTTCTTGGTGCCTCCCGACATTTAGGGGTTGTGGCAGTGTCCCGGGAGTTGAGCTCCGAGGTGTTGTCGCCACAATTTTATCGCTGCATTCTCGAATACCTGAGTTTTACCGACATCGAAATCTCTTTTGTGCAGTTGTTGGTGAGATAACCCCGATAGCCCAAGATCGTGGCGAAAAGGGAGTATTGCCATGACTTGTATAACGGATGTTTTTTCAAGGTCGAGGTACACGATTTCGAAGGTTTCTTGGTTATGTGTTGACGGATGGATACAATGGATCTAGGTATTGTTAGTTTGGGTGATATATTTTGTGTCCCTGATCCCCAACACCAGATTGCATAACCGAAAGTTTCGGGAGTTTATAGGTGGGAATTCAAGTATCTCGTAGGATATCTTTCCAACACACATGATACGATATGGGATCTATCATGTGTTTGTTCCGGCTTATTCTGCAAGTCAAATCCTTTGTTTTTGTTTTGTTTTGTGGTATTCGAGTTGCTTCGAAGTCAAGTGTTGATTCCATACCTTTCCTAAATGGTGTTCTCATATTGCTATGTGAATACTAATCCTTCTTGATCACTGAGCTTGTCATGTTAATTCTTTTCTCAACCGGCGTGCTTCTCTTCAAGTGGATCCGATCATTCCAACATTCGCAAGATCATTCTAAGCTTTTCTCAATGGTGTTCGTTTCATCCGACCTAAGTTGCCTTTGTTTTCCCGCCCTCCCACCCTTTTTCTTCAAGGACTCAGATTTCTTAATCAAGTATCCATTTTTATTGAGTGAAGTTTCTTCATTCTTTTCCTTTAATGTTTTATCCGGTGATTTCTCATGAAGACGCTAAGGAAACTTTTACCTTATCATTGTTCCATTCTAATTTTCTTCTCCGGTGGGTTTAGATCAAGATTTCCCGGTGCACCTCATAGTCTTTCACTTCTTGTTATTCAATTGTTCCGGAGTGTTGAAAATATCTCAGAAGATTCTAGTTTCCATTCTCAATTCACTCAAGTTCTTTTGAGGATGCTATCTCATTCAAGCCATTTAATTCAACCGTGCAATCTCTCTTTCAAGCAATTGTTCAACGGTGGTTCTTTTGAGGGCCCTAACCCACAGTGTCTTTTCCTGTGATCTTACCCGACTCTTTTATTTTCCGGAGCTATTCCCAAATTCTTTGCAAAGTTTGACGTAAGGATGAATTATCATCAGTCAAATGTCTTTCTCCAAGATCTTTGAAATTATCTTCATCGTTGGTTCAACCTTCCTAATTTTTCATTCCGGAGTGCTTCAATAAGTCATGGTGGTGTTTCTCGTCGTCATTCTCGAATTTTGAAGACCAAAGACGAGTTTCTCTTAATCTTGCTCCATTCTCTTCAAGATTCATGGTTCTAGCTTCGTGCATTCCTCTCATAATTGTTTTAGATTGTGAGAATTCTTTTAACCCACCCGGAGCATTTCAGGAGTCTTTTCAGTTTGATTCTTCGGAGCCCATCATCTCAGAATTATTCATTCCAGCTTTCAGCTCTCGTTCTCCAAATCTCACCGTGCATCGTCAAATATCCTCTAATCAGTTCATGATCTCTTCGCTCTAATGTATCTAAATTTTGTCAAGCATCTTTATTCGTTTTCCAATTCTTCCTGGTGAATTGTGCCTTTGCTACTTTCATTTTCAATTCTTACGGTGGTCTGTTCAAGAGTTCTCTTCCTTCGTTATTATATAGATTTATTCGTTGTTTCAATCCTACCGGTGGTTCGTTGAAGACCTTCCCAAGTTTGCGCCATATCTATCTTAATCCTTTCTACGAGAATAAGTAGTATGCCTAATCCATTGCTTGTCATCAATGTAATTGGTGAAGGATCAGCATAATGTAATTCTTATTCTTGTTCCATCGAGTAAATTCAATTCCTTATTCCGGAGGTTCATCAAAATTCTTGGTTTCATTTGTTCATCTTTCTTTCCGGAGTTCCAAGTTTTTCTCGGCTATATCATTTCAAAGCTTCATCTTATCACTGCAAGGCTTCACCTTGTGTTTTCAACTTCTCTTTCTTTTATCATCCTTTTCTTACCGGAGTTCTTCATGGAGTTTCTTCATGGTGGTTCGTCAAGGATTCTTTTCATTTCTCCAATTGTTCTTCAAGATTTCTCTCGGAGTTATGATCCGCCAAGCTATACTCTAAAATAAGCATGGTGTTCAACACATGTTTTGTTTTGAGGAGTTCAAGTTTTCTTCTTCTTGCTTTTCGAAGTGCAATTCGTTCTACCTTATCATTTGAGGTGGTGTTATGTCATTCTCGACAATTTGAGTTCGTGTTTCATGATTCACATGTTGTCAAGAATGAGGTATTTTAAATCCATCAATCTCTTCATTGGAGTTATCTTGGGCTATATTTCACCTAAAGCTTTTCCTAAGGATTGTTGCTATTTATGGTGCTTATAAAGGACCCAAGTTCTTCATTTGTCCTCTCGGTGAAATAAGTTTTCATCTCCGTGTTGCTCTCAATCCAATCAATTGTTTCCGTTGGTGGCAGAAGCTCACCTCATAATTTTGAGATGTTTTCTTAAGCCCACTACAAGCTTATCCTTATCGTTGTTGTTTTTTTTCAAACAACTCCGTTCAATCCTACTTCGTAAGGATGCTCTTTCAAATTCATTTATGGTGGGAGATGTTGGTTTCATTCTTCGTTCTATTCATTCCATTCTTTCATTTCTTCCGGAGGCATTGTGATGTTGCTCTCTTCGACCCATCATCTTGTTTTGTCAAGACCATGTCCTTTTCCTTGCTTATCGATTTAACCGGAGTGTGGTGTCTTCTCTTCAAGCTCTTTTCATCTTATCAAGTTCTCCTTCTTCTTTTAGTCGGAGTGCTGCCCAAATTTTATCAATCTTATTCTTTGGCTATCTAGTTTAAACCAGAGTGGTTTCAGTATCTATCTTATCACTAAACCTCGTGGTTTTCGTCGTATCCCTTGTTTCTCTTTTCTAACAGAGTGTTTTCAACTTTCTTCATCTTCGTTGTTCTCTTTCTTTCATTTTGTTCAACCTCTCGAGGTTTATTGGTTTCACTCGTTTGTCAAAGAAGCAACTTTGTTTTACCTCTTCCTCTCCCGTTTTTCTCCGGTGCCATCCTAGATCTCGGGACGAGATCCTCTCGTAGTGGTGGAGTGTTGTGACGCCCCAAGACCGGAGCTTCAGTTGCCTTCCAGGGTTTCCGAGTTTTGTCGTGTGATTTGTTTTGTTTGAGCTTTCATCTTGTCATCTCTTGCATTGCATCATGTCATCATGCCATCATTCATTAATTTTTTTTAAAACTCTTCTAAATAAATTGTATGGATTTTTCGATCCATTTAAATCGAGGGAAGGTTGACTTCTCTTTATAACATATCGTCCCAATATTATTAGGGAGCTATATAAATATTCCATTAATTGGAATTCACCATAACACACTTGCAAAATCCCATGCCTTTTTCTGCTCCGAGTTGACCTCAAAACCTCGCCATTATTATTCTATCATTTTCCGGAGTTCCACCAAAAATCCTTGGATCATTTTTGTTAAATTCCTCACATTTTTGCGAGCTCGGGAAAATTATCCCCATGTCCAACTTCTTCCTCTAACCTCTCTTTCTTTTCTTTCTTAATCTTCGTTTCTTTCTTTTCTCTTTTCTTTTTTTTAGAGAGAGGAGCCAGCCCAGCCGGCCTCTGGCCTCCCAACCCCCGCTGCCCGCCTAAGACCCCGCCCACCTAGCGCCTCCCTCCAGGCCGGCCTAACCTCTCCAGACCGGCCCAAGGCCCATGCCCCGCGCCCCTCTAACCCTAGGCGCCAGGCCCCCATCTCCCTCCTCCCGCTTCCCAGCGCCGCCGCTTCTCTCCCGATCCCTCGTCTCCCCATCTCTCCCGAACCTCCTCGCCGATCCCTCGTCGCCTCCCTCCTCTCGATCTCCTTCTCCTCTCGCCTCATGGCGCCTCAAGCCGGCCCTTATTCGTCCTCCTCCCCGGCGCCTCAACCCTCCTCGCCGCGCCTCAACCCTCCTCGTCGCCGCCGCCATCCCTTCTCCGGTCCGCTCGCCCTTGCCGCCTCCTCCGTTGGTGGAGACCACCAGGAGCCCGGAGTCCCCGCCGTCGAGCTCCATGGCTAGCACCACCGCCTCCGCACCCGGCCACATGCGGCCTCCTCCTCTGCCGTCCGCGCCATCTAGCCGCGCCATGCCCGATCTCCACGCCAGGGCCGACCCGACCCAAGCTGCTCCACCCCTACGCCCGTCCTCTGCCGCTGCAAGAACGCGCTGAACCGAAAGCAGCCCCGAACCATCCTCGCATGACCAGCAGCGCCTTTTCCATGGAGCACTAGCTCATTGCGGCCCCGAGCACCACCGCAGGTGGCCGCCGCACTGACCACCTTGGGTTGGCGCTGTACACTGTTGCTGCCTCTGGGCATCTTCACTTCCGTAGCCCGAGGACGCCTTCGTGGTTTTTCGTCAAGATCCTCTCCGAACAAACGCACGACTACACGATGTTGCGTCAAGTACCCCTTCGGTTCCGTCAAGTTCGACTACACGGGAACGACTACATCCGAGGTGGATAACGACAAGTACCCCTTCGTTTCGTCAATACCGGCAAGTTCAGAAGACCCATGTACCACGAGCGGCAAGTTCAACTCCAAAACGTGAACAACTACTTCCACGATGATGCGACAAGTACCCCGACGATACGCCAAGTACCTCTCGGATCCGACAAGTACCCCGATGACACGTGTACCACTACCGTCGACCCTCGAAGACCCCGTGGACCCCGAACATCCACGGGACATGAACAACTACTTCCGATGACGAGATGTACCACAACCATCGAACGAGAACGTCTACTTCCCCTACGCCGTGTACGACTACTTCCCTCGACGATCATTGCGAGAACGTCTACTTCCATCTACTTCCCTCGAAACTCGACCCGTCCCGTTTGAACGTTCCGAAGGTATAACCCGTGACGACCGCCGTGATCTAATCATCCTTGCGATGCCCCTCTTTTGCCATGCCACCGTTCCGTGGGAACCCGGTATCCGGATCACCCACCATCTTGCATGACTCGCTCACACGCTTTCCTTTGTACCGATATCTCAATCGAGTTATCGGAACCGATATGTTGCCGTCGCACCATTTTCGGATTCGTTGCCGTGGCACCCCTTTCTTCCACCACGGTGACATAATGCTTCATATCATGCTCATGATAACGTTTTCATAATATTGCATAAAACTTGTATATGTCATCCGCATCATGATAACAACATTTAAATGTTTATAATTGTTGTTTGCATTAATTTGCTTAAATGCCATGCTAAAATGATTTATTTCATAACTAAATAACCGTAACTCGGATTTAAATAAATTATATATGTAAATGGGGTAGAAAAATGCCTAGTTTAACATGGTAGCTTTACTTTGCATGTTTAACAACTCTAAAATTTGCTTTAGGTCAGATCTGGTCCGAATCTAAAATATTGCTCATGAGGATTTTCCGGAATTGTTGTTTCTTATTTCCGGCCTCATTTAAACTTGCCTAGATAGGTAGTTTCATTATGCTTCACCTCTTGCCATGTTTAACAACATTTAATATTGTTGAGTACCTAATCGGGAGAGAACTAAATAAGTGTTGTGGTGTTCCGTCAATATGCAACTCGTTGCATATTGGGCTCCATTTAACTTGTAGTTTTGTTTGTGCACATTGCCATGCCATGCCTCATTAAACCGGACATGCATCATACTTGATTGCGCATCATGCCATGTTTATGTGATGGTTGTTTACTATGTTGTTTGCTTCTTTCCGGGTTGCTTCTCTCGTTAGCTTCGGTTTCGTTCCGGAGTTGTGAGGATTCGTTCGACCTCTTCCGTTTGTCTTCTTCATGGATTCGTTCTTCTTCCTTGCGGGATTTCAGGCAAGATGACCATACCCTCGAAATCACTTCTATCTTTGCTTGCTAGATGCTCGCTCTTTTGCTATGCCTATGCTACGATGCCTACCACTTGCTATATCATGCCACCCACATTGCCATGTCAAACCTCTAACCATCCTTTCCTAGCAAACCGTTGTTTGGCTATGTTACCGCTTTGCTCAGCCCTCTTATAGCGTTGTTAGTTGCGGTGAAGATGAAGTTTGTTCCTTGTTGGAACATGGAGATGTTGTTCCTTGTTGGAACATGTTTACTTGTTGGGATATCACAATATATCTTATTTAATTAATGCATCTATATACTTGGTAAAGGGTGGAAGGCTCGGCCTTATGCCCGTGTTTTGTTCCACTCTTGCCGCCTAGTTTCCGTCATATCGGTGTTATGTTCCCGGTTTTTGCGTCCCTAACGCGTCGGGTGATTTATGGGACCCCTTGACAGTTCGCTTTGAATAAGACTTTTCCAGCAAGGCCCAACATTGGTTTTACCATTTGCCTCACCTATGCCCTTTTTCCCTTGGGTTTCGGAGCCCGAGGGTCATCTTTATTTTAGCCCCCGGCCGTTCTCCTTCGAGTGCTGGTCCAAACCGAAGCGATGTCCGGCGCCCACGGGCAACCAGGGTTTATGCCAACCCGACGTCTGCTCATCCGGTGTGCCCCGAGACCGAGATATGTGCAGCTCCTATCAGGATTTGTCGGCACATCCGGGCGGCTTTGCTGGTCTTGTTTTATTGCTGTCGAAATGTCTTGTAGCCGGATTCGAGACTGATCGGGTCTTCCGGGAGAAGGTCTATTCTTCGTTGATCGCGAGAGCTTATCATGGGCTGTTGGGACACCCTGCAGGGTTTGAACTTTCAAAGCCGTGCTCAGCGGTTATGTGGCAGATGGGAATTTGTTAATGTCCGTTGTAGAAAACCCGGTTGATCTTTATTAAAATACACCAACCGGCGTGTGTAACTGTGATGGTCTCTTCTCGTGGAGTCCGGGAAGTGAACACGTGTTGGAGTTATGCTTGACGTAGGTTGCTTTAGGATCACTTCTTGATCATAGTTGTTCGACCGTGCTTTTGCCTTCTCTTCTCGCTCTCTTTTGCGTATGTTAGCCACCATATATGCTAGTCGCTTGCTGCAGCTCCACCTCACTACCCTGTCCTACCTTTAAGCTTAAATAGTCTTGATCTCGCTGGTGTGAGATTGCTGAGTCCCCGTGACTCACAGATACTTCCAAAACCAGTTTGCAGTGCCGATGAACCGTGCAGGTGACGATCCGAGCTCAAGGAGGAGCTCGATGAAGATCTTGTTCATTGTGTTGTTTCGCTTCAGCTTGATCAAGTGGAGCCCAGTTGGGACGATCGGGATCTGTGTAGCATTTGGGGTAGTCTTCTTTTATTTTGGTTCCGTGAGTCGGACCTTGATTGTATCTGTATGATGTAATGTTTTACTCATGTATTGTGTGAAGTGGCGATTGTAAGCCAACTATGTATCTCTTTTCCTTATGTAATACATGGGTTGTGTGAAGATTACCTCACTTGCGACATTGCTTTCAATGCGGTTATGCCTCTAAGTCGTGCTTCGACACGTGGGAGATATAGCCGCATCGAGGGCGCTCAGGGGTCCACAGACTTGCTCGCTGCTGCCTGCTTGGCGTGGCTCAAAGAAGGCCCAGACAGCCCATCTTCATCAGCAAGAAGCTCAAGACCCTCATGAGGGGCCAAGCCTGCATGGGCGGGCGACAAGGAGCTTCTCAGCGCGCCTCGTCAGGCTGGCTCATGAGGAGGTGGAGAGTTCAAGGCAGGGTACCTCACGAGGTGCCCATGACGCAAGCCATGACGACCAAGGGCGCCAGTCGGGCGCCAGCCAGCGCATTGTCCTCCTTTCCTCTTTGGTGCAAAGGGAGCAAGCGCAGGCGAGAGCATCAAGCAAAGGCATCCATTTCGGTGCAACAAGACCAAGACCATCCTAACGGCTGGAAGGGAGTCATCGTGGAGCCCAAGCAGGCGTCATCACCAGAGCCTTTGGCAGGCGAGGACCAACTTTAGTCAGGATAAGTGTACCCGCTATTCCCCTTCAAAATGGCCAATTGTTGGCACCCTTCCCGCTCAATATTTGGGAAGAGGCCCAGGGCCTTTGCCTATAAATAGGACTAGCCACCCCCAGGGTAGAGGCATCTTGAAGAGAGCAAGACAATAGCATCACACAGGGAGAGAAGAGCGACTGAACCCCACCTAGCAGTTCATCACACCCGCCAAGAACAGACCCTTGCGAGGCTGTTCTTCCTTGTACTGTCCCTCATCAGCCCAAGAGGCAATCCACCACACCACACACTGGAGTAGGGTATTACACCACAATGGTGGCCTGAACCAGTATAAATCTTGTGTCTCTTGTGCTGTTCTGTTTAGTAGTTTAGGTCCCAGCGGTTCGGCGAAGTACGAGACGGTAGAGGGTTGAATCTCCGCGCGCACCCCAGTGTTCGAACCTCAAGGGTCTGCCGGAACCCGAAATCCGACATTTGGCGCGCCAGTAGGTGCGCTGAATCTGCCTTCCGTCGCCTCGTTCTTCCCGACCACTGCAACCATGTCCGACGCTCGTTGAGCCCAGCGCTGAAGCGCCGAGCCGCCCTCGCCTCCCATGTCGCCTGGACGGCTCCTGCCGGGCGAAGCCCTCGTCGTTCCACGCCGCTTGCCGCCAACACCGCCACTGCCCGGCGGGAACGAGCAGCAAGCATCGCCCCAAGACTCCGCCCATGAGGCGGGATGGCGCACCGCCACACCTTCGCCACCCCGCTGGTTCTTAAATCACGCTGCGCTTCGCTGCCATGGAGGCCAAGCTGCGCTCATCGCGGCAAACGAGCTCCTGCGCTACCGCCCCATCGACGACGTCTACGAAGAATGGCTCGACCGAGTCGCTGAGCTCGTCCGCGCTGCAGGAGGCGCCCCCGCACCGTCCGTCTCGCCAGCACCGCACTCGCCCCACGCTGGCGATGAAGCTCCAGGCGCCTCGCCGCCTCCTCTCAAGAAGGCGCCTGCCCCAAGGCGTCGGCCCTCATGCGGAACCTGCTCCGCCAGCGCCGCGCTGCAAGAGCAGAGCTGTCAAGAAGTCCCTCGCCCACGAGAAGCTGCCCGAGCGCTCCCCGCTCCAGCACGTCAAGACCCTGCGCTGCCCCCAGCCGTGGCGCATGGAGACCCGCTAGACCAAGCTCTCCATCGTCCAAGGCCCCCCGCGGCCACGGCGGGCTGCCGCGCCTTCACCTCCGAGCTGCATAGCGTTGCGTGGCCCACCAAGTTCAAGCCAGACCTGCCTCCTCGCTACGATGGCACAGCTGACCCTACGGAATTCCTCCAACTCTACGAGTTGGGCATCGAGGCTGCCAACGGGGATGAAAAGGTCATGGCGAACTGGTTTTCCATGGCGCTTAAGGACGGAGCCCGCACCTGGCTCCTGAATCTGGCCCCAGGCACGATCTCTTCCTGGGCCAAGATGCGCACCCGCTTCATCGCCAACTTCCAAGGTACTCGCGACCGGCCACCCGCCGTAGTTTACGACATCGCCGAATCAAGCAGCAGCCCGGAAACCTCGCAAAGTACATCCAGGCGCTTCAACAATGCGTGCCTCAAGATCCCTGTGGTAACGGAGGAGGCCATCATCTCGCCTTCTCCGACGGCTGCGGCGCGACGAAAGATGAAGGAGGAGCTGGCGATGCATGAAGACCTGTGCACCTCCTTGAGCTGTTCAACTTGGCGACCAAGTGCGCCTGTGGCTGAGGAGGGCGCCTCTCCTCCTCGAGCTGCTGCCGCCATGATCCCAAGAAAAGAAGTCCAAGGCCAAGGACGTGAAGCGCAAGGGGGCTGCCGTACTCACGGCCGAGCCAGACACCAAACGAGGCAGAGATCAGCCCGAGTCCTCCAAGGGCAGTCGGTACTCCGTGTACCACGACCTCCACACCCACAACACCAATGAATGCCAAGAGCTCCGGGCCGTGCGCGAAGGAAGGATCGACAGACGCCCCGAGCGCAGCGACCGGGGCTACGGCTGAGGAGGAGGAAGGAATGTAGGACGCTGGGAAGACCGCGGCATGCGCCAAGGGTGGCGCGACCAACCTCGCGAGGACCGCTGGCAAGACCTGGCCTCGAGGGAGGCTGGAGGATCAGCCTCGCGAGGATCGCCTGCAGGGAACGCAGGCCTCCCTCTGCCGCCAGAGCTAAGGAGAAATGAGGACCGCCATCGGGGCGAGGGGCTGGGGCTTCCAGGAACGCGTCGATCGCTTTGCATCCTGGGGCGGAGCTCAAGCCCCAGCCTCTCAGCAGATCTTCAAGAAGTTTGCCCGCTGGCGCAATGCAGTCCTCCCCAAGCTCGAGGCCACGCGCCCTGTCAGGTGGTCGGCGTGCGCCATCACGTTCAGCTCAGCAGACCAGCTCAAGTGCGCAGCCACAGCCGGAGTTCTCCCGATGCTTTGTTCCCCAATCATTAGCAACATGCTAGTCACCAAGACCCTCATCGACGGCGGAGCAGGGCTCAACGTCCTGTCAGTGGAAACATTCAACAATCTTCAAGTGCCTTACAGTCAGCTTCAGCCAACCAAGCCCTTCTCCGGAGTCACCGACGGCTCCACGGTCCCAATCGGGTAGGTCCGCCTTCCTGTCACCTTCGGGGATCGCGACAACTACCGCACCGGGCTCATCGACTTCGACGTCGCCCACATTCGCCTGCCGTACAACGCCATCCTTGGGTACTCGGCGCTGGCCAAGTTCATGGCCGTAACCCACCATGGCTACAACGTCCTCAAGATGCCAGGAAGCGGCGGGGTCATCACGGTGCCCTGCAAGAAGAGAGACGCAGCAGTGCTCCACGAGCGAGCCTTTCAGGCCGCATCACTAGAAGACCCAGACCGCAGCAGCAGAAGGCCTCCCGAGGCTGCACCCAAGAAGAAGGAGACAGCGACCGGCCCAGCTCCTCAAGAGGCAGTCCCCTCAGGGCCCGCGCCTGGCCAGGGGGAGCCTCCTTCCATCGCATAGGGAAGCGCGCCCGACACCCTCCTCAGGTCGGGCTCGGGGGCTCTCCCCTGGAAGGCCGCCGACCTCGCCAAGGTCACGAGGGAGGCGGCTTGGGCACCACGTGGAGGCGTGCTTCGAAGCACGTTTCCCTCAAGAAGGAGCAAGGCAAGGAGGGCCAAACCCTCAGGAGTTCGTCAGCAAGGCCATTCAGGAGCTGCAGGAGTCAAGGGTCATGAGGCGGCCGCCACTACTGTGGCCCCCATCCGAGCAAGGATGGTGGGCTGCGCGTCTGCATCAACATACCAGGGCTCAACCGAGCCAGCGTCTCAGCGCCGCCTGGCCCTCGCGAGTGGGGCGTTGCGAGGTCCGCCCAGTGCGTCGCATGCCTTACGGCCTGCCAAACGCGGCAGCTGCGCACCAACGCCTCATGAGGGCCATCCTGGAGGCTCAAGGGGTCAGGCACGCCGCGGCCCTGGTGGAGATGGAGATGGCCCACGAGGAGTCGCCAGCGCCTTCGGATCATCCCGAGGCCTCCGGGCCTGGGGGCTCGTGAGGATCGGCTCCCGCAGCCCACCGAGTCTGCTACACCAACACCCCTTCGACCCCGACAACACCAGGTGACATCTTTAAGTTTCGTTTCAGGCTGGGAGCGCCTTCAGGGCCGCATTATTCCCAGGCCGCGTGGGCCCGTCCCTACGGCATGTACCCCTTTTATTTCATGCCATTAGCCTATCCTATTGGGGGCGCCCCTCGGGCTGCATCATCCACAAGCCGCTCGGGCCTGTCCCAGCGGCATGTATCCTTCTTGCATTTTTCCTAGGACTATGCTTTCGCTCCACCATGCTTGTTATTTGGTGCCTTTTCCTGGGTGACGGAATCTTGCACGTTAAAGGGGGGGTGCCTGAGCATCGCGACTCAGGGCTCCTACCGGCCCTCCGGCCCTCACCCTCTGGTCTTGTCCATGGCATCGCGACCTGGCTTGCCAGCGACGGCTGAGACCAGCCCGAGAGCCGGGACCCGAGTGACGAGTTTCGCCATCTAGCCCAGCTTATGATTAAAGGGGGTGCCCGAGCATCACGACTCGTGGCTCCTACCGGCTCCCGACCCTCACCCTCCGGTCTTGTCCATGGCATCGTGACTGGCTTGCCCGGCAATGGCTGAGACCAGCCCGAGAGCCGGACCCGGGGACGAGTTGCTACATCTAACTCCAGCTTATGCGTTAAAGGGGTGCCCGAGCATCGCGACTCGGGGCTCCTACCGGCTCTCCGGCCCTCACCCTCTCGTCTTGTCCATGGCATCACGACCTGGCTTGCCAGCGACGGCTGAGACCAGCCCGAGAGTCGGGACCCGAAGACGTAGAGCACCGGCATCTGGCCAAATTTGCAGGAACACACTCGAAGATAAGGCCCAGAGCCAGGCGCAACCCTCCTCGAGGTAGGGCCCCGTGAGTCCCGCGCTGGCTCACGGGTGCCCAGATACACCTCGTCCAGCCCTACCGTGCCAGCCACGCATCAGGGTGGGGCTGTATATGCCTCGGGGGCTCCTCCCGGAGGGGAGCCCCCTCCCACGTGCCAGTGGAAGCACCATGCTCTGCTGTTGGCCGGCAATCTGCCGAGGAGCGGCTATGCCCAGATGCATACGGAAGCACTATGCTCTACCGGGTGATAAACAACTGAGGGTGGCCTCCGGGCCACATCAACCTCAGGGAGCCCAGAGCTCAGTGTCCGGTCTCATCGCAACGTCTCCCCTCGGGTGCGCCGCGCGAGGGGGCTAGGCACGGGGGCTGCGCCTGGTCACGCCCTGCACGACGCCACCCGCCCAGCCCCCTGGCCTGGTTCGTCGTGACGTCACTCCCGAGTGGAGCCAAGGTACAAATGTCGTTTGAGCGTCAAGGGGGACTCCTGAGCATCGCGACTCAGGAGCCTAACTGGTCACATAGCCCCTCACCCCTTAGTTCCGAAAGGCTAACGGCGGTTGAGTATGCGCGGGGCCGGGCTCTGCAGACGTAGAACGGTGGATCCACCCACGTCTCACCTCCCTACTTGTTGTTCGTGCGCTAAGGGGGACTCCTGAGCATCGCGACTCAGGAGCCTAACTTGTCACGTAGCCCCTCACTCCTTGGTCCCATCCTGGTTTCCGGTCTGGGCTAACGGCGAGGAGGTAGTGAGGCCGGGCTCTGTGGCAGAGAACATAAGCAAGTAGGAAGCACAAATTTCAAGGAATTCAAAAGCAAATATTACAGTTCACACTGTTGTCGGAATACCAAACGCAAGTTTAAACGCCTCCCCGAGGCATGACACATGTGCAGGAATTAAAAGCAGGACAGGAGCCACAATGGAGTCACTTGTCGGCGGTGGAGCAGCGCGGAGTGGGTTCGCCTCGTGGAGCAGCGGCCGGGCAGCAGCGCCTCGCCCGCTTGGTGCTCAAGGTCTGAACTTCCCCAACAGAGCCTCCGCTCGACCCTTCACAGCCTCGGCAGCGGCAGCTGCATGCTCGCCACTCGCTGGCTCTAGCAGGCTGTCCAGGTCGACGCTGGGATCACGAAGGTAGATGTGGGTGAGGACCCGCGTCAGTGCCGCAGAAGACAAGACACGCGCCTCGGCCTCAGCCGTGGGGCCAAGACCAAGGGTGACATCTTCAAGAGCGCGAACCAGGAAGGGAAGCAGCTTGGCGGGACCATCCTCGGCGCCGGCCAACGGACTCTCCAGGCCACTGTCGTAAAGCGTCTTCAGCAAAGAGCGTGCCTTCACCTCCATATCCGTGAAGGCCACGCGATCTTCGGCAAGAGCCCGCGCCTTGTCGTCCAGCTCGACCTTCCTCGCCTCCAGTTCCTGCTCCAGCGCTCCTAGGAGGTCACGGCGCTTCTTCAGCCTGGCCTCCTGGTCCTTGACGGCCGCCTCGCGAGCCTTCATGATTTCCTCCTGCTCTTGGCGGAGGCGGGCCTCCTCGGCAAGCTGGTTCTGCAGGCCCTTCAGCTCGCTCTCCAGCGTCTCGCAGCGACCTTGGACGCTAGCCGCCTTCCCCAGGGCAGCATCGCGGGCAACCTTCGCCTCACGGACAGCCTGCTTCTCCTCGTCGCAAGCCGTCGAGGCCTGGACCAGCGCCGCCCGTATCGAAGCATCGGAGCGAATCCAGCCAGAAGCCAGCTCCAAACGCCCAGCCATCAGACAGGGGTCGGCGCCCAGAAGATCCTGCCGCAGGCGGTCCAGTCCGGCAACGGCGAGATCCAGAACAGTATTCGGAGGAGCAGCGGTCGGTGGAGTAGGAGGAGAAGACGGCTGTGTGACCACTGTGCCCTGAGGCGGAACCAGCGGCGCCACGGCGACAGTGGAGGCAGCTCCAAGCAAGGGCACCTCGGGAGTCGCCTGGGTCAAGGGGGTTGAGCTCGCCCCAGCCGGCTCAGCCTGGCCTCGCGAGGATGCCCGGGCAGGAGAGGCTCAGGTCCACGATCACCTTCTTTCTCGGGCAGAGGCACGCCCACATGATGGGGCCTCGGGGCCCCCTTCAGCTTCTTCGCCCTTGGGCGCCACCGGCCAAGGACATGGACATCAGGTCTCGTCGACGGAGCAATAATCAAGACGGGAAGCAGGCACTTACAGGTCGTCGCTGGTGGACTCGAGCAGCCTCCGGCCAAACTGAAAGCCCGCAAGCCGGCTGCAAGGGTCGGCTTCAAGGGGCCCGGGAGCAGGAGGCGCGTCTGCGGATCGCCCCGGGGCCGGGGTGGACCCGCGGGGGACCAGCCTAGTCTGGTCCTTCTTCGGGATCGGGGGCAGGCTTCCGCCTCCCTGCTCATCCTCATCCTCGTCGTCGTCACTCTGGGGGAGGCGGAGAGCGCGGGACCTGCGCCGAAGGGGAGGAGTTCTTGACTCCGCCCCCAAATCAACCCTCTCCCGGCTCTTTTCTCCACCTCTTGATGGAGTCAGCAGAGGACACGCTCACCAGTCCTCTGGAGCCTCCACGGCACGGGCCCATCCCCATTGAAGACAGGCATGGACCCCACTACCTGCTCCCAATCTCGCCCGAAGGAACAGGCGTGGGGCGCCCTCCTCGCCACATCGCCCAACCAAGGACCTGAGGATCGCCGCAGATCCTCGTCGGCCAGACCACGAGGCTCGAGTGAGGCCTCCACATCGAAGCGAGCTTGTGCAAGCGGAGCCAGCTGATGCTCCAGAACTCCCTCGGCAGCGGCAAGACTGTCAGCTTCGCCGCCACCACGCTGGCCGGCCTCAGATCTGCGTCCCATCTTCTCCAAGACCAGCTTGGCTGGGATCGAAGCTCCACTCGAACCCGATCGCCGGAGCTCACTGGTGCTCCGTGGGCAGGATCAGCCGAGGTGGATCGCCCAGATCCACCAAGACCCAATTGCTCCTGAAGCCCTCAATCCGCTTCCCAGGGTTTGAAATGGCGATGGCTCCGCCATATGCGATGAAGCTCGCACACGCGGAGGCGGAACCATGGGAGGTTCGGAGGGAGAAATAGTGGCGCAGCAAGGCCACCGAGAGCTTCACCCCAACATGGGCCTTGCAATAGTAGGTGAAGATTGCCAGAAGAAGGACGGAGTTGGGATGGAGGTGCAGAGCTTGAATGTTGTAGTAACGGAGGACAAAGAAGAAGAACTCAGAAAAGGGAGGCACCAGACCAGCAATGATGGCGCTCACGAAGAACGGGTAGAAGGTACTCCCCCGACCCTCAGAGGCGGAAGAGCCGGCCTTGAACGCCCTCGTTCCGTCGACGCCCTGCGCCTCCGCCATCCGGCGCACCAGAGCGAGGCTCACCCCTGACACATTTGGCGGGTCCAAGGCAGGCGAGTACCAAGCTCCGGCCGGGGCTTGGCGAGGCGCCATGACTGGCTAGGGCACGCAGGCGGAGTGGATCTAAAGATTTTGGAAGCAGAGAGGAGAGGCGCAAGAAAGGGGATCTGAGCAGCAACTGGAGAAAGCAAAGGAGGCAAGGAAGATGTCGCTCTGTTATCAACTCACGCGGTTGCTGAGGCACCCACGTCCAATCAACCGCCATGCGGCACCCAAGGCCGCAGGCTATTAGGGCCCGCGACGCTTCACACTTGCACTTTCGCCTCTGGGCCCGGGGGCTACTG
Organism: Aegilops longissima; assembly: GCA_021605205.1. Classification (NCBI taxonomy): domain Eukaryota; kingdom Viridiplantae; phylum Streptophyta; class Magnoliopsida; order Poales; family Poaceae; genus Aegilops; species Aegilops longissima. The sequence goes on along the minus strand of CM038678.1, from coordinate 189,799,249 downwards.
TCGGCGCTACAGGAACGGGGTCCCAGACTTGCACGCTCGGCTGCGCGCGTGGCTCAAAGAAGGCCCAGGACAGCCCATCTTCATCAGCGCAAGCTCAAGACCCTCGCGAGGGGCCAAGCCTCGCGGGGCGGGCGACAAGGAGCTCCCTCAGGCGCGGCCTCGTCAGGCTGGCTCATGAGGAGGCGGAGAGTTCAAGGCAGGGTACCTCGCGAGGTGCCCATGACGCAAGCCATGACGACCAAGGGCGCCTGGCGAGGCGCCAGCCATGCAGATGTCCTCCTTTCCTCTTTGGTGCAAAGGGAGCAAGCGCAAGCGAGAGCATCAAGCAAAGGCATCCATTCCGGTGCAACAGGACCAAGACCAGCCCAACGGCTGGAAGGGAGTCATCGTGGAGCCCAAGCAGGCGTCATCACCAGAGCCTTCGGCAGGCGAGGACCAACTTTAGTCAGGATAAGTGTACCCGTTGTTCCCCTTCAAAATGGCCAATTGTTGGCGCCCTTCCCGCTCAATATTTGGGAAGAGGCCCAGGGCCTTTGCCTATAAATAGGACTAGCCACCCCCAGGGTAGAGGCATCTCGAAGAGAGCAAGACAGTAGCATCACACAGGGAGAGAAGAGCGACCGAACCCCACCTAGTAGTTCATCACACCCGCCAAGAACAGACCCTCGCGAGGCTGTTCTTCCTTGTACTGTCCCTCATCAGCCCAAGAGGCAATCCACCACACCACACACTGGAGTAGGGTATTACACCACAATGGTGGCCTGAACCAGTATAAATCTTGTGTCTCTTGTGCTATTCTGTTTAGTAGTTTAGGTCCCAGCGGTTCGGTGAAGTACGAGACGGTAGAGGGTTGAATCTCCGCGCGCACCCCAGTGTTCGAACCTCAAGGGTCTGCCGGAATCCGAAATCCGACACGCACGACTACTTTTTCAACTAAGTTCCTCTATTTTATAGATAAACACCGGGCTACACCCGTCCAGGACACGGCACAACGGAGACACAGGCGCAAACGTGCAGCAGGGACCCGTTCCAAGGATTCCTTTTAGATTAAGACCCTGCGTAAACCTTTTTTACTGTCTCTTGTTGATACACATCCCTCGGATTCTCAGTATAACTAAGAAGGGGGCTGACGTCTTGGCATGTGGCCATGTCAGAATATTGCACGTACCTAGACACTAGGGGCTTATTACTAAGGGCATTGTTCATTCCTTTTAAAATCATAAAGACCGAATACCTTAGGGAGTGTTCGGCGTCGCGAGTTTGGCCTTATATGCATCAGCTCCGAATCATGTCTTTGGTCAAATGTTGGGTTTGCCGGCTCCTGTGTTTGCTGCCTTACGTTCCGCTCTATCCGCTAAAGCGGCACGGGAGAACTATCTGCGATTGTGCCCGGTTCAGCCAAAGTAGCACCTCGAGAGAAAGCCGAAACTGATTGTGTCATGATATAGCGTGAGACTGGTCAACCACTCGATGACCTATCGGAATCTTTGGGATTCCTCCGCATTAACGAAGGGCCATTTCCCGGCCAGGCACACACGCGCCCCGAATTCGGGTAAGCGCGGTGCCACCAGGGGCTATACAGTAGCCCCACTGTCAAACTCCTATGGCTAAGTGAAAGTGATAAAGCATTATAGTCTGATTGCCTAGTTCGCTGCGCTATCACCTCCTTAAATGGACCAAGACGTTGGATCAAGTGTGAAAATGCGTCTTCTGTGAACACCCCCGCATTATGTGTGTGGGGCTGAAGCCGACGACTGCCATCTTTCAACATATATATATATATATATACATTAACGGCCGCACAGGAGGTATCATAATTCTTGCAGGCACAAGTATAAAAAGCTTCTAGATTGCAGAAAAATATTGTTTTCAACAAAAATACATGTTATTCGAACATAATATCCTTCGAGCACCGCGTCTCTATTGCAAAAGCGCCTTCCAGAACTTCTTGAAAGTAGTGCTCGGCAGGTACTCGGCTTTCATGCGAATCTTGGGATGCAACGGCGGTGGCCTCCATCTCCGCCCAGTATGTCTTGACACGGGAAAGGGCCATCCGCGCACCCTCCACGCATGCTGACCCCTTCATCGCGTTGATATACGGCACTGCACCAAGGAGCTGATGCACCAAGCTAAAATAACTGTTCGGCTTTGGCCTTTCTGGCCACAGATGATCCACGACATACCTCATGGCAAGTCCGGACAACCTATTCAGCTCGGCCCGTTCGGCCAAACGATCGGTCAATGGAAGCGGACGCTCTGGATTGTTGAACTGTGACCAGAATAGCTTTTCCACTTCACGATCTTTATGATCTCGGAAGTGTTCGGCCGCACCAGAGGCACTCGCCTCTAAATCCAGATATGTGTCCGCCGAACTACACATCCGGTCCAACGGAGCATATTTAGGATATCCGAACTTCATCCGCAGCATAAAGAGCTTCCCAGCCGCGATATCTCCGGCTTGACGCAGCTCCTCCTTCATCGTTCTCATCGCAGAACGAGCATCCTTGGCCGACGTAGTGGCCTTCTCCAGGTTTGTCCGGTCCGCCTGATCTTCCTTTTCAAGAAGCTTGGAGCGGTCAGCAGCGTTCTTTAATTTCACAGCCATCTCGGCCATTTCCTCCTTGCTTTGGCAGTGAGCAGCCTGTTCGGCTTTCAGCTCCTCAACCGCCTTTAGGGCAGCCGCATCGCTTTTTCTGGCTTGCTCTTTGGCTCAGGCAAGCTCCGCCCGAAGGTCCTCCATAGCGGCAGCCCCATCTGCATCAAGCGCACACGTTGTAAGATACTGGCATCAAGCTCCTCTTACCAGGTGTCCCCGGAGAAATTACATACCTTGTGCCTCGTCAAGCCGCTTGTTGACAAGCGTGATGTCGGCATCTGCCACGTCAAGTTGCCGCTTTAGCTCGGCAATTCATCAGTCCGGCCGGCCACCGGACACTTCGCCACCTGCATATGACGGCGGCAAAATTATACCTGGGACTATGCTCCTCCACGTGCCGTCGTATTCAACAGCACCTAGAGTTACAGGGGCTACTATCTATACAGGACGCATCTTAGAGTATGCGGTACTGAAGGTACATCATTTCACGTACCTCAAAACCTGTCAGTAAACTCATGACAGCTTCATGCAACCCGCTCTCCGCGGACGAAATCCTTTCAATTACCGTGCCCATCAATGCAGGGTGCTCCTTTGAGATAGACGCCGGCCCTAGCAGATCCTTCAGTACCTCTGACCGTGCACCAGGCGATGCCGGACTCATTCGATTGCTTCTCCCAGAAGCCGGACACAGAAGGCTTCGGGTGGCCATATGACTACCTTCCGGCCTTACCGGATCGGGAGAAACCCTCTGCGACGACACCTCGGGGTCGCCCGCCTCATGAGGCGGGATGGCAAGGGGAGGCGTTCCGCTCTCCATCATCTCTGGAAGAAGATCCCCCGAAGACGAGCTCTGTTGAGAAGGACTAAGATCCGAACTACAAGGTAAATTTTTGGTTATCTTCCTTAGAAGTGAAGCAAGGATTTCTCTTATTATTAAACACCCTTTTACTTACGGCTCGGTGGAGGGCTGATCCCCTTGAGGGCATAGTACGGCCGGGACATCCCCTGTCGCAGGACCCTCTAGTGAAGATTTCTTCCCCCGGTTTGAGACCGCTGTCTCCGGGTCTTCAGAGGCGGTCCTCTTCTTCCCCTGAGGAGAGGAATTTTCGATTCCTCCCTTCTGGACAACCTCCTCCGCGGAGGCAGTAGCTCCCTTGTTCCCCCTTCATTTTCTTCCGAAGGCGCGATGTCCAGCATCCTGGTTAACACGAGATCTGGCGAGGTCTCGGGAAGGGGGGCTGGACACCTGATTAACTTCGCCTTCGCTATTCACTCCTGTTTCAAGAACAACTCTTTTAAGGGCGATGTTGTGATAAATGAACAGATGGCATGTCCGGGCACAGGGCTACTTACTTGGGTATCCGGACGATTGCAGCTCAGACTTGTATCCTCAAATGAGTCCGGACACATTACTTGTGGTCTGAAGAACAATTTGTACATCCCCACGGGCGTCATGCCAAAAAGATGTTGGAGAGCTCGTGGCCCCTCCGGATTGAACTCCCACAGGAGGAGGGGGCGACGTTTGCAGGGCAGGACTCGGCGAATTAACATGACCTGCGTCACCACGACCAGACTGATGTCTCTTTCCAGGAGATCTCGGATGCGGCTCTGCAACAGGGGCACATCCTTTGCTGGCCCCCAGTCCAGCCCCTTATTAACCCATGACGCTAGTCGGGGCGGGGGACCCAAGGGAAAAGCAGGCGGCGCCACCCATTTGGTACCCCTGGGAGCTATGATATAAAACCACTCTTGTTGCCATAGGCTGGACTGCTCTTGAAAAGAGCCCTCGGGCCACGAAGCATTAGAATCCTTGCTTATTACAACACCTCCGCACTCTGCGTGCTCTCCCTCTATCATCTTCGGCTCCACTTTGAAGGTCTTAAGCCACAGTCCGAAGTGAGGAGTATCTGGAGAAAGCTTCGCACCTTTACGATGAACGATGAGATGTGGAGGATGTATTCCGGAGCTAAGTCATGAAATTCCAGTCCATAATAAAACATGAGCCCCCTCATGAAGGGATCCGGCGCGAAGCCTAGCCCTCGGAGGAAGTGAGACACGAATACAACGCTCTCACCAGGCTTGGGAGTGGGAATAACCTGCCCTTGAGCAGGCAGCCTATGCGGGATTTCGCCAGTCAAGAACCGGGCCTCCCTTAGATTTAGTACGTCTTCCTCCGTGACGGAGGAAGGCACCCATAGGCCTCGAAGGTTGGGTCCGGACATCATCGAAGGTCCGAAGCGCCTGAATATGGAACCTTGGGTGTTGGAACTCAAGGCGGGAGGCGGATTCGATTGAGATCGAAAGAAAGGAGTAAGGCCTTGGTCTCTTTATAAGAGGTTGAATACCAAGAGCCCCCCCTGTGACCGTTTGGGACTTACCTTTGGTCGGGGGGACATACTGACGGGCACGATTGGGTTACCCACGTCCGTGTTCATGAGAGTCCCGTAAATAAAGGGGACACGATCTCTGCTTCGACAAGACGTGCCAAAAAAACCGCCTCGCAAAACGCGCTGAGGTGGGGGGGGGGGTAAAAAACGATTCAAATAAAGGCTTGGCTGTGGTGTGACGTCATACCGCAGAATACGTCAGCAGGATAGATCTGTGGAAATATAATTCTCTCCGATGTGGTATGTGGAACTTGTTTTGCAGAGCTGGACACGATCCTCGTGTTCAAAATCTTCTATGAAGTATTCGGAGGAGGAACCCGCCTTGCAATGCCGAAGAAAATCTGCACGCCGGACTCGTCGTCATTGAAGCCAGGTTCAAGGGCTACTGAGGGAGTCCTGGATTAGGGGGTGTCTGGACAGCCGGACTATAACCTTTGGCCGGACTGTTGGACTATGAAGATACAAGATTGAAGACTTCGTCCCGTGTCCGGATGGGACTTTCCTTGGCGTGGAAGGCAAGCTTGGCAATTCGGATCTGTAGATCTCCTCCCATTGTAACCGACTCTGTGTAACCCTAGCCCTCTTCGGTGTCTATATAAACTGAAGGGTTTTAGTCCGTAGGACAAGATACAATCATACCATAGGCTAGCTTCTAGGGTTTAGCCTCTCTGATCTCGTGGTAGATCCACTCTTGTACTACCCATATCATCAATATTAATCAAGCAGGAGTAGGGTTTTACCTCCATCGAGAGGGCCCGAAACTGGGTAAAAACATCGTGTCCCTTATCTCCTGTTACCATCCGCCTAGACGCACAGTTCGGGACCCCCTACCCGAGATCCGCCGGTTTTGACACCAACAATTAGGGCATAACATAATCTCGGTGAGACCGATTACACAAACTCAGTGAGACCGATTTTGGTAATAGACTAACAGAGAGTTGGTCAGGCAAACTCGGTGGGACCGATTCGCTCATTTTGGTTGGACCGAAGTGTTACAAAAGGGAAACTGAGAGTTTGCATTGCAATCTTAGTGGGACCGATCGCTCATCTCTGTTTGACCGAAACGTTACGAAGGGAAACAGAGTGATTACAATCCAATCTCTATGAGACCGAGATCCCTATCGGTGAGACCGAAAAGACTAGGGTTTCTGGCAGTGGCTATGTCAACTGAACTCGGTGGCGCCGGATAAAAAGTTTCTGTGGGGCCGAGTTTGACTTTTGGTTTGGGACATAAGTGGATGTGAGAAAGTAGTTGAGGGTTTTGGAGCGTATCACTAAGCACTTTGAGCAAGAAACTCATTAAGCAACACCTCACCCCCTCTTGATAGTATTGGTTTTTCCTATGGACTCAATGTGATCTTGGATCACTAAAATGAAAATGTAGAGTCTTGTGCTTTGAGCTTGCACTACTAGGGAAAACCTTATACACACAATCTTAGCAGCAGCATGGCCCAAAAAGAAGCGCTACTGCAAATTAGCACTAGCGTGCTTGAGAAGACCCGCTACTAATAATCCGGTAGCAGCGGCGCTCTAGGTGAAACAAGCGCTACTACTATAATTGCCACGGCGTTGCCCCCAGGCTAGATATAGTAGTAGCGCCCTTCCCTGGACGCGCTGCTGCTAAAGTACTTAGTAGCAGCGTTTTTCTTCAAAACTCGCTGCTGCTAAGTATTGCACCTAATTAAGTTTAGTCCCATACGGCTAAGTGAACAAGGTGTTTACCACCTTAAATATGTTACTTCTGAAACTATCTCGAGCACTTGGTCTTCATTGAACTATATGTATAGGATTTGTGGCTGCAATATGAATCCTCACCTTTACCTATATAGGTACAATGAGGATTCATGTTGACTATTTAGATTCTACACAAAAAGATCAATGATGACCAATGTATATTTTTGATGTTTTTACATTGCTTAGACTTATAGCATTTTTCCAGGACAAAGCCTTACTGATATTGGATGAATGGAAGAAATAACTCCTTCCATTAGCAGTAGCGTGTTTCCCTAAAACGCGCTATAGCTAAGTTAGCTATAGCGCGTATCCTTATAAGCGCTACTGCTAGTTCGACTTAATCACCCGCGGGCACAAAAATTTTCTAAGTCCTCCTCCCCCTCCCCCGTTCCCCACTCCTTTGTCGCCGCCGCCCGAGCCCAAGCCTGCCCTCACCGCCGCCGCCCGAGCCCGACCTCAACCTCACCGCCGCCGCTCTCGACCTCATCGTCGCCGCCCTCGACCTCATCGCCGCTGCCCGAGGCCGCCCAGGACCGCCGCCTCCCGACCACGAGCCCGCCCTCACCGCCCCTACCTCCGTCGCCGAGCACCTCCCCGCCACCGTCTCTCCCCTCTCTGTAAGCCCCCTCACCCCTCCCCCACCCCCCCTCTCTCTCTGCTTAGTTAGTAGATGTTTTTTAGTATAGGTGTTAATTTAGGGTTCATAGATAATGATTTTTAGTAGTAGTAGATGTTAATTAGTAGTAGTGATGGTAAACTAGTTGTATAATTAGTAGTAGTAGATGTTAATTAGTACTAGATGTTAATTAGTAGTAGTAGATGTTAAGTAGTAGTAGACAATGATTTTTAGTAGTACTAGATGTTAATTAGTAGTAGTAGATGTTAACTAGGGCAGTATGGTTAATAGTAGATGTTTTTAGTTGAACTAGTTTAGTAAGTAAATTAATAAACTAGTTGAACTAGTTGAATTAATCGAACTACTTTATTTTTAGTAAGAACTAGTTTTTTTTCTATTTATAGTAATTTTATATTTAGTAGGAACTAGTTGAATTAATAGAACTAGTTGAACATGTCATTTTTGTTGTTATTTTTTTAGTTTAAGCAATTATTCGGGATGTATTAGCTAGTGATAACTGCATGTTCAGGTTACACCTCCGAGTGTCCTATTTTTTGCCGGAGTGTTGATTAATTTCCGTTCCGGCAAATTTGGTATTCGATATGTCCTTTTTAGCAAAGGTCATGCGGATTTTTCCGTGAATTCTGCATGACTTGTGCTAGAATATGTAGGAAATATCGAGTGGCCTGGATTTTCTCGAAAAATAATGATCTAATTTAGGTTTTTAGTACATATATTTAATTGTACAAGTTTAATCTTTGAATTATGAGCGTATGAAATGTCGTACTCGGACGACGAAAGTCTCCAGGTGCCACGACGATTAAGGTGCATGCGACGAGTGCCCTCAAGCGGGCGAAGATCGGCGCTTGACATTAAGCTCGAGGAGACCTTGACGTTGAAGCAGTGCATTAGCGACGACAAGTGTTTTTCGTAATTAAGCACGACTTCAACTATTTCAACGTCTAATTTTCATCTTTTACAATTCGACTAGCTTATCCCATGCCATGCAAGACGCTATGTCTTGGAGAGGATGGGTTTTGAAGGCCATGAAAATTTTGAAACAAAGAAAATACACCTAAGGACCCATCATGATATGGATTTTGAAGTAAATCTGTACAATTCTGAGAGTGTAACCCATTTTGGTTGCCAAAATAGGGAAGCACTTTGCAAAATGTATGGTTTTTATGAGGGTATGATATTGTCACCATGGATCTTGGTGATCCTGACATCGAGCAAAACAATATGGACATTTGGGTCCTTGTTGATACGCTTCCGATTCTACCGCTATGTGAGTTTCTCACACATAGTTATTAACTAACTTATATTGTTTATTTCAAAATAGTTGACAGCTTATTTCCATTGGTAGCTTATTTTCATTCTTCAAATAATGTGCGGAAGATGGTAGACAAAACCCACTACACCGATGGCTCCGAATTAACTTATAAGGAGAAAAATCATCTGTCGCATTTTGTACTTAGTTTGAGAATTACAATACCTATTATCGAACTCCTCCAAATTATGGTGAATACGTGCCACTAGTGCGTGTTGAACCACGATAACTTCTATGGAGATACCACGGTAAGATTTTTTACTATTACGACATCGTGCATCTTTTGCATACTTCTAAAACTAGTACATCATTGCTAACTACGAAGTTATTACTATGTTTTCAACAGAAAATTCCGATGGATTGTGTGCCTCATCGATGTATCGAAATGGTCACCTTGAAGTTCGAACATACAGCCAGGTCATCCTACGGATCTCACCTGTGCATATCGGATTTCTGAAACCGGTGAACACATGCTAATCAAAGAGTGGAAAAATGTTTGGACATTCGTAAGGAGGTTCTTGGAAGCAACACTAAGAAAAAGGCAAGAATTGGTGACAGGATAATCTGCATTCTCCATAATGGAGAGCCAGGGGCTATCTTGTTTTTTGCTATTTTACCTTAGAAAATATAGTAGGTCCTAAGAGAATGTAGTAGGCCCTATGAGGTACAATATGTTTATTATGTGGTACAATGTGTTAGAGTTGATGATGAGGAGTAGTTGTGATTATGACTAGTGACCAACTTTCTATGTGATGTCTCATCGATGAAAACGATGATCATGAGGAGGTGTTATATGACAATGATGTATTATGATGATAAGTTGTTAATGATATGATACTGATGATGATATTTATTAAATCATTGTGTGAAAGAACCGCGGATTAGTTTCAAGTGGATGTCCATCCACTTGAAACTAGTCCACGGTTCTTTCACCTAGTGATGTAATAACTCATTATGATGTAAAAACAATCTCTAAATTGCTACTGTATGAGAACTTGTATAGAGGTGTATGAATACAACATGAAATAAAATACGGAATAATAGTAGTAGCGCAGGCTGGGAGAAGCGCTACTAGTAATTACCAGTAGCGCTGTTTGGAGAAAGTGCTACTACTAAGTCGGTGTAGCATTAGCGTGGGTTAATCAACGCTACTGCTAACCTTTAGCTATAGCGCCGTACCAGTAGCGCTCCTACCCGCGCTACTGATTGGCCTAAAACCCGCGCTGCTGCTAGGCTTTTCCCTAGTTGTGTTGAGCCAATCATTTGTCCTTAGCATTTTGAGGGGTCCACTTTCTAATCCATGCCATGCCAATCATTGAGATTTCCTGAAATATTTATCTTGAAATAGCATTAGCTCAATGAGCTATATGTTGTTAGGAATTACCAAAACCAGCCAGGGATAGTTGCACTTTCAATCTCCCCCTTTTTGGTAATTGATGACAACATATAGATCAAAGCTTCGACAAAGGATAATAAGATTGAAAAACATCGTCGCTTTGAGAAGTATGTGATAAGCAAGGGCTCCCCCTAAATTTGTGCATTATTTAAAATTTGCTTTTGAATGCAAATGCACAATCGATTAGGATCATGGGATACTCTTCCATGTCACATACATCTTGGTGGAGCGCTCAAAATGATAGAAATGAAAAGCATGCACTCAACACCAAGCAAGTTAATGATCATATAAGAATATAAGAGATAGCATCATCCAACAAGCATTAATGGTAGTATATGATCAAACACATGATCAAACAAGTATCTCACAAGGACATAAAGTATCTCACACAAGCACACAATAAAAAGTTTCAAACAAAATAGCAAGAGAGATAAAAAGCAACACTCTCTCTCGAAGCCTATGATCTATACATTTTTCTCCCCCTTTGGCAACAAGTTACCAAAAGTTTAAAAATGCATAGTGCTGAACATCTCTCAGGCTTGATCTTCGGGAGGTGGTGTTGAGAGAACTCCAAGGATGAAGGCTTGGATGATGTAGCCGGAGCTGGTGGAGTGGCTCTTGGAGGTGGCCTTTGAGCTGTAGCTGCTGGTGTGGATCTTGTAGCTCGAGTATCATCACGGGGCTGCTGCAGCAGATCTTTGTCCTCTGGGCACTCTAGCAAAAGCATCTGTAGTAGACTTGCCCTTCTTCTCTTCTGCTTCCTCCTGAAGCTGCTCAACTGCAGTTTGGATCTCAGTTACCTTCAGATCAAGATCATAGAATTTGGTCTCTATAATCCTCTCCAAGCTCTCCTGTTTTTGAGTTAGGGTGGCCAAGCCCTTCTCAATCCTCAAGGTGGATTTGATCAGATATGCTAACTGATCTTGCTTGCTCTTCAGGAAAACTTGAGATGCCTCTTCAGCAGTTGGAATCTTTGTAGCTTTCTTTGCCCTTGCCTTCTCTCTCTTCTCATGTGCTTGAGCTGATGATGGTTCATTCTCAGTCATGACTACAGTGTTGTCTTCAAACTCAGGATATAAGGGTAGATGCTCCTTATCCAACAGATATGTGCATGTGCCCATATTTGAGTTGATGAGCTCCTGAATGTGTGGGGCATACCCACAACTTCTCTTCTGATCAGCTGCTGTCCTTTTGATTGTTTCCACAATCAGACTCATGACTTTGAACTTTTGAGGCACATCAAACAAATGGAGCAGGTTGATAGCATGTCCTCTGATCATCTTGTGATCACCTGACTTGGGTAGCAAAGTGTGCCTTAGGATCCAATTTATGGTAGGAAGACCAGACAACAAGAAGTGGACAGATCCAAACTTATGAGTCTCCAAAGCATCATCTGGAATCTCTCTGTACATGTGTGCCATAGTGTTGTGGTCTTTCTTCTTCTCAGCATAAACATCCAAGTCATCCTCATTTTCTTCTAGGGCTGTCGGGGAGGCTGATCGTAACCCACGAACACCTATGGGACCGGCGGACCGAGTCCCATTTGGTTCGGTGGGGGGCGGAGATTGCACGAAGAGCAGATCGAGGCGGAACAAACGAGCAGTTTACCCAGCTTCGGAGCTCTCCGGAGATAATACTCCTCTGCTGCTTATGCGGTTGTATTGTGTTCTTGCTAGGGAGCAGAGAGCTACAAAACCTAGCTTGAGTGTGTGTAGTCTCGAATGAGTCGAACCTCCTCTACGTTGCACATGGGCCTCCTTTTATAGGCTCAAGGAGTCACCAACAGGTGGCAACGTAGACAAGGGCAAAATGGGAAAGCGAGTTGCGGTTGGTACAGCTACTTTATACAAAGTGTATACTACCTAACTCGACGGCAAGGGACAAAAGCATTAAATGCCCGTCCATGTCGCCTAAGCGATCTTGAAAAGGGACCGTCGAGGCGCCACCGCTTGCCACGAGGGCACCCCTGTCGGCGCCGCTTCGCCGCTGCTCTCCGGCTGCTGCCTGACCTCTTGACACTGCGCTGGAATGGCCCCATGGCGACACGTTGGTGGATGAGCTGGGCGGAGATGAAGAGAGGTTGCTTGCGCGGCAAGCACCTTGCCGCGGCTGAATCCTTGTCGCGCCGGAAGCTTGTCGCTCACCAAGCCTTCCGGCAAGCTCCTCTTGCGGGGTCTTGTCTTCTGCGTGCCTTGAGTGGCCTTCGGCAAGCTCCTCTTGCAGGGCCTTGTCTTCTTGGCTTAAATACTTTGTTCTTGAATGGCTCCAAAGGAACCACGGAGGATCTTGGCGGTCACTAGGCAGCCCTGCTGGGTGCTGCAACTGCCGTGCTGCGAGTTCGGGATACTAGGGTACCCCTCTTGTAGTACACGAGAGGAGCCCGGGCTGGGCCACACACGGTGCCGGCGCTGTTGGGCCAGGCCCAAAAAGCGGTCTGCGAACGCAGCGCGTCCTAGATCACGCCGTTACTTGCTCCGGACCCACCACGTCCCCCACGAACAGCCGCGCGAGCGTGGCGTCGTGGGAGAGATCGTGGGGTTTCTTTAATTGGAAGCGGGCGTCCGCCTCTCTCCTCCTTATAAGCAGGGAAGCAGGGCAGGTCGCCCACCTCGCCATTGCTGTCCCATCTCGAAAACCACCGTCGCTCCCCCTTCTTCTCTGGTCCGAAGAGCAACGCTCCGCCCCATCACCACCAGCGCCATCAACGCCGGTCTCCTCCTCCACCGCCTCCGCCATGGCTCCAAAGCCGACAAGGGAAGGCGTGAAGTCGGCGGCGCAGCGGCTCGCAGCGCTGTGCAAGGCAGGGCCCTCTTCCACCCCCATCTCGGCGCAAAGGGCTGAGGAGGACTACTACCTCTTCTGGTCGGCGGAGGCAGGCGCATCCACGCGACGAAGGTACTCTCCGCCGCGCGCGAGTCAGCCTCGGCGGGTACCCCTACAGGCGTGCCAAAGATGTCGGGAGGCTGATCGTGACCCATGAACACCTATGGGACGGCGGACCGAGTCCCTTTTGGTTCGGTGGGGCGGAGATTGCCTGAAGAGCAGATCGGCGATGCACACGAGCAGTTTACCCAACCGGAGCTCTCCGGAGATAATACTCCTCTTGATGCTTATGCGGTTGTATTGTGTTCTTTCTAGGGAGCACAGAGCTACAAAACCTAGCTTGAGTGTGTGTAGTCTCGAATGAGTCGAACCTCCTCTCGTTGCACATGGGCCTCCTTTTATAGGCTCAAGGGGTCACCAACAGGTGTAGCGTAGACAAGGGCAAAATGGGAAAAGCGAGTTGCGGTTGGTACAGCTACTTTATGCAGTGTATACTACCTAACTCGTGACAAGGGACAAAAGCATTAAATGCCCGTCCATGTCGCCTAAGCAGTCTGAAAGGGACCGTCGGGCGCCACCGCTTGCCACGAGGGCACCCATCGTGCCGCTTACATTGCTCTCCGCTGGCTGCCTGACCTCTTGACCTGCGCTGGAATGGCCCCATGGCGACACGTTGGTGGATGAGCTGGGCGGAGATGAAGAGGTTGCTTGCGGCAAGCACCTTGCCGCAGCTGAATCCTTGTCGCGCCGGAAGCTTGTCGCTCACCAAGCCTTCGGCAAGCTCCTCTTGCCGGGTCTTGTCTTCTGCGTGCCTTGAGTGGCCTTCCGGCAAGCTCCTCTTGCCGGGCCTTGTCTTCTTGGCTTAAATACTTTGTTCTTGAATGGCTCCAAAGGAACCACGGAGGATCTTGGTGGTCACTAGGCAGCCCTACCGCTGAGTGCTGCAACTGCCCGTGCGAGTTGGGATACTAGGGTACCCTACTCTAGTACACCGCAGGAGCCCCGAACTGGGCCACACTGCAGTGCGGCGCTGTTGGCAAGGCCCAAAACAGTCTGCAGACGCCTTGCCCTAGATCACGCCGTTACTTGCTCCGGACCCACCCGTCCCCCACAGACAGCCTGCGCTTGAGCGTGGCGTCGTGGGAGAGATCGTGGGGTTTCTTTAATTGGAAGCGGGCGTCCTCCCCTCTCCTCCTTATAAGCAGGGAAGCAGGGCAGGTCACCCACCTCGCCATTTGCTGTCCCATCTAAAAACCACCGTCGCTCCCTCCTTCTTCTCTGGTCCGAAGAGCAATGCTCCGCCCCCATCACCACCAGCGCCATCAACACCGTCGGTCTCCTCCACCGCCTCCGCCATGGCTCAAAGCCGACAAGGGAAGGCGTGAAATCGGCCGGCGGCGCAGCGGCTCGCGGCGCTGCGCAAGGCGGGCCCTCTTCCCCCATCTCGGCGCAAAGGAGCTGAGGAGGCTACTACCTCTTCACGGTCGGCGGAGGCAGGCGCATCCAGCGCGAAGGTACTCTCCGCCGCCGCGCCGAGTCGACCTCGGCGGGTACCCCTACAGCGCGCCAAAGATGTCGGGAGGCTGATCGTGACCCACGAACACCTATGGGACCGGCGGACCAAGTCCCTTTTGGTTCGGTGGGGCGGAGATTGCACGAAGAAAGCGGTCGAGGCGATGCACACGAGCAGTTTACCCAGCCGGAGCTCTCCGAGAGATAATACTCCTCTTGATGCTTGTCTCGTTGTATTGTGTTCTTTCTAGGGAGCGAGAGCTACAAAACCTAGCTTGAGTGTGTGTAGTCTCGAATGAGTCGAACCTCCTCTCGTTGCACATGGGCCTCCTTTTATAGGCTCAAGGGTCACCAGCAGTGTAGCGTAGACAAGGGCAAAATGGGAAAAGCGAGTTGCGGTTGGTACAGCTACTTTATGCAGTGTAACTACCTAACTCGTGACAAGGGACAAAAGCATTAAATGCCGTCCATCTCGCCTAAACGGTGCAGAAAAGGGACCGTCGGGCGCCACCGCTTGCCACGAGGGCACCCTGTCGGCCACCGCTTACCGCTGCTCTCCGGCGGCTGCCAGACCTCTTGGCCTGCGCTGGAATGGCCCCATTGCGACACGTTGGTGGATGAGCTGGAGCGGAGATGAAGAGAGGTTGCTTGCCGCGGCAAGCACCTTGCCGCGGCTAAATCCTTGTCGCGCCCGGAAGCTTGTCGCTCACCAAGCCTTCCCGGCAAGCTCCTCTTGCCGGGGTCTTGTCTTCTGCGTGCCTTGAGTGGCCTTCCCGGCAAGCTCCTCTTGCCGGGGCCTTGTCTTCTTGGATTAAATACTTTGTTCTTGAATGGCTCCAAAGGAACCACGGAGGATCTTGGCGGTCACTAGGCAGCCCTGCCGCAGGGTGCTGCAACTGCCCGTGCACGAGTTCGAGATACTAGGGTACCCCTACTCTAGTACACCGACATGGGCATTGATCAACCGAGCCCATTCTACAACAGTGGATTGGTACCTTGTACCTTCAGACATCCAAACTATCCTTCCATCTGGATAGAAGTGGGCAGTGGAGTAAAATTGCATGATCAGCTCATCATTCCACTTGGTGAGCTTCTGGGCAACAAATGTATCAACTCCACATGCTTTGAAGCTGTCATATACTCCTGGATACTGATCTTCATTCTTCTTGATGTACTCCCAGTCAACCCATCTCATGTCACACACAATGAGCTTCTTGTCAAGCAAAATTGTCTCATAAAAGTCTTGTTGTTCCTTAGTGTGAAACCTGTAGTCAACAGCAGTTCTCCTCCTAAAAGCATATGGATCAGACTGTCTCCATAGTCTCAGTCATGCATCCTTCTTGATCTTCATGTTTTCTGCAACGGGATGTGCATCATTATGGTCAGGGATCTTGGGCTTGAGCTTTCTCAAAACACGTGAGTCATCTTCCTCTTCTTCAGCAGCCTCAGGCACTGGGCCTTGTTTTTCTCCTAAGAAGGAATGTTTCTAGTGCTTCTCTTGGGTTTAGGCTTTTGAGCTGGAGCAGTATCCTTGGGAGCACCTTTGGGCTTAGATGGAGCAGCCCGTGATCTGATTGCATCTCCCATGAGCTTCTGAGCTTTGGATGCTGGTGCAGCATCCTCCTGTTCTTCTTATTATTCTTCAGAATCTCTCCTCATTGAGGGCTTGCCAAGAACTCTGGCAGTAGTGGTTCTTGCCCTCTTCTTCTTCTTGTCCTCACCAGCTGCCTCTTCTTCACATTCAATGGTGAACTTCATAGTTTCACCTGTGGCAACTTTCCTTGGCTTTGACATTGGCATCCTCCTTGCAGGTGCCTTCTTGCTCAGTCCTGGCTTACTTGCAGCAGCTGTGCCATACTCCTTTTTGAGCACCTTTTTCCTTGAAGTGACCTCATCCTCAACAGCCACATAATCCTCATCCTTAGATTATGAGGTTCTCTTCTTCCTGGATCTGGTTGCTGCCTTTGGCAAGTTGCTTGGAGTGCTCCTGCTTCCATCATCAGAAGTGCTAGACGGATCTGAGCCCTCACTCATCTGCACCTGTTCCTCTGACTTGTTCTGGCTGTCACTTTGATCAGACATCTATGCAAACTATCTGACAGCAGACCCTGTGAATGGATGTAGATGAGGTAGAGTGGATGAGCATCACAAAGTGCAGAGTTTTTGCAAAACAGATGACTTAAAAACTTAGTTTTAGTTCTTCACAGAAAGCATTTCAGATCCACCGATTTGTAAACTCGGTGATACCGAAGCAGATTTTGGAACCTAAACTAGTGAACTCGGTCAGACCGAGTCACAGTTCCGTGGCACCGAGAGTGCTAGGGTTTCACAGAGAATCGAACTCGGTCACACCGATTTGCAATTTTCGGTCAGACCGAAAACGCATGTGCAATGGCCTAAGCCAAATCGGTGAGACCGATTTCTACAACTCGGCCGGTCCGAGATGAGTTCGGCGAGACCTAACCCTAAATTTTCAAATCAAATCTAATCAATGGGATGCTTTCGCTGGACAGGATGATTTCATACGTGGCAAGAATCATGGCATTGTCCTTGTGCTAGGAATCGAAGTGAAGAAGGCAGCACAAGGGATCGAACACTTTCCCTAGAGCGGCGAGTGTTCGCTACGGCGGTAATGGCGGAGCAGATTGCCGTTGACGGCAGCGGAGACCAGCAGCGGGAGGTTGCTGGCGTCGAGAAGACGATCCGGAGACCCGAAAAGGCAGAGCAGGTTACGCGCGGGTGAAGGGTTTCGTAAATTTTTCCAAAATTTGACCCGTCAGTATATATAACCTGACCCTGTCGGTGTGACCGAGTGGAAAAAATCGGTGGCACCGAGATGCAAAACTGTAGGCAGTTACTGCATCTCGGTGTGACCGAAAGGTTCTAATCGGTTGCACCGAGATTGAAAACCTAGATCAACTTAGTGATCTCGGTAGGACCGAAAAGGATGAATCGGTCAGACCGAAATGCACAAAGAGGTTTTGGAAGTTTAAGTCTACGACGAATCGGGGACTCCGAGTGCTCCTCACACAGAGTGGTTCGAATCTGACTTGATCAAACTTTGTGATGTAGCATGAATAGAGTTTGAGACAAGAAAATCATAGATAGCTAGAGGGAGTTCTTAGGCATTCTTGTCCATCCATTTGGCAAAAGAGAAAAATCCAGACAATCAAAGCAACAAATGGATGTCCTTGAATGAGTAAAATATGCATCCAACATGCTCACACGATAAACTGACAAATGAAATATGTGACAAAGCATGCACAAACACAACATCTATCAAGCAATTGGCAATGACTAGGTCATCTATATATGAGTATATTGACTTAGGAGTCAAATGAGAACATTTGATCATAGGTCATACTCATTGTTTAAGCACAAGTGGGGTTACCACTTTTACATAAAAGCATTGTTGTGCTCACATCATTAGAGTTGCTTTAGCTCAATTGATTAGAGTAAAGCTCCCCCTAGATGTGATATCCCCCCTAAGAGGGATGAACTAACCTTGGGTTTTGTCGATGATGACTTCATGTAGGTGTTGAAGATGTGGATGCTCAATGTTGATGTAGATCATTCGGAGCAATCCCTTGGAGCGAGTTGCACTTCCAATACCTACACGGGTTAGTCCCACAAGGAACAAACAAGGATATCCATAGACATAGAGTGAAGTACACACAAGATGATGTCCATGAAAGCATTAGGTTACCTTGTCCCTTGTCTTACCAACAAGAGGGTTTGTGACTCCTTGAACTAGTGCAAGATATGAAAGTTGTTTGCACTTGTCCTTGCCAAAATTATGAGAGTGAAGTACGTTGGCGGAGTCACCCTCAAGAACTTTCTAGTTCTTCTTCTTCGGGATCCACACCATCTTGATGGGAATCCTTGGAGTTGTAGTCGTACTTGATGAAGTAGAACTTGATGTAGTCTTGGGAATCCACTTGACCAAGGCCTTGGGTGCTTCTTCAAATGCATCAATCTCCTCTTGAAGCTTGTCCTTGCCTTTTTGCATGTGGTCTTGTGGCGGAAGATCATCTTGAGCTTGTGTTCCTTTGAAAGAAGTAGGATCATACTTCTCTTGTTGAGGAACAAACTTCGTCTTGGGGTATTGATCTTCTTCCCACTCAACTCCATTGGCATTGAACTTTCGTTCAAAACCAACACCTTGATTCTTCCGGTGTCTTCCTTGCTTGCGTACAATTTCCTCAAATTGCTTACTTCCGGCAAGGCTCTTGTAAACACCTTTCTCTATAATTCCCTTCAATAAGCTATTTTCTTGCTCAAGTGTAACTTGGCTAAGAGAATCATTAGTGGAATCAAGAGAGCTACTAGAAGCAACATCATTTGATTTAGCATGATTGTTGTTACTACTAGATGAAGAATCTTTCTTGTTCTTGTTGCTAGATTACCTTGTGGCATGTAAGTAGACAAGAGTAAATGCTTGGCAATGTAAGAAGAACTTTTCTTGCGAAGATCATCATTGATTGCCTTTAAAAACTCATGTTCTTGCTCAAGGTTGAGCTTTTCAAAGCGTAGCTTATCATGAGTCTTTAGAAGTTCTCGATGATATTCCAAGGTAGTTTCATGAGCTAACTTAAGAGTGTTTAGTTCTTTACTTAGACGCTCAATCTCCTTCTTATCATCATAACTCATTTTGTCTTGATTATCATGATTAATAGCAAGCTCATCATAGTTTTCATAACTAGAGTTGTCAACAAGTAAATCATCATCTCCTAGCAAATCATCTTCATCACTATTGAAATCCACATACTCGGGGTGTGTTACCTTTGGACCTTTAGCGATGAAGCATCTCCCAATTCCTTCATTTGGTGAGTCAAATATGTCGTAGAAGTTGGTTGTCACAAGTGCTAGTCCGGCAACACCTTCATCTTGAGTATATTCGGAGTCGGAGTGATAACTTCTTTCGGAGTGATGGTCAGAGTCGGAACCGGATACCCATTCACCAACATGAGCTTGATGTCTTCTTTTTGTGTAGCTCCTTGATGACTTGTCCTTCCTTTCCGAATCCTTGCTTCTCCAAGAGGGTCTTCGTTCATAATGATCATCTCTACTCCTTCTTTCTCTTGATGGCGATTCTTCTCTTCTACTCCTTCTTTTGGGAGAATCTTCTCTTCTTTTGTAGGGAGTCGTACACTCATTGGAGTAGTGTCTGGGTCTTCCACAATTGTAGCAATTACGCTCACGACTAGAAGATCTTTTGTCATTGTAGGACCTTGACTTGGAACTTCTTTCCTTGCTTCTACTCTTG
Organism: Aegilops longissima; assembly: GCA_021605205.1. NCBI lineage: Eukaryota > Viridiplantae > Streptophyta > Magnoliopsida > Poales > Poaceae > Aegilops > Aegilops longissima. Next base: position 189,779,589 of record CM038678.1, on the reverse strand, counting down.
TAGAACTTGTTGAAGTTATTCACCATTAGACTCAATTCATCATTGAAGGTTTGCTTCTCACTTGATGATGTGGGAGCATCACACGAGGCTTTGTAAGCACCACTTGACTTGTTGTGAAGCTCTTCCTTATCCTTGAGTGACATCTCATGAGCAACAATTCTTCCAATAACTTCCGTTGGCTTGAGATCTTTCTAATTGGGCATCATTTGGATCAATGTGCACACGGTATCATATTTTCCATCCAAGGCTCTTAGGATCTTCTTGATGATGAATCTATCGGTCATCTCTTCACTTCCTAAGCCGGCAATCTCATTTGTGATGAGAGCAAGCCTAGAGTACATTTCAGCGATGCCCTCACCATCCTTCATTTTGAAATTGTCAAGCTGACTTTGGAGCACATCCAATTTGGATTCCTTGACGGAATCAGTACCTTCGTGCATATCAATCAAAGTATCCCAAATTTCCTTTGCATTCTCAAGACGGCTGATTTTGTTGAATTCCTCGGGGCACAATCCGTTGAAGAGAATATCACAAGCTTGAGCATTGTATTGTAGCATCTTCAACTCTTCCGCGGTAGCTTCACGGTTCGGTTCTCTCCCATCAAAGAATTCACCTTGCAAGCCAATACACACAATAGCCCAAACAGCGGGGTTATGTCCAAGAATATGCATTTTCATCTTATGCTTCCAACTAGCAAAATTTGTACCATCAAAGTAAGGGCCTCTACGGTGGTAATTTCCCTCGCTAGATGCCATACTCTCCTAGGTTGTGAAACCAAGGCTGTGACCACCAAAAGCTATGGAAATCAAAGCAAATGGAGACCAAAGCTCTGATACCACTTGTAGGATCGAAAGTATGTCCAGAGGGGGAGGGGTGATTAGACTACTTGACCAAATAAAATCTAGCCTTTTCCCAATTTTAGTTCTTGGCAGATTTTAGCAACTTTGCACAAGTCAAGCAATCAACCTACACATGTAATTCTAAGACTATAGCAGCGGAATGTAAAACAATTACATTTGGAGGTAAAGGGAGGAGTTTGAGGGAGCAAACGCAATGTCGACCGGAGATTTTTTATCCGTGGTTCCGATAGGTGGTGCTATCGTACATCCACGTTGATGGAGACTTCAACCCATGAAGGGTAATGGTTGCGCTAGTCCACGGAGGGCTCCACCCACGAAGGGTCCACAAAGAAGCAACCTTGTCTATCCCACCATGGCCGTCGCCCACGAAGGACTTGCCTCACTCGGGTAGATCTTCACGAAGTAGGCGATCTCCTTGCCCTTACAAACTCCTTGGTTCAACTCCACAATCTTGACGGAGGCTCCCAAGTGACACCTAGCCAATCTAGGAGACGCCACTCTCCAAGAAGTAACAAATGGTGTGTTGATGATGAACTCCTTGCTCTTGTGCTTCAAATGATAGTCTCCACAACACTCAACTCTCTCTCACAGGATTTGGATTTGGTGGAAAGAAGATTTGAGTGGAAAGCAACTTGGGAAGGCTAGAGATCAAGATTTATGTGGTTGGAATGGAATATCTTGACCTCAACACAAGTGTTGGTGGTTCTCTCTCAGAAAATGTATGTTGGAAGTGTAGGCATGTTCTGATGGCTCTCTCCACTAATGAAGAGTGGGTGGAGGGGTATATATAGCCTCCACACAAAATCTAACTGTTAAACATAAATCACAAAACTTGGTGGGACCGAATCACAGAAATCAGTCAGAACGATTTAGTTCATAATGTGACCGTTACGCATTTCGGCGGGACCGACATGTCAACTCGGTGGGACCGATTTCGTTAGGGTTAGGGCATAACTTAATCTCGGTGAGACCGATTACACAAACTCGGTGAGACCGATTTTGGTAATAGACTAATAGAGAGTTGGTCAGGCAAACTCGGTGGGACCGATTCGCTCATTTCGGTTGGACAGAAACGTTACGAAAGGGAAACAGAGAGTTTGCATTGCAATCTCGGTGGGACCGATCGCTCATCTCGGTTTGACCGAAACGTTATGAAGGGAAATAGAGTGATTACAATCCCATCTCGGTGAGACCGAGATCCCTATCGGTGAGATCGAAAAGACTAGGGTTTCTGGCAGTGGTAACATCAACTGAACTCGGTGGCGCCGGATAGGAAGTTTCGGTGGGGCCGAGTTTGACTTTTGGTTTGGGACATAAGTGGATGTGAGAAAGTAGTTGAGGATTTTGGAGCATATCACTAAGCACTTTGAGCAAGAAACTCATTAAGCAACACCTCACCCCCTCTTGATAGTATTGGCTTTTCCTATGGACTCAATGTGATCTTGGATCACTAAAATGAAAATGTAGAGTCTTGTGCTTTGAGCTTGAGCCAATCTTTTGTCCTTAGCATTTTGAGGGGTCCACTTTCTAATCCATGCCATGCCAATCATTGAGCTTTCCTGAAATATTTATCTTGAAATAGCATTAGCTCAATGAGCTATATGTTGTTAGGAATTACCAAAACCACCCAAGGATAGTTGCAGTTTCAGGACTCACAGTGAAGGCACAAGGAGGCCCGTCGAGAGGTTAGGAGCAGCAAAGGATAGATCGGGGTGGCGGAGACGCGATGGTCCGAGGAGGACGACGACGGTGTTCCGGCTCTGCAGTGCTCCCCGTCTCCAACGGGTTGCACCAGTGGACGAGGCGGTCCGTGGCGAGGCGGACGTGCACAGTGAAGCCGCGCGAAGGACACGATGGTCGCGTCAATGGCGAGCGGTGGCGGCGATGATGCATCGGGAGAGGAGGGGGAAGGGGATATGGACGAGGGGCTAGGCGGAGGGGAGAATGAGGAGGGACCGACCAGGGTTAGGGTTTGGGGATGCTCTTATCCGTCGGGGGAAACGATGGGGAGGTGCGGGATGGCTTCCACGGCGCCATAGGTGGCCATGGCGCTGGTGAATCATTGCCACGATCCCCCTGTGTGAACAGAGAAGGGAGATGAGGGTGAGCTGGGCTTGGCTGTGCAGGCCTGCTAGGTAGATGGGCTAGGTGGCCCAAGGGAAGGGGGGCTTTGTTTTATTTCTGTTTTGTTTTCTTTTTCATTTTATAGTTTTCTGTTATTCTTTTAGTTTCTTTTATTTTTAGGTTTACAGAATATAATACTGGCCCCTAATTCAACATTAGTAATTTATGCCACTGCTACATTTAGTTTTAGTATTTAATTAAAATACTTTGCAATTATTATTATTATTCAAAAAGCATTGCTAGAGCTTGAAAGTGGATTCAAAAAATCGAGTTTGAGTTCATATAGTACACATAGTTCATATCTAACTCGACAGTAATCATGTGGTGTACGATGAGATAATACACAAATGATGGTTTAACTTGACAATAATGATGATTGTAAATCTTATTAAAATAGAGAAATGAATTCAAATGGTTTGACTTCGCAATAATCATTATTGTAGATATTATTCAAATAGAGAAACAAATTCAAATTTAGTTCATATTGAAGCGGTAGTATATATGTTTGGAATGCACTAAAATGTTCATTTGAGTAGCAGGCTGCATGCATTACACGTAGCGAAATATTTTAATTGAACATAACATGAATTCAAAGTTTTGAATGGCATTTGTAGTGCGAATTGATTTGGTACAGTACACAGACTCTCTTGTGTGGTGCGAATTGATTTCTTTTTGTTTTTTCGTCGACGGAAGTGCGAATTGATTTGGTACAGTACACGTTAGGTTTGTCCGGAAATTTCAACCCACGCCTTGTTACCCCGAAATATTTAAGATACTTCTTTGTCTCATTGTGCTCCGAAAACTCCCTCCATCTCAACATGTGCCTTGCTATCCCAAAATTATAAAGCGCACGAAAACTCCCACCTCCTGCAAAATTCCGACACGCAAAATTCCCGTGATACCCCTGAACCGAAAGAACCGCCCTAGCACAAATTGGTGGGGGTATTTCCGTAACTTACCCCACATTTCGGACAAGCGCGTCCCTAAGCCATGGTTCCCCACTCCCATCCTGTCAGCCCACCCATCCGTACACCCGCGAAAACCCGCGAAGCCCCACACCCTCCTCCGTCCGCCACTCAGTCGGAGCCTCTTCCCTAACGGTATCGTCCACAGCAACACCTCGACGTCCCTCATCCATCGTACTGGATGAGGATCCTTCGTCAATCTCGTCGTCCCGTCGGTTCAGCCACCCCGTCCTCCACCTCCAAGGAGCTACCCCGACGTTCCCCTCATCTTTCACGCCACCTCCATTCTCACACCATCGTCTTCACCTCCACCACCAGAAGAGCAGCATTATCACTGTTTCCTCGGATGAAGCTGAGGCCTAATCAGCGCCACCAAAGTGGTTGTACACTAATCGCCGCATTTTCTTCTTGATTCAATCTCATGGTGCTGCCGGCGCTCGGTCTAGAGCCGACATGGCGCGGCTCCATCCAAGGAGGCGTCGCCAGCCACTTCCTCCACGACGTCGCTCCCTCGGCGGCGACGTCCACATCAGTAGGAGTTGCAGCTGCTTTAGCTCTCACTTGCGTTGCTGCTCTGCTCTTGCTCTCGGTCCCCTGCCTGGTCTGCTCTTGCTATTGCTCTTGCTCTTGCTCGCGCTGCTTCTCTCGCTCTTGCTCTTGCTTATGATGCTGCTCCGATTTGGCTACACTTCAGTCGACTGAATCAACTTTTGGGTCAGTCGATTTTCAGGGGGTGGGGCGGCTCGCTGGAGTTAAGGAAGAACAAGCCGCAGTGGGGAGGGGGACTTGCCTGGGAGGTAACCCACTATCTATCTTAGGGTTCAGGGTGGGGGCAGTGGTCGCCGGCGGTGGTGGGGCGATGGCGTTGGGATTGCCGGAGAAAAAGCTCGGCACAGGGGGGCCTAGAGGGATGGCCGGGGCGGCGGCAGACCGGTGGTGGGGAGTGATTTAGGGGCGGGTGGGGCGGCGCACCGCTGGCCGCGGGCGGCGGGGGGCGGCGGTTTGGCCGGTAGTGTCAGTCCACTGATGCTGCTACACGACCATCTACCCCGGCTCTCGCACATGCTGCTGCTACTTCTTTTCTACTACTAGTGCATTCAGTTTCGATAGTAAAATTCAGTTTCGACAGCAAAATTCAGTTTCGACAGTTAAGTTCAGTTTCGATGGTTAAATTCAGTTTCGATAGTTAAGTTCAGAGATGAGCGGCTGATGTATTTTACATCTAGGACTTTGTGGTTATGTATTTTACGTCATCTATTGGAGATGCTATTACAATTCCACTCGGATTAACATTGTCTCTCTTGTCCTACTTCAGCCTCGACGTTGTACAACTCACCGGAGCTGCTCCAAAGACGAAACCCTCCATCACAGCGGAGCAGTACCCCGGGTTCCATCTCAAGATGCCTAAGATGTTATTCCCCTCCTCCGACGGCCAAGTCAACCGGATCATCCTCACCGACCAACCCAATCACGCTGAGATCGACATGGCTTCGCCAAAGAGGTTGTACACTTGTTGCATCTCTTCTTTACTCTACATGTTATATATATTGTCCAATGAGCACACGTAGTAACATGAAATACGATTAGTTTCTCCTACTATATGAAAAGCAGTGAGGTACCAGGCAACTTAAATATCCGTGATGGACTCTCTTGAACGCCATAATTATTTATCTCTACGTGTTTGAGTTCTGCATTTATTGATGGGCCTGGTAGTTGAGCTAGTAGGGCAGTGGCATGGGTCCAAAGTAGTAGAAGTAGCACAAAAACATTTTTTGAGTGTAGGCTTTTCCTTGCTCAAGCCTGCCTACTAGAATCGCCAGTGCTTGAAAGGAAAAGTGAAGGAAAAACATATGAATTGGAAATTTCCTATGGTACTACTATTCATGCATTTGGTTCAAAGGAATGGAGCAAAGGAAAACTGTAGGATTTGTTCCTTTAGTGTCTCTTTAAAAGAAAAACCGTAGGAATTTTAATATCCACTTGTCCTCCTTTTCAAATTCATAGTCATGAAGCACAAGACTAAGAGATAGTAGCATAATGGCATTATAACCGTACATTTTCTTGTGGTTTGACTTAATCTCACCATGCTTCTTTGCATCCTGTGATCTTCCAATTCTTGTGAACCAAACACCCAGATTGGCAGAAATCCTGTGTTTTTAAATTCTGTATTTTGCACATGCATTCCTATCCTATTACTGTGTATTTCCTATCCCTGCATTGTTAGAATCCTCCAATTCAAACGAGCCCTTATAGAATTACTTCTCTTACAGATAGTTGTCAAAGAAAACCTTGTGTGGTTTGTCCCTCTCCTGTTGCACCGTCGTCCACCCCAGCTCAGCTGCTCCAACGACAGAAGGGTCCAGCCTCTAGACTATCTTTCGCCGCCTCAGTTCTTCTTCCCTGCCGCTGGCATCCATGACAACTGCATTACCATCATCAACCGAGTAGATGACCTCGAGGACTACACGGGTCCGCAAGAGAGGTCGCACACTTTCGTGTCTGCTTACGTTATGCATCGCTTAATATTACATGCTACTTTATCGTCCTGTTCACCGATTAGACTCTGAGTCAGCTCCAAACTAATGGTTAAACTTGAGTTTTTAAATGGTTGTGAGGTCCATATCGGGGCCGCAATCAATAGTATCTAGCTACTATCTGGTTAATCTCTGCTGTCTACTATGAGTTTCATGTTGGGTGGGAAACAAACAGTAAAGAAGCCATTATCTGCCTGCTATCATTGGTTTTGGGTCTATCCACAGGTTTCTACCATCACTCTGGATTTCTGCATGCACTCCTTACATAATCTCACTAAGTTTTACTCCTATGCATGTCAGTTATTGTACACAATGGAACTGAACATGTAGAGTAAAAGAGACGAGCCTTGCGTGGCAATAAAATTTCATGCAGACGTCGCTCCATGGTAGGCGCAAAGGCAGCCCCCCTCCACCCATTTCGGATTGTAATCGAGAGGAAGATATATGTTCTGAGGGGGATTCAGAAGGAGAAGACCACTCCTATTTACCCTCTGAGGTCTTCGCTCTAACTTCGCATGCTGATGTTGGTTATATCATGCATATGGTGCCTTGCATTGCTTACTTTATACATCAAATATATCATCTGATTAGTTTAGACATGCTTTGTGTGAATACCATTTGTTTAGTTTATTCATCGTTTATGTGAATTATGCAACACCATCTTGTTTAGCCAGGCATCATATATGTGAGTTTTGCAATGCCATCCTGCTTAGCCAGTCATCTTATATGTGAATTATATCAGGCCATCCTTTTTTTCGTTACGTATTACATTTGTCAACAATGTTAGTACATTCAACTACTCTTCGTGTGCATCAGCCATTTGACACAGTGATGGAAAATTCTGGAGTGAAAACAAGGTCTTCAGAGCAGACTATGCTATCTGATGAAGTGCATATCTCGCTAGTTATGGATAGCTCCTCAGAGGAGGCTTTAGAGACAGATGACTAGTCCTATGTCCCCCCGAGGTGTATGCTATAACTTGGCAGGGTTATGTTGCTCATATCGTGTGTATGGTGTCTTGCATTGCTATGTCATTTGATTAATTTAGACATGCTTTGTGTGAATGCCACATGTTTAGTGTCTAATTACCATATATGTGAATTATGCATTTCCATCTTGTTGCAAGACATTATATATGTGAATTATGCAATGATATCTTGTTGCAAAGGCATTATATATGTGAATTATGCAATACCATACTGTTTAGGCAATCATCATGTATGTGAATTATAGCATGCTATCATTTTTTTGTATTACGTGTTCCATTTGTCGAGAAAATTTGTATATTCAACTACTCTTCCTGTGCATCAGCCATTTGAAGCGGTGATGGAAGTATCTGGAGTGAAAGCAAGGTATTCAGAGCAGAGAATGCTACCTGCTTGAAGCGCACATATTGCTGGTTTCTGAGAGCTCCTCGAGGAGGATTCGAGACTGATGACCAGTCCTATTTCCCCCCTGAGGTCTATGCTCAAACTTGGCAGGGTTATATTACCCATGTCATGCATGTTGTCTTGCATTGCTTAGTATTTACATCATATATGGATTGCCATCTGCTTACTTGATTACTATATAAATCATATATTTGAATTATATCATGTCATCATGTTTACATACACAGCATCTTCTGAATTATGGCATGGCAACCCATTTAATAAATACATCATATAGTTATATCATCTCATCCTGTTTAGTGTTTACAATCATCATATTTTGAATTATGTCATTCTATCCATGAATTATATCATGCTATCATGTTTCCATAGGCGGCATGTATGTGAATTATGGCATGCCAACCTATTCAATAAACGCATTATATAGTTATATCATGTCATCCTATTTACATAGTCATCATATTTTTGAACTATATATTTCCATCTTTTTTAGTTAGCCATCATAATGTGAAATTGTGTCATGCTATCCTATTTAGTTAGCCATCATATATGTGAAATCGTGTCATGCTATCCTGTTTGGTTAGACAACATAAATGTGAATTATTTCATGCCCTCTTTTATTCTCCACTATCCATTGCACCTGTCTATCATACAATGTCTGTACATTAAATTACTTGTCTTGTTTATCAGCCGTTTGAATTGGAGAGGGTGATGGCAGTATCTAAGGGAGTAACAACACGGTCTTCAGAAAAGATAGTGCTACCGGTTGATGCAGATAGAACCACGGCTGTACTTGCCCAAGAACCAGCCCCATCACACATAACCCAGACTCTCACAGATTGTACCCCTACCTAGTTGGACCAAGAACCAGCTACAACCCTTCTAACCCCAACCCCAGCAGATAGTAACCCAGTTCCAGTTGACACAGCACCGTCTCCACCACAGAGCACCCAAACACGAGTAGTTAGTAAGGGAACTGTAGTGCCCAAAGCATGACGACCACCACTCTGAATCCCAACTCAACGCTTAAAGGAGAAGAAGAATTGTTCTCAGGTCAGGTTCTGTAGCTATGGTTCATACTCCTTTGCTCTTGCATCACTGTATTTACTCATACCAACTATTTTCAAATTTGAAGGATGGAATTGAAACTCCAATGGTGCAACATGTATGTTTTAAACCTGTTTCTTTAACTGGTTTGCTGTTGTAACTTGCTCTATGTTGATTTCAGTCTCAATTGAATAAACAGTCATCTTCTCATGTCATGCACATTACAAGTGTTGTTATTGCTCTATAGTTTCCCACACTTATATTCTGTCTATTCTGCTTTGTCTTGAACAAATATCATTTGAACTGTGTCTCTATCTTGATTTGGCAACAAAAACTAGAATGATATAGACAATAAAGTGACCATGGTACATAGATATATGTTTGTTTCATGTTGTTATCCTATCCACTTTACTACTGAACTGATTTACCAAAATGAGTTTCATATACAACATGGTAAACCTGTGATGTGTCTTCTTGTTTCTCTTTTAGAATGCAGACAAAATATTGGAGAACAGTACCCCGTTATGCAATGGTAAAGGAAGTAATGCAGATAAGGTTCAAGATAGTGAGACATCCCTGACGGTCTCCAAGAAAGCTAATAAAAACTATCTTGACGATAGTGAGAGAACCCAAAAGTCCTGTCTTGATGTAGTGTTCGAGTTACTGGCCACTACTGCTGGCACAAGCTCTTCGAACTCGCTGCCTGAATTAGTTCATCTTCTCGAGTCTCAACTTCAAGTTGAAAGACATCGATCAGATGTGCTATGACAGAAGCTGAAGGACTGAGGAAGTCCCTGCAGAATTCAGATGCATGCTTTCTGGTGCAACAGCAAGCGCTGGAGGATTTAAGCGCCAAATAAGAGAAAGTTAATAAGCTTTCTAAGCATCTTGCCAGCATTATGGGTACCCAGGATATTGTTTCTTGAGCTCTTCTAAAGTGGTTTTAGTTCTGGACATGTTTTGCTGCGGTGTTTATTTGCATTGGTCACCAACTTTGACAACCAGTGTATATGATATGCTGCTTTGTTCCCTATATTTGCACTGGTGGCGAACTTTGATGCCCAGTGGATGTAATACGTGTAATAGTCGTGATAGCCTAGCGTAAGTTGCTTGCTTATTTTTTTCCTTGTTGTATTGTTTATTTGTTTGCTTGTAGTCAGTGCAGTTCTTTTTCCGCGGTTTGCTAGTGGCTGCAATAACCTATTTTTTAAAACTAGGCCACAATAACCATGGGCTACATATTTACTGTAGTTACCATGGGCCTCCTAAGGGCCGTAGAAACAATGGGCCTTCTAAGGACCGTAGAAACAATGGGCCTTCTACGGGCCGTAGCATCAATGGGCCTTCTACGGGCCGTATGATCAATAGGCCAAACATGGGCCAATAATAGACCACATTATGGGTTGTAAACGGGCTAGATTTGGAATCGTCCGTTCATGGGCCGACAATAACGGGCCATCGTTAATCAGCCGCTTTTGATAACGCTATGAAAACGACCCAACTGATTAATGGGCTGCAAACGGGCCGATTGTAACCACGGGCTGAATTTGGCCCACAAGCAGAAAAGGCCAGTAACGGGTCGTAAGTAACCGAATGCTGGAAATGAGCCCAAGAATGATTGGGACCTGAGAAGGCCGAAAGATAACACGGGTTGGAAACGGCTCAATGTAATAATGGGCCGTTGATGGGTATAAAGCGGTACACTGTTCATCGCGGGCCAGATTCACCACGGGTAGTTAATGGGCCAAGAGTTACATATGGCCTCTTATGGGCTGAAAGACATCATGGGCCATACATGGGCCGGAAGTTACAACGGGCTGGAATCATATTGGACGGCCCAGATGAAGCTACTGGGCTTAACTCTGATAGGCTGTAACGGGCCATGAGTTAGCGGGCCATAAAATGGCTATATACGAACATGCTGTTAACAGGCTTTCCGTGGGCCGGCCCGTTACCTTTTGACCAAGTCAAACAGGCTGACCTTTTCACCAGAATGGGCCTCTGTTGGGCCATGCCACATGTCGACGTATAATAGGCGCCTCCTATCCAATTAATGGATGACATCTGTCCCAACGGTGAGCCAACACGTGTTTCCTCCGGCCAATGAGAATTTTACACGTGGAAAACCTCATTGGTCAGGGCTGTTAGCGGGTTATCGGATCCAAAACTGGACCCGATAGCTTAACGACGACCCGTTACGGTGGATGCCACGTGTCGGTCACCCTAGATGAAAGCACTTCCATGACGCGCCATTTAACGTCATGGAAGTGGACACTTCCATGATGATAATTTTGGTAATGTCATGGAAGACTTCTACGACAGCATAGGTATGACTATCTTGATACTGTCATAAAATCGTCATGGATGTAAATGCATGACAGAAAACGTGACCTACTGTGACAAACACGTATCATCACGGAAGTGTATTTTTTTGTAGTGTAAAACGAAATCTCAAAGGGAAAACTCAATTCATCACAAGATAGAGAGGGGAAAACACCATATGATCCAACTATATTAATGAAGCCCGAGATATATCAAGATCGTGACATCTCAAGAACATGAGAGAGAGAGAGATATTAAACACATAGCTACTGGTACAATCCCTCAGCCCTGAGGGTGGACTACTCCATCCTCATCATGGTGGCCGCCGGGATGATGAAGATGGCCTCCGGTGATGATTTCCCCCTCCGGCAGGGTGCCAAAATGGACTCCCGATTGGTTTTTCGTGGCTACAGAGGCTGGCGGCGGTGGAACTTCCGATCTAGGGTTATCTTCGGGGTTTTGGAATATTTGAGAATCTATAGGGCGAAGAGGAAGTGCGGGAGGCCACCGAGGTGGGCACAACCCCCCAGGCGCGCCTGGCCCCCAGGTGCGCCCAAGTGGGTTGTGCCCCCCTCGGGGCACCCCTCTGATACTTCTTTGGCCCACTAGATGTCTTCTGGTCCAAAAAAATCTCCAAAAAGTTTCTCTGCGTTTAGACTCCATTTGGTATTGATTTTTTGTGAAGTAAAAAACAAGCAAAAATAGCAACTGGCACTGGGCACTATGTTAATAGGTTAGTCCCAAAAAATGATATGAAGTTGCTATAAAATGATTGTAAAACATCCAAGAATGATAATATAACATCATGGAAAAATAAAAAATTATAGATACGTTGGTGATGAATCAGCATCCCCAAGCTTAATTCTTGCTCGTCCTCGAGTAGGTAAATGATAAAAACATAAATTTTGATGTGGAATGTTGCCTAACATGTTCATCACATAATATTTTCTTTTGTAGGATGGACATATGGACTTTTATATGATTCAAAGCAATAGTCTAGTTTTGACATGAAGATTTCAATACTCAAGCATTTCAACAAGCAACCATGTCTTTCAAAATATAAACACTATAGAAAGTTATCCCTAGCCCGTCATGCTCAATCATTGATCCATTCATGAAACACACTCGCATATTAGCTACATCCAATGCTCGAGTACGATCATAGTGCCCCTTAGTTGGTGCTTTATAAGATGGAGACTCAAATAAAAACTAAAAATTGCATGAAGTAAATAGATAAGCCCTTCGAAGAGGGAAGTAGGGATTTGTAGAGGTGCGAGAGCTCAAAGCTTAAATTGAGAGGTAAAAATATTTTGGGAGGCATACTTTTCCCGTCAACGAAAACGACCGAGTAATTCCCAACACTTTCCGTGCTAGATATATCATAGGCGGTTCCCAAAAAGAAACTAAATTTATTCCTTTTTCCACCATACTTTCACACTCCACGGCTAGCCGTATTCATGGGTACCGTCCATACCAACACTTTCCAAGGAATTTATTATTTGACAACATAAAGTAAATTTCTTTTCATTTCGGGACTGGGCATCCCTAATACCTTTACCGTAGTCTCTTGCAATGACAAGTGAATAAACACTCATCTTGAGAATAAACACTCATATTGGCAACCCCTGCCGCTTCATGAGCGGTATGAGCACACAAAAAGGAAATTTATTTTGAAAATTAGAGATGGCACATACAAATTTGCTTAGAACGGCACGGGGATACTGCATATAGGTAGGTATGGTGGACTCATGTGGCAAAACTGGGTTTAGGGATTTTGGATGCACAAGTAGTATTCCCACTTAGTACAAATGGAGGCTAGCAAATAGATTGAGAAGCAACTAACCAAGAAACAAAAATTCTCATAAACGAGCATTGAGCTTAACTAACACTGAATAATGCACCACAAGTAGGATCTAATTTCATTGCACAACTATTGACTTTCGTGCTCTCATAGGGAATCACAAACCTTAACACCAATATTCTTACTAAAGCATAATTTCTCGCCAACATGACTCACATATCACTATCATCATATCACAAAACTATTACAAAGAATCAAGTTTATTTTGTCCAATGATCTTCATGAAAGTTTTTATTATATCCCTCTTGAATATCTATCACTTTGGGACTAATTTCATATATTGCAATTTCTTTTGACATGCTCAAACAAATTTAAGTGAAGAACATGAGAATAAAAAATTTCATCTCTCAAAATAATATAAGTGAAGTGTGAGAGATTTCGACAAACTACTCCAAAAATATATAAGTGAAGATCATGCGAGTGGTTAAGTAAATGGGTAGCTAATTGAGGACTCTCTCTTATTTAAAAGTTTCAGATCTAAGTATTTTACTAAAACAACAAGCAAAACAAAATAAAATGAAATTCGAAGAATGGCACACATCATGTGACGAAGCAAAAACTTAGGCTTAAGTGAGGCTAACCGATAATTGTTGATGAAGAAAAGTGGGATGCCTACCGGGGCATCCCCAAGCTTAGATGTTTGAGGCTTCTTGGAATATTAACTTTGGATGCCTTGGGCATCCCCAATCTTGAGCTCTTGTGTCTTCTTCATTCTTCTCATAACACAGTTTCCCTAATTCTTAAAAACTTCATCCACACAAAACTCAACAAGAACTCGTGAGATAAGTTGGTATAAATCAATGCAGAACCTTATCATTCTCTATTGTAGAAAATAACTGAAATTATAATTTAACATTGCGTACTAAATGCCTTTGCATATTTAATAGTCCTATCCTCAAACAGAATCATAAAACAAGCAAACATATGCAAACAATGCAAACATAACAGCAATCTGTCAAACAGAACAGTCTGTAAAGAGTGCAATATTCATCATACTTCCCTAACTCCAATTTTTTTGAAAAATTACCACACTGTAGAAAATTTATTATATCTTACTATGCAAAAAGTTTCAACATTTTATTACATTCTGACTTTTCTAGAGAATTTTTGCAACATCAATAAACTTTCTGTTTTGAAACAGCCACATGTAGACTTGCAAAATAAGCATGGCAAAGGCTATACTTGACATTTTATTGAAATAAAAGATGCAAAACATTATTATAAATAACAGCAAGCAAATCCTAACAAAATAAAATGATGCTCCAAGCAAAACACATTTCATGTGATGAATAAAAACATAGCTCGAAGTGAGGTTACCGATAATGTTGGAGACGAAAGAGGGGATGCCTTCCGAGGCATCCCCAAACTTAGTTGCTTGGATCTTCCTTGAATATTACCTTGGGGTGCCTTGGGAATCCCCCAAGATTTGGGTCTTATCACTCCTTATTCTCCTCATATCGATATCTCACCCAAAACTTGAAAACTTCAATCACACAAAATTTAACGGAATTTTGTGAGATAGGTTAGTATGATAAAGAGCAAACCATTTCACTTTGGTACTTTCAAAAACAAGATTCATAATTGTTTCCACACAATCACTACTGTAGCATATCATTTCCACAATTTATATTGATCAATATAAGCCATAGAAACTAGGAAACAATCAAACTATGCATTGAAAATAGAATCTGGCAAAAACAGAACATTATGAAGTAATCTATACTCCAGCCATACTTCTGCTACTCCAAAAATCCTGAAACATTAGGACAACGTAGGGAATTTGTATATATATCACCTCTAAAAAATTCAAATCAAAAGCACATCCCAGTGAATTATGAAAATTCCTGGACGAAGCGCAAAAGTTTCTGTTTTTGCACAAAATCAAGTCAACTAGCATCCACACTATCCCAAAGGGTTTACTTGGCAATTTATTGAAACAAACGCTATAAAACATGATTAATATAGTAGCCTAATCATGTGAACTCATAAAAGCAGTAGGGGTAAATGTTGGGTTGTCTCCCAACAAGCGCTTTTCTTTAATGCCTTTTGGCTAGGCATGATGATTTCAATGATGCTCGCATAAGATTAGTAATTGAAACACGCAAAAGTGCATCGTGAATCACATGGCAAGAACATTTAAGCCTAACCCACTTCCTATGCGTAGGGATTTTGTGAGAAAATAACTTTTGGGAGCAAAATCAACTAGCATAAGAAGGCAAAGCAAACATAACTTCAAGATTTTCAACACATAGAGAGGAAACTTGATATTGTTGAAATATGTAGAAGCATACATTCCTCTCTCATAATAATTTTCAGTAGAATCATGAATGAATTCAACAATATAACTATCACATAAAGCATTCTTTTCATGATCCACAAGCATAGAATTTTCTTACTCTCCACATAAACAAATTTATTGTCATGAATAGTAGTGGGAGCAAACTCAAGAAAATAACTATAATGAGATTGCAAATTAAAATCATGATGACAAGTGTCATGGTTATCATAATTCTTTATAGCATACATTTCATCACCATAATCATCATAGATAGGAACTTTGTTGTCATAATCAATTGAAACCTCTTCCAAAATAGTGGAATCATCACTATATAAAGTCATGACCTCTCCAAATCCAGTTTCATAATTATTACAATAAGATTCAACAACCTCCAAAATAGTGGGATCATTAGTACCTAGAGTTGACACTCTTCCAAACCCACTTTCATTAATATAATCATCATAAATAGGAGGCATGCAATCATTATAACAAATTTGCAAATCAAATCTTGGGGGACTAAAAATATGATCTTCATCAAACATAACATCCCCAAGCTTATTGTTTTGCATATCGTTAGAATCATGGATATTCAAAGAGGTCATACCAACAACATTGCAATCGTACTTATCATTCAAAGATTTTTTGTCAAACATTTTATAGAATTCTTCCTCCGCAAATTTAGCACAATTTTCCTTTCCATCATTTTCATGAAAGACATTATAAAGATGAATAATATGATGCAACCTCAATTCCATTTTTTGTAGCTTTCTTTTTATAAAGCAAACTAGTGATAAAACAAAAACTAAAAGATTCAATTGCAAGATCTAAAGATATACCTTCAAGCACTCACCTCCTCGGCAACGACGCTAGAAAAGAGCTTCGTTGACAGGGTGTGAGTGCTGCTTACCTAACCTCCCTGGCAACAACGCAAGAAAAGAGCTTGATGTCTACTACGCAACTTTATTCTTGTAGCCTCGTGTTGGGCTTCCAAGCGTAGAGTTTTGTAGGACAATAGCAATTTTCCCTCAAGTGGATGACCTAAGGTTTATCAATCCGTGGGAGGTGTATGATGAAGATGGTCTCTCTGAAGCAACCCTGCAACCAAATAACAAAGAGTCTCTTGTATCCCCAACACACCAAATACAATGAGAATTTTTATAGGTGCACTAGCTCGGCGAAGAGATGGTGATACAAGCGTAGTAATGATAGTAGATATTGATTTTTGTAATAGGAACAATAAAAACAGGAAGGTAGCAATTGATAAAATAGAGCACAATTGGTATTGCAATGCTTGAATATGAGACCTAGGGTCCGTACTTTCGCTAGTGCAATCTTTCAACAATGCTAATATAATTGGATCATATAAACATCCCTCATAGTGCGATGAAGAATCACTCCAAAGTTTCTATCTAGCGGAGAACATAAGAAGAAATTTTTTGTAGCTATTCATTGTTATTTGGTTGCAATGTTGCTTGAGAGAGACCATCTTCATCCTACGCCACCCACGGATTGATAAACCTTAGGTCATCCACTTGAGGGAAATTTACCACTGTCCTACAAACCTCTGCACTTGGAGGCCCAACAACGTCTACAAGAAGAAGGTTGCATAGTAGACACCACTTCCTGCCGGCAACGTGCGTGGGTCTGGGCGGCTCGGGCGGCGGACGGGAAAGGGCAGGGCGGCGCGGAGGCGGCAGAGTTCGAGGCCATGGCGACTCGACGGCGGCGCTGCAGCTTCAAGGCGTCGGAGCTCCCTGTGGTGACAAACAGCAGCAACATGCCGTTCAACAGCGGTGCAAGGAAAAACGGGGAAGAAGAGGAGTGTGAGGCAAGGGTGAGGTTACCGGCGGCGCCTGGATGAAGTCGAGGTCGCCGACGGGCGAGGGACAAGGCAGGACACGGTTCCTGGTGGCCGGCGACGGCTGCTCCGTCGAGGCAGAGAAGATCGAGGCGGGATCGTGGCTGCGGGGCACTGTGGTGGACCGGTGGGGATGAAATGGTGGCCTAGGGTCCATCGGATCTTGATCTGGCGGCTCCAGATCAAGGTGGAAGGTGGCTGGCTGGATGAGGCTGTGTGTGTGGGCGGGTGCGAGGTGGAGAGCAGCGGCTGGATCGCTGGTGATCCCGAGGGGAATGGAGACAGCTGCGGCGACGGCGGCTGGACAGGGAGGATCCCTAGAAAATAGGGTTTGGTCTCAAGTGACTAGGGATGGACTATATATATATATATGAAAGAGAGGAGTTTGAATCATCCGATTGAAATCTGACGGTCGAGAACAAAATGTTATAAGAGTCCAAAAGAGAAACCAAAGATATATTAGGGATGTTTGGAGATGATCTGGACCCATTGGTAATGACAGTCCGGTTCGGGTTCGGGACAGCTTTCGGACGCGCGCGAGAGGTTTGAGCACTGTACAGAGAGACTCCAGTTTAGGCAAGAGGGAAAACGAAGAACAAGGTTGGTCTCGAAACGGTAAACAAAAACAAGGGGGGATGCGACAACTACGAGTGGATGCAAGTTTTAAAAACAACGACGACAACGAGTGCCAATGCAATGCGGATGATGCCATGATGAAATACAAAAAACAAATAAAACACACGACGACAACGAAAACATGGAAGGCGTCTGAAGCATCAGTCTCGGGGCATCACACTTAATCCATAAATGGATCTCTGAAGCTTGCATACCATGCTAGACTTCTTTGGATCGACAAAACCCTCGGGCTGTGTCATATACACATCCTCGGTTAAATTTCCATTCAGGAAAGCCGTTTTGACATCCATCTGCCATATCTCATAGTCAAAATATGCTGCTATAGCAAGAATGATATGAATTGATTTAGGCATTGCTACCAGTGAGTAAGTCTTATCGTAGTCAAATCTTTGAACTTGTTGATAACCTTTAGCGACAAGTCGAGCCTTATGGACTGTTACATTTCCGTCCATATCAGTTTTCTTCTTAAAGATCTACTTGCACTCAATGGCTCGAACGCCATCTGGCAGAGCAACCAAGTTCCAAACTTGATTGTCATCCATGGAATTTAATTCGGATCTCATGGCCTCAAGCCATAACTCAGAATTAGGGCTCTCCATTGCTTCCACATATGTAGTCGGCTCGTTATTCTCCAAGAACAACACATTGCAGTCATGCAAATTGCGTAATCTTTCCGACCTACGTGGAATCGGCGTCGACTCCACCACGGGTTCCCTGACTAATTCCGTTGTGACAGAATCATCTACTGGAACGTCCCCGTGTGGTTCCCGAATTTCTTCGAGTCGGACCGTCCTCACACTAGCCTTCCGATTGAGAAACTCTTTCTCAAGGAAAACTCCATGTCGAGCGACAAACACTTTGCCCTCTTCATGGTTTTAGAAGTAATATCCCAAGCTTTCCCTTGGATATCCCACGAATATGCACTTGTCCGATTTGGGTGTGAGCTTGTCCGACTGGAGTCGCTTGCCATATGCTTCATATCCCCTAATTTTTAGAAAAGACAAACTACGACTCTTCGCAGTCCATATCTCATATGGTGTCTTATCTACGAACTTACATGGTACCTTGTTTAGTGTGAAAGCTGCAGTTTCTAGAGCGTATCCCCAAAATGACAAGGGTAAATCCGACTGGCTCATCATTGATCGGACCATGTCCAACAGGGTCCGATTTCTCCGTTCCGACACACCATTTATCTGTGGTGTACCCGGAGGAGTCAGTTGTGGTACTATTCCATGACTCTTCAGATGATCATCAAACTCCTGGCTCATATACTCACCGCCACGATCAGATCACAGAAGTTTGATTTTCTTGCCAAGTTGATTTTCCACTTCACTCTGAAACTCCTTGAACTTTTCAAAAGTTTCTCCTTGTGCTTCATCAAGTAGACATATCCATATCTACTCAAGTCATCTGTAAAAGTCACAAAGTATTAGAAACCACCTCTGGTTGTCATGCTCATTGGTCGACATACATCACTATGTATAAGTTCCAATAACTCGGACTCCCTCTCGCAACTCTTTGCGAAAGGAGTCTTAGTCATTTTACCAAGTAGGCAAGATTCACATGTCTCGAATGATTCAAAATCAAACGAAGTTAGAATTCCATCATCATGGAGCTTCTTCATGCGCTTTTGACTAATGTGTCCTAGTTGACAATGCCAGATGTAAGTCAGATTTATCTCATTAGGCCTATGCCTCTTGACATTTATGTTATAGACTGATTCACCTTCAAGATCTAGGATAAATAACCCATTCACAAAAGGTGCAAATCCATGAAACACATTATTCAAGTAAATAGAACAACCATTGTCCTTAATATTGAATTCATAACCTTGTCTCATCAAGCATGAGGCAGAAATAATGTTTCTACTCAATGGAGGAACATAATAACAATTATCAAGTTCCATTACAAATCCTGAAGGTAAATTAAGTTGCATAGTGCCGACGGCCAATGCAGTAACTCTTACTTTATTCCTGACGCGTATGTCAACTTCTCCTCTTACGACATTCCTAGTTCTGCTTAGCCCCTGCATCGAGTTGCATATGTGAACAACCGATCCGGTATCATATACCCAAGAGCTACTAGAAACATCAACAAGATAAATGTCTATAACATATACAACAAGTGTACCTGAAGAAGAAGTCATACTTCCAGTCTTCTTGCCCTTCTCGGGAAGCCACTTGCTGTAGTTCCTTTTCTAGTGTTAGGATTCCTTGCAATGAGAGAAAATACTCCCCGAGGCCATCCTTGACTTAGGCGCGGCGGCGGCAGTTGGAGTTGCCTCCTTCTCCTTGCCCTTTCCCTTAGACTTTTTATTGGACAAGCTCTTCTCAAACTTAGCCGAGTTCTGCACCATCAACACTTGACGATGCGTACCTTTCTTGATATCCTGCTCTGCCACCTTTAGCATCCCATGCAATTCAGTGAGCTTATTTTCCATCCCATGCATATGGTAGTTCGAGATGAACGTCCCATAACTATCCAGAAGAGAACCCAGAATTGTATATGTGGACAGCTCGTCCCCAAGTGGGAAGCCCAACCGATCCAGAGCTTGCATGTACCCGATCATCTTGATCACATGCGGGCTCAGTGGATCACCCTCTTTCAGCTTACAATCCATCAAGGATCGCCAGACGTTGAACCTTTCAGTCCTAGCCTGCATTTGAAACATGCTCTTGAGATTCTCGATCATATCGAAAGCCTCAATATTTTCAAACTGCTGCTGCAGATCAGGCTCCATAGAAGCCAGCATGAGACAACTAATCTCGTTTGATTCATCAACGAGTTTCTGGTAGGCATTTCTGGTTGTGGCATTAGCATTATCAGCAGGTTCCTCCGGATGTGGATTCTCTAGAACTTGTTCCTTTTTCTCATGCCTAAGAACAATTCTCAGGTTTCTATACCAGGTGGTAAAGTTTGTTCCATTCAATTTATCCTTTTCCAAGATTGATTTCAACGCAAAAGGGGTAACTTGAGCAGGTGGTGCCATTGATCTACAACAGAAATATGCAAAACACTAAGACATGTATTCATGAAGAGTAATTCATATTAAACATAAGATCATTACTCCCACTAAAATCAACATCCCTCGGTTGATACTTAGTGATTCTAGATCCAAGATCAACATGTCAACTAGTGAGCTTTTGCATCACTGCTAGAAGACAAGATCATTCGGTAAGCAACTCTTGCTAATCGTATCTCCATACGACTCTTGTTGTTGGGGACATATCATGCCGCGCCAACTCCTTTGCCTCGTGGCCCAAAACTGCTTTGATAGCCATGACAAGTCAACCAATGCTTCGTGTGTAAGTGTCCGACACAAACCAATCACTTCAAGGAGATCTAGTGGCACCCTAATTTTATAGGTCGGCACTAAATATACTTGACATGTGAAGGTGCAGCAATTGGGGAGGCATCTATACTTGACATTCTTTGAGGGATCACCCTACTTAAAACATCTACCATGCAAAAGAAGGGTGCATAAGAGGCATAAACTTTCATGTAGCGACCCGACCTTAGACAGTCAAGCCTCTGTGTTATTGTGCCATCCCTGGATCAGTATGCTGGCACACACAGTACATCAATGTATATATCAAAGTGCAATCACATGTATAAATAACGTAAAATGATATATACCTCATAATACTCAGCGGAAACAATCAAACGGGTGTGGAGTCCCATCAACGCCATCGGCAGGTTGAGTGTAGACCGTAACCCTGTATCGTAACTCTTACTCGTCGAGGAAAATATCTGCAACATGATACGTTGCAGCCGTGTAGGTCAGTACATTGAATGTACCGGCAAGATCACAACATGAGAAAACAGATGATAAAACTATACTATATGCAATATGGCTTTATGGCTCTGTATCTGAATTTTGTTTGCGTAAAAGCTAGTTTTATTTTACCTACATCATAGGAATAAAATGAAGCCTGTACTATGGAGTTTTTTTTCTGTCATGACATGGTTCCGCCAACCGATGTCTCATAGCCCAAAATCATCATAAGTTGCCCACAATTGTTATCAATCCGGTGTTGAGAGTTCGAAATAGATCCAAGTCCGGAGGCTCAAATTGTCCGTAATCGGGACACGGCTAATCGATTAGGTTATAACCCTCTGCAGAGGTTTGTACACTTTACCCGCAAGATTCGATCCTCTCTTTACGCTCTCGCACTTCAGAGTGTTTGAGAACAAGATGACCAAACATGGTCTTCCAAAGAGTTCCTCGACCACTGTCCGTACTCAACCCATCCTACCGTAGTTCTACATCTGCTAGTACCGCCCCAGCCAGAGTCACAACTAAGGTCAACCAAGCCGAGCCCATAATGACTTGCGGTTGCACAGTAAGCTTCCGGCGTGAAGTATTCTTCCGTCTCTTTGAGTCTGGGTGAAGCTTTCCGCAAGATGTCATGGCGCTTCTCCATGCATCCCGCCAACCACTGGTTTCTCCAGGTGCCCACAACCGCCCTTCACCCAAAGAGTGTGTATTGAATTCTTGTCTTGAGTCTTGAAGTCTTGAGGCCTTGAAGATGCAGTCCTTGCAGATTCCATCATGGAGTTGTCGCCATTGACGAGAATTCCTCCATTCTCACACCACTCCAGTACTCATACCAAACCCCATCTACTATAGCGTAGCATTAAATAAAATATCGTCCCGGGCTTGGTAACAGGGGGGGTGGGTTCCTACCTCATGCATACTACTCAACTACAAGGATTCAATAACACTACTGAGGGGTGGTTGCAAAGGTGCCACTAAATGCAAATAAAACATAGGTATGAAAGCATGGTCAAAGTGAACTTGCCTTGTTGACGATCTTCGAAAAACTAGGGTTTCGTAGTAGCAATCTTCGCACTCCGGAAATTCTACCGAGGCAAAGAATAACTATAATAAGCACATAGCATAACATAACATAACAAAGTAACACACCAAAAACCAACAAAGCAAAACCCAAAGGGAAAACTTAAAGAAAAAAAACAACTCAAAGTTTTCCTACTTCAAATAACAACAAAAATAGTTTTATATAACAAAAATTTCTTAACATCACCTAATCATGGTTTTATGTTAACTAAACAGAAAATATTTCATTAAGCAACTAGGAGCAAAAAGAATTAAATAAAAATCTATTATGAAACTCCCGAATAAGCAAAACAAGCTTTAATTCAAATCTGATCTAACTCAATTTTATAAATCCAAACATAGACAAATTATATATTTTGGAAACTACAAGAAAATTGTGATCTAACGCAAAAGAATCAGCATCATTGGACTTCTAGATCAAAAGTTATAAGCTAAACAAGAACGGAACTAAATCTGTTACGGAAATAAATCTGAAAACGAAAACGGCGACGTGACGAGATTTGATTGGTTGTCGGTGTGTGCGCGTTTTAGGCTATCCAGAGGACGGCGCACATTTGAAGAAAATGGTTTGGCTATTAAGTGATCTATTTGGGGCCTTAGGATCAAGATCTAACGGTGGTACGGGAATAGACAAAAGAAAGAAAAAAAACAAGGAGTTACCTGACGTGAGGCAGAGATGGCAGGAAGGAGACGGCGATGTGGAGGGCTGCTCGGCGAGGGGCGAGGTCGCCGGGCGAGGTGGGGGTGGCGGAGGAGGGGTCGGCGCTTGGGAGGTGGCGCTGGGCGCCTCAGTGCTGCTCACTCCTGGCGCCGGGCTCTGGTGAGCGTTCTAGGCAGGAAAAGGAGGACGGTGGCGAGAAGGCTACGGGCAGGAGGGGCGTGGTGATGGGAAAATGGAACGAGGAGAGGAGGGGTTTTATAGGCGGTCTCGGGAGGCGCTGGGATGGAAAGACGAGGGAGATCGGGAAGGTGGAGTTTCTGTCTCCATGGATATGGAAAGCTTCAGAACGTGAGAGGAAACAGAGGAAGGAGATGATCTCTTGTTGGGCTAGAATAGGAAAGTGCTTAATGGGCCAGGTTTTTCCTAATAAAAACGATTCCATTCCTATTTTGAAAATTAGGAAACTAAAACAATAAAAGGAAATCAAATCAATTCGAATAAAGAGTTTTTATATACTAAAATTATCAGAAAAATAAAATGTAGATGATGAGCATTATTCCACGGCCAAAATAAAAACTTAAAAAATGTTTTTCAGAAAATCCCTAAAGGCTTTATTTCTTTTTGCAGATAATTTTAAATAAAAACTTTGGTTTTCTTGGCTCAATATTTTCAAAATGCCCCTGATTTTGGAGGTCATTTTCCTCCGCTCTTTCTTGCTTGCAAGAATTTATTTTCGGGTATTTCTCCGGGAAGAAAATAGAGAAGCAAGTGCAAATATTTGAAAGAATTAAATTGCAAAACTCCGTTCAAATTCTTTATAGTTGAAGAAGTCATGTCATCTTCTCTCATTGATTTTAATAGGATGAATTTGAATTTACCGGAGAAGGGGAAAGTCATTTTATTCCCTCTCTTTCAAAAGTTTTTGAAAAGGTTCAAATTTCACTCAAGTTTAATTCACTCAAGCAAACAAACAAACAATTCAATTAATTATATTAACATTACAAAATTTGGGATGTTACATTTCACAGGCAGTTTATATATGTGTGATATGGTATATCACCTTTTCACAGCGTATGGTGATCTCCATCTCGACGTGCGCGGTCTGCCCATGGTGATCTCCATCTCCACGTGCGCGGTCTGCCCATGGTGATCTCCATATCCACGTGCGCGGTCTGCCCATGGTGATCTCCATCTCCATGCATGGTTGTCCTTGTGGCAATCTCCATCTCCATGTCATGGTGTCAACTGCCAAGTGTTACATAAGATACTATGCTATTACAAACTAATAGCTACTGAAAGTAAATTACATTACATGGCTTCTCATGTTGATACGCAGGTCATTAATACAATAATGGGACAACCATATGGCTCCTGCCGGTTTCCGAACTCATGACACGCAGGCCATGAAACAATAATATATAAGCAACATTCATGGGCTATACCAAATCACAAGCATTCCATGCAAAAACGAGTCAGACGTTCTACCGCCGAAGATAAAACCTCCGGAAACTCTATTTTCCAAGCGGATATGGGCCTATACTGAAGCGCCTAAATCTCGGTACAAAGTTTCTCCGCTAATCCAGATTTTCATTAGCTTCAGTTTGACAGGTCGTGGAGCAAAATCGGAGTTTGTATGCAAAATTTACAGCCATTTTACCGAGATCGCTCCAACAGATTTCAGCACTGCGGAAATCATATTTCCACGGTGTTGATCTATCTTCCGATTCAATCAATCTCATTGATCTCTGCGTGCTGCATCCGGATTTACGTTCCACTGTCTACCCCGATGGCGGAAAACCAACCGGTAGGGTTAACTCGTGTCACGACCTCTGCGTCACGATCACGGAAGCAAGATCATGAAACCAACCTTCAACACTGACGTGCGCGGCCGATTTCATCGACCCGCACCTGAACCGTTCTACATGTATCATATGCATATCATGAATCTATCACCACATAGTGGAGGCTCTGATACCACTACTGGAACACGCGGCATGCTACGCTAGCACCAAATAAAAAATTTCTACCGCGCACCCAAGATCATGCTGCTGGAAATAGATCACGGGATCGGGTTTACCACTAGACGTGCAGTCACCGTAGCGGAAGTAGAGTTGGTGATGCATGTAGCCGATCTCCCAAGCCGTCTCCTCCTAGCATCGCTGATCTCCCGCCAACAGCGAAGACCCGTGAACGGTGATCTCCCGCGAACGAGGCCTCAAGGTTCCCTCGAATGGTTCATCCAAGAACCACATATGTGATGCCTCCAAGGTATCCACACGTGCAGGGAGCAGCGTCGACCGGCGGACTGCTAGGTCTGGTCGCACGTCATGGACATTGGGAGTGGCCGGTGGCTAACCAGGGTTCGAAAAGGATCAACCCTAAGTGGTGCACCCACTCCCCTTTATATAGACCTCCAAGGTGGGCTCAACACTTGAGCCCACTAGAAGTCCACATCCATTTTCCACTCGGATCCAGTCCGAATGGGCTGCAGCCCCTTAAGTGTGTGACTCTATAGGATCATGTACGCATGGATACAACCAAGTCGATAGTTGGTAGCGGCTCCTAGTAGAACATGCCAACTCCCATGTGTGCGTAAAGTCGTTTGACGAACCTCGACAATGTGTCATATGCAACATTCCTTTTGCCTCACGATATTTGTTGTCGAGCTCAAGGTGAGTACTTGTCACCCTTGTGATAGCTCGACCTCTCTTCTTGAAACCGTGATACAGATTCCCGAAATGGGTTAACACTTGACCCAAGTCGCATGGCCATGCTTTCTGAATCTGATCACTCGAGAGAGCCCAGAGAATATCTCTCCAAGTAGGAGGGGTAAATCCCATCTTGGTCAACCATGTCTCGCGGCATGTCTCACGACTCACCTGAAAGCTACCTTTATAACTACCCAGTTATGAAGCAGCGTTTGATAGACCCTAAGTGAGTCGATTCTCATCCAGAGAACATGTGAGGACCTCAGGTCTAGGACATGACATAGACATTGTACTTGAGACTAGCAGATGACTATATCTCGTTGTGTCTCAAAGTGGGTCTATCGGACTCAGTGATCTCCATCCCTGAGTCCATACTATCGGTTTAGCATCTCCATGCACATGACTTGTGAAACATAGTCATCAACCGAGTCATATACTAGTTAAGGATATGTGTCCACACAACCTTATCAACTAGGGACCATTAGAACAAGCATCATACAATACATAGTTCCACAAACAAGTCACATACTTATTGATACATATTATTGATGATGTTCAAGGACAATGCAAAGGACTCATGAATACATATGGAAATATTATCATCACATGATTGGGCATATCTCCAACAAGAGCAACCCCTCGGGCGTCTCCATCTTCCCCGCAAACCCTAGATGCCCCAGAAACGCCTCCTCTCGCTCGCTCCTTCTTCCCCGCACGAGCCGAATGCGGCCAACGCAATGCCGTCACCATGGACGCGGCCACCGGCCTCCCCTCTCCATTCTGATCTGCCGGAAGCTCTGTCGCAGACTCCTTCCTCCTCGCCACCGAATCGAGCCTCCATGATGACGCCCGCGTCGTTCCCCTTTGTCGGCATCCGCCATGACCACCGCTTCAATTCGCGTCGTCCGAGCCACCCCGGGCCATCTAACCTCGGCGTCGCCCTCTGTCGGCGTTCTGGGAACTGGGGTCCGCGGACTTGCCTGCCTGCGGCCTACAGCGTGACTCCACCAGCGGCCCTATACAGCCCACCTTCACCAGCAAACACTCAAGACCCTCGCGAGGGGCCGAGCCTCGCGAGGTGGACGACACAAGACCTCCTCAGGAGCGGCCTCACTAGGCTGGCTTGCGAGGAGAGGAGATATCAAGGCGAGGGGCACCTCGTGAAGTTCCCGTGACGTGAGCCATGACGACCAAGGCTAGGCGGGTGCCAGGCGAGCGCTGGCGGGGTAGAGTACTCGTTTCCTCCTTGGTGTTAAAGTAGCAGGCATAGGCGAGGAGTCCCGAGGCATCAGGCAAAGATTTCCATATCGGTGCAACAAGAGCAAGACCAGCAGGATGGCAGGATGGAGGTCACCATGGAGCCCACGACGACGTCACCACCAGAACCTTTGGCTGGCAAAGACCACCTTTTGTCAGGATAACTTGTACTAGTTGTCCCACTTCAAATTGGCCGTTGTGGGATCCCTTCCCGCCTAACATTTGGGAAGAGGACCAGGGCCTCTATAAATAGGACTAGCCACCACCATAGGGAGGGGGATCCATTCCATCCACACACGCACAAGCTCACCGAGCTCAAGAACACCTCTCCTCAGGAGGTTGTTCATCCCTTGTACTTGTTCATCCTCAGCCTACTAGGCAATCCACCACACCACACTGGAGTAGGGTATTACACCACATCGGTGGCCAAACCAGTATAAACTCTTGTGTCCCCTGTTCTTCGGGTTCGGCGATCTGATCTTTGAGATTGCAGTGAGAGCGAGAGCTAGGGGGAGAGAGATCTTCGTGCACATCCCAGAGTTCGAACCTTAAGGGTTTTGCCGGAACCCATGATCCGACATTTGGCGCGCCAGGTAGGGGTGCGCTGAAGCCCCTCTTCCTTCAGCTGATCCGCCGACACCCTGCAGCGCCGATGTCCGACGACTCGAGGACCAACGCCGACCACTGGGCAGCTTGGCCAGCCAAGGTGGCACCGTCCGCCCAAGAAGACCTCAACTCTATGCTGCAAGCGGCCCGCGTACCGCCGAACGCCGGGGGGCGCGGGCGGCGCGGTCCGGCACCTTCTGCCGTTACCCCGCGGTGCGCATGGGCCGCCGCAAGGGCCTCGAGCTACGTCGTGACGACAGCGCCGCACACCCGATGGGAAAAACCAAACATGAGAGCCGCGCTCATAGTGGAGCGGGAGCTCCTGCGGTGCTGACTGGCAAAGAGCGGCCGTGACGCGTTGCTGGAATGTGTCGCCAAACTGTTGGACTGTGCCTGTAGGGGCGAGCATCCTTTCTGCTCCTTGTCCACGCCTCAGGTTGTAGCTGAGGCGCATGCGAGGCCCCAGCGAGCTCGCGCACCCCCTGGGGCAATGGAGGAACCCGACGACACCAACGTGGGCACTGGGGCCGCCCGTCCAGCCGCTGCAACTTCATCACTGGCGGGAGCAAGCGGTTGCAGCCCCCTGCAAGGGTGCGCTGGAGTGCAACCCGGCAGCCGCCAAGGCCGGGTGTCATGGCTGGAAGCTCCAGGCGCGGGGCACTCAGATGGTGGCCCTGGTGGGGCGACCGTCAATGCCTATGTGCCCCGCATGGTGAACCTAGAGTACGTGCTCGGGGAGGGCCCCGACGCGTTCCTCGGCCCAGGATGGCATGGCAGAATGCTTGAAGGAGGAGTTTTGCACGAGTCGCCCGAAGGCTCCGCCGACCGCTTCAGCGACGACGACGGGGTAAAGCAGGTATCACGGTAGCAGGCGTGCCCTAACCATGGGGTGCAGGTGGACCAGACCGTGACGGTAGCCGGAGACTCAAGGCTGGTGGTTCCGCCCTGGCTGGAGCGGAGCGCTGGGGGCTGCATGCAGGGGGCTCGGAGCCACGGCCTCCCCCACGCCGCATGGAGCAAGGCGCCGTGTGGAGGTAGGTCCTCTACTGGGGGAAGCGAAGGAGAGCCCTCCCCCCCGAAAGAGGGCCCGCGGTCGCCGGGGGTGCCGCTAGTGTCCCCCTTGCCCCTTGGCCTCGTCCTGGTTTCCGGACGACCCAATGGTGGTCGGGGTGGCACACGGCGGGGCTCCAGTCTGGCGTTATGAAGTAAGTCTCACGCCTATGAAGGTCTCCGCTCATGACACTCTCACGTAATAATGAGTGGCATTGTACATGCCCCGGAGTCTCCAGAGTGCCACCCTCGGGCCTCGGGGGCTCCCACCCACGTCCTAGTGGAAGCACTTAGCTCCGCGCTGGTGGAAGATAAGAAGAATAGATAAGTGCCGGACGCGACTATTTTCTTTTACCTCTTTTCTGTAGCCCAAATTTGCATCCTTTGATTTTGGAATTTAAGTCGAATTTTCATTAGCAATCCCGGGGGTGCCTTTTCTCGTTCATGTTGATTTCATGAGTTTCTGGATTCATGCTTTATATGGAGATTCGCGTCTGCTACCTCCCCCCTTCCGAGCACCTCGTGAGCGGGGGCTGGGCGTGGCATGCATGCACTACACGTGCACCCCGCCATGACTGGTGCTTGCTTCTCGCGAGGCCCACTCGGGCGGACCAGCAGACCCCTCAGGAGACGAAAACCTCGCGAGCCCTCAAAGGACTCTCCTCGGGAGAAACACACATCCACAGCTGCCAAATCAGTTTGAAGCCCGCCTGGACCAAGGTAAGTTACGGCAGCAAGCCCACAAGGGGCTTGTGAGCTCAATAAAGCACATTTCAAGCCTAGACTAAGAAGTAAAATGATAGTCCGTTTACATGAGGGGATCCCCCTCCCCAAAATGCTATTACATCATGAGGGGTTGTCCCCAAGCTTTTGCATGCAGGTTCAGGATAAAGGAGCACGGGCTCAGTCGGACATGTCGCTGTCGGTGTACAAAACTAGGGGCACATTTTTTGCACCCCTTTACCTGTGCACGGGCAGTCAGAGCCGCGCCCGCGACCACAACAAGCAGGGCGAGGGAGGTGAGCCAAGGTAAGACCGAAGCCCAAGATGGCCAGAGCAACGCCCAGGCCAAGGCCACAAAGACCAAAGGGGCGAAGCAGGTTCCCCCGGTAGGAGACCCTTGCCGGGGGCAGCCTCGGCAGCCCCGGCAAGACCCTTGCCGGGGCAGCTCGCCCCACACCAATGGAGCAAGCCACCCTTGAGCCCACGGCCCCCAGCGCCATCATTAGCGTGGGGCCAGGGCTCGGAAAGGCACCTTTGTGGTGGCATGCAGATCTTTGTGAAGACATATTCAAGATAAGATGAGGATTAGAAGACGACGACTCTCGACAAGATCCTTGCCGAGGAAGGCCACCAGACCCCCGGCAAGATCCTTGCCGGGGACGACAGCGCGCCACGGCGAGACCCTTGCTGGGCCACACGGCAGACCCTTGCCAAGGACGCCAGGGGGACCACCACCAGGCCCATGCCAACCAAGCTTCCACCGTCGTTCTCATGCAGCTGCCAGCCCAACCAGCGGGGCGGGCACCTGCGTGGCAACATGCAGCTCCCAGGCCAACTCATCAAGCGCCTGCGTGGCGGCATGCAAATCTTCGTGAAGGCCCTACCACCGCGCCACCTCAGCTGCCTGCCTGCCTAAATGGCACCACCCGCATCGTGGCCAGGGCGTGTGTCGAAGCCAGGCGAGGCGGCAACGGACAGGACGGGCTCTGTTCCCACCACCAATAAAGCAAGAGGACACCTAAGCAATTCATTAAATGCACCTTGTCCTGTAATACGAGGGATAACCTCGTGCCACTGTAGACCTTTCCACCTCCTGTGTGCCACTGTGGCAGCCCCTTTTTCCTATAAAAGGAGGCCCGAGGCGACCAGGAGAAGGATTCGGCTTTTTGGGAGCTCGCTACACTCCGTAGCTAGTTCAAGAACTCAGAATACATCCACCAAAGCAGGACTAGGGTTTTACGCATCCTTGCGGCCTGAACCTGGATAAACAAACCGCGTGCTCTCTCTTAGATTCGCTCTTCTCTCAATCCCGCGCCCCGCAACCGCAATAGGGATTCTTGTGATCCCATAGGTGTCGTTTCCCACCGACAGTCGCT
This sequence comes from Aegilops longissima, assembly GCA_021605205.1. Lineage (NCBI taxonomy): Eukaryota > Viridiplantae > Streptophyta > Magnoliopsida > Poales > Poaceae > Aegilops > Aegilops longissima. Next base: position 189,748,474 of record CM038678.1, on the reverse strand, counting down.
CGCTGCGTCTTCCGAATCACTCCCAGACATGCTGCTAGCGCTGTCAATAGCGCTATCTTCGCCATCATCAATCGCGCCGCCCTCATCCGCCACGACCACCACCGCGTGATCATTAGAAGCAAAGGCCCTGACCAAGGCGTCCACCTTGTCGTCCACCCAATGCGCTAGGTTGTGCCGGATGATCTCGGGCACCGGGGCGATGGCGGCTTCAAAGTCGAAGTCGGGATTGATGTTCTGGAGATAGCTGAAAATGCGGTAAAACGCGCGCCCAAGGAGGCCCCGGCTCTTCTCCTCGACAAGCTCGCAAGCCCTCTCTGCCTGGTTCTCCAGGCGCGTCACGACATCGGTGAAGAAGCGGAGGTGGCTGGCATAATCTTCCACGTGGGGATGAGGGGCGTGTTCATCACAAATGGCACCCAGCGCCTGGTTGGCCCTCGTCCTGAGGTCCCGGAGCATGGGGGCGTGCTCACGCTGCAACGTCGGTCGGCGTATCGCCTCCTCCCTTCTCTGCTACGCGATGGAGTCGGGAGCGGTAACCCGCTGCTGAAGCGGGAGCAGCTCACCTCAGGCGGAGGCTAACTCGGCCTGCACGGAGATCAAGGCAGCCGCGGCGGCCTTCTCGCGCTGCTCCGCCCCAGCCAACCTCGACCTAAGGGCGGCGGTCCTGCCCTCAGCTTCCACTTCCTCGAACTTCAGCTTCAGGTCGTACATATTGGGAAGATCAAGACGAGCCTCGGTTACCCTGCGATCAACTTCCTCCTGGGTCCTGGCCTCGCGCGCGCTGACATCATCTTTCGCTTGCGCAACCTGACGCTCCCTCGTCTCCAACCGCTCAAGCTCGAGGCTGCGCTTCGTGGCCTCCAGCATAAGCACTTCCTCGCACCTCAAGATCTCCTCCTCGTCGGACGGCGCCCCCTTCATCGACGCCAAGGCAACCCTACGCGCCTCCACTTGCTGCTCCAGGGAGGCATTCAGGGTCTGGAGCTCCTGTCAGCACTTCTCGGCAACCTCGCGGCGGTGGTCTGCCTCCCTGGCCTCCTCCAAGGCTCGGGCGCTGGCCTCGCGCGAGGTTGCGAGGGATGCTTCGGCCTTCACGTTGGCGTGCTTGCGTTGGAGGCGCCCGAGCACTACTAGGGAAAACCCTAGCAGTAGCGCGTGTTTAAAGCCTATCAGTAGCGCGGGGTGTAGCGCTACTAGTAAGGCGCTACAGCTAAAGGTTAGCAGTAGCATGGGTTGGACCACGCTACTGCTATATCGACTTAGTAGCAGCGCTTTGTACTATGAGTGGTACTAGTAATTAGTAGTAGCGCTTCTCCTAGCATGCACTACTACTATTATTCCATATTTCTTTTTTATTTCATATTGTATTCATACACCTTTATACAAGTTTTCATACCGCGGCAATTTAGAGAATGATTTTACATCATAATGAGTTATTACATCATCGAGAAAGAATCAGGACTAGTTTCAAGTGGATGGACATCCACTTGAAACTAATCCATGTTCTTTCACCCAATGATATAATATATCATCATCATCATCATATCATTAACAACTTATCATCATAATACATCATAGTCATATAACACCTCCTCATGATCATCGTTTTCATCAATGAGACATCACATACAAGTTGGTCACTAGACATAATCACAACTACTCATCATCATCAATTCTCATAAACATATTGTACCTCATAGGACCTACTACATTCTCTTAGGACCTACTATATTATCTTAGGTAAAATAGCATAAAACAAGATAGCCCCTGACTCTCCATTATGGAGAATGGAGATTATCCTGTCTCCAATTCTTGCCTTTCGCATAATGTTGCTTCCAAGAACCTCCTTACGACTGTCCATACATTTTTTCCATTCTTTGATTATCATGTGTTCACCGGTTTTAGAAATCCGGTATGGACAGGTGAGATTCGTAGGACGACCTGGCTTTATGTTCAAAACATCAAGGCGACCATTCTGATACATCAAATGAGGCACACAATCCATCGGGATTTTTGATATGTCTCCAACGTATCTATAATTTTTGATTGCTTCATGCTATATTATATTCTGTTTTGGATGATTAATGGGCTTTGTTATACACTTTTATATTATTTTTGGGACTAACCTATTAACTGGAGGCCCAGCCCAAATTGCTGTTTTTTGCCTATTTCAGAGTTTCACGGAAAAAGAATATCAAACGGAGTCCAAACGGAATGAAACCTTTGGGAACATGATTTTTGTAAAAAACGTGATCCATAGGAATTGGAGTCCACGTCAAGACATCAACCAGGAAGGCACGAGGTAGGGGGGCGCGCCTACCCCCCTAGGCGCGCCCTCCACCCTCGTGGGGCCCATGTTGCTCCACCGACGTACTTCTACCTCCTATATATACCTCCGTACCCCCAAACCAATAGAAGCATCCACGAAAACCTAATTCCACCGCCGCGACCTTCTGTACCCGTGAGATCCCATCTTGGGGCCTTTTCCCTCGTCCTACTGGAGGGGGCATTTATCACGGAGGGCTTCTACATCAACACCATAGCCTCTCCGATGATGTGTGAGTAGTTTACCTCAGACCTTCGGGTCCATAGTTATTAGCTAGATGGCTTCTTCTCTCTTTTTGGATCTCAATACAAAGTTCTCCACAATTCTCGTGGAGATCTATTCGATGTAATCTTCTTTTGCGGTGCGTTTGTTGAGACCGATGAATTGTGGGTTTATGATCAAGTTTATCTATGAACAATATTTGAATCTTCTCTGAATTCTTTTATGTATGATTGGTTATCTTTGCAAGTCTCTTCGAATTATCAGTTTGGTTTGGCCTACTAGATTGATCTTTCTTGCAATGGGAGAAGTGCTTAGCTTTGGGTTCAATCTTGCGGTGTCCTTTCCCAAAGGATGTTAGGGCAGCCAGCACTTATTGTATTGTTGCCATCGAGGATAACAAGATGGGGTTTATATCATATTGCATGAGTTTATCCCTCTACATCATGTCATCTTACTTGAAGCGTTATGCTGTTCTTTTGAACTTAATACTCTAGATGCATGCTGGATAGCGGTCGATGTGTGGAGTAATAGTAGTAGATGCAGGCAGGAGTTGGTCTACTTGTCGCGGACGCGATGCCTATATACATGATCATACCTAGATATTCTCATAACTATGCTCAATTCTATCAATTCCTCAACAGTAATTTGCTCACCCACCGTAATACTTATGCTCTTGAGAGAAGCCACTAGTGAAACCTATGGCCCCTGGGTCTATTTTCCATCATATTAATCTCCCGACAACAAGCTATTTCTGCCGCCATTTATTTTGCAATCTTTACTTCTAATCTTTATCATAAAAGTACCAAAAATATTATCTTATCATATCTATCAGATCTCACTTTCGTAAGTGACCGTGAAGGGACTGACAACCCCTTTATTGCGTTGGTTGCGAGGTTTTTATTTGTTTGTTTAGGTGCGAGGGACTTGAGTGTGGCCTCCTACTGGATTGATACCTTGGTTCTCAAAAACTGAGGGAAATACTTACGCTACTTTACTGCATCACCCTTTCCTCTTCAAGGGAAAACCAAGGCAGTGCTCAAGAGGTAGCAAGAAGGATTTCTGGCGCCGTTGCTGGGGAGTCTACGCAAAAGTCAACATACCAAGTACCCATCACAAACTCTTTTCTCCCGCATTACATTATTTGCCATTTGCCTCTCGTTTTCCTCTCCCCCACTTCACCTTTGCCGTTTTATTCGCCCTCTCTTTCCGCTCTCCTATTTTTCGCTCGCTTCTTGTTTGCTTGTCACGATGGCTCAAGATAATACTAAACTGTGTGACTTTACCAATACCAAAAACAATGACTTTCTTAGCACTCCGATTTCTCCTCTTACCTATACTGAATCTTGTGAAATTAATGCTGCTTTGTTGAATCTTGTCATGAAAGATCAATTTGCCGGCCTTCCTAGTGAAGATGTCGCTACCCATCTAAATAGCTTCGTTGATTTGTGTGATATGCAAAAGAAGAAAGATGTGGACAATGATATTGTTAAATTGAAGCTATTTCCTTTTTCGCTTAGAGATCGTGCTAAAGCTTGGTTTTCGTCTTTGCCTAAAAATAGTATTGATTCTTGGAATAAGTGCAAAGATGCTTTTATCTCTAAGTATTTTCCTCCTGCTAAGATCATCTCTCTTAGAAATGATATTATAAATTTTAAGCAACTTGATCATGAACATGTTGCACAAGCTTGGGAATGGATGAAATTAATGATTCGTAATTGCCCTACACATGGTTTTAATTTGTGGATGATTATACAAAAAGTTTATGCCGGATTGAATTTTGCTTCTAGAAATCTTTTAGATTCGTCCGCGGGAGGCACTTTTATGGAAATCACTTTAGGAGAAGCTACTAAACTCCTAGATAATATTATGGTTAATTATTCTCAATGGCACACTGAAAGATCTACTAATAAAAAAGTGCATGCGATAGAAGAAATTAATGTTTTGAGTGGAAAGATGGATGAACTTATGAAATTATTTGCTACTAAGAGTGTTTCTTCTGATCCTAATGATATGCCTTTGTCTACTTTGATTGAGAATAATAATGAATCTATGGATGTGAATTTTGTTGATAGGAATAATTTTGGTAACAACGCGTATAGAGGAAACTTTAATCCTAGGCCGTACCCTAGTAATTCCTCTAATAATTATGAAAATTCCTACAACAATTCTTATGGAAATTATAATAAGATGCCCTCTTAATTTGAGACTACTGTTAAAGAATTTATGAATTCGCAAAAGAATTTCAATGCTTTGCTTGAAGAAAAACTGCTTAAGATTGATGAATTGGCTAGGAACGTTGATAGAATTTCTCTTGATGTTGATTGTTTGAAACTTAGATCTATTACACCTAAGCATGATATCAATGAGTCTCTCAAATCCATGAGAATTTCCATTGATGAGTGCAAAGAAAGAACCGCTAGGATGCGTGCTAAGAAAGATTGCTTTGTGGAAGCGTGTTCTTCTAGTTTCTATGAGAATAAAGATGAAGATCTAAAAGTTATTGATGTGTCCTCTATTAAATCTTTGTTTTCCAATATGAATCTTGATAATGATGGGACTGAATATGATCCACCTTTACCTAGAAGCCGTTCCAAAAATTCGGAGTTTTTAGATCTTGATGCAAAAATTGGTAAAAGTGGGATTGAAGAGATCAAAACTCTTGCTATTAATGAACCCACTATTTTGGATTTCAAGGAATTTAATTATGATAATTTCTCTTTGACAGATTGTATTTCCTTGTTGCAATCCATGCTAAATTCTCCTCATGCTTATAGTCAAAATAAAGCTTTTGCTAAACATATCGTTGATGCCTTGATGCAATCTTATGAAGAAAAACTTGAGTTGGAAGTTTCTATCCCTAGAAAACTTTATGATGAGTGGGAACCTACTATTAAAATTAAAATTAAAGATCATGAATGCTATGCTTTGTGTGATTTGGGTGCTTGTGTTTCCACGATTCCAGAAACTTTATGTGATTTGCTAGGTTTCCGTGATTTTGATGATTGCTCTTTAAACTTGCACCTTGCGGATTCCACCATTGAGAAGCCTAAGGGAAGAATCAATGATGTTCTTATTGTTGCAAATAGGAACTATGTGCCCGTAGATTTTATTGTTCTTGACATAGATTGCAATCCTTCATGTCCTATTATTCTTGGTAGACCTTTACTTAGAACGATTGGTGCAATTATTGATATGAAGGAAGGAAATATTAGATTCCAATTTCCCTTAAAGAAAGGCATGGAACACTTTCCTAGAAAGAAAATAAAATTACCTTATGAATCTATTATGAGAGCCACTTATGGACTGCCTACCAAAGATGGCAATACCTATGCCTAGCTAGGGGCGTTAAACGATAGCGCTTGTTGGGAGGCAACCGAATTTTATTTTTAGTTTTTTTGCTTTTTGCTTCTGTTTATAAATAAAAATTTGATCTAGCCTCTGGTTATATTTGTTTTTATGTTTTAATTAGTGTTTGTGCCAAGTTAAACCTATAGGATCTTCTTGGATGATAGTTATTTGATCTTGCTGTAATTTCCAGAAACTTTCTGTTCACGAAAAGAATTGTTAAAAATCAGCTGAACGTGATAAAATAGTGATTCCAATTGAAGCTGATCAATAAACAAATTTCGTAGGTCGTCCTATTTTGTCTGAAATTTTGGAGTTACAGAAGTTTGCGTTAGTTACAGATTACTACAGACTGTTCTATTTTTGACAGATTCTGTTTTTCGCGTGTTGTTTGCTTATTTTGATGAATCTATGGCCAGTAAAATAGTTTATAAACCATAGAGAAGTTGGAATAAAGTAGGTTTAACACCAATATAAATAAATAATGAGTTCATTACAGTACCTTGAAGTGGTGTTCTGTTTTCTTTCGCTAACGGAGCTCACGAGATTTTCTGTTAAGTTTTGTCTTGTGAAGTTTTCAAGTTTTGGGTAAAAGATTTGATGGATTATGGAACAAGGAGTGGCAAGAGCCTAAGCTTGGGGATGCCCATGGCACCCGAAGATAATCTAAGGATACCAAAAAACCAAAGCTTGGGGATGCCCCGGAAGGCATTCCCTCTTTCGTCTACTTCCATCGGTAACTTTACTTGGAGCTATATTTTTATTCACCGCATGATAAGTGTTTTGCTTGGAGCGTCTTGTATGATTTGAGTCTTTGCTTTTTAGTTTACCACAATCATCTTTTCTGTACACACCTTTTGATATAAACACACATGATTCCGAATTTATTAGAATACTCTATGCGCTTCACTTATATCTTTTGAGCTATATAGTTTTTTCTCTAGTGCTTCACTTATATCTTTTAGAGCACGGCGGTGGATTTGTTTTATAGAAACTATTATTCTCTCATTCTTCACTGATATTATTTTGAGAGTCTTAAACAACATGGTAATTTGTTTAAGTAGGGAAATTAATCCTAATATGCTAAGTATTCAAAACTAGTAAAAAACTTTCTTATGAGTGTGCTGAATACTAAGAGAAGTTTGATGATTGATGATTGTTTTGAGATATGGAGGTAGTGATATTAGAATTGTGCTAGTTGAGTAGTTGTGAAATTGAGAAATACTTGTGTTGAAGTTTGCAAGTCCCATAGCATGCACGTATGGTAAACGTTATGTAACAAATTTGAAACATGAGGTGTTCTTTGATTGTCTTCCTTATGAGTGGCGGTCGGGGACGAGCGATGGTCTTTTCCTACCAATCTATCCCCCTAGGAGCATGCGCGTAGTGCTTGGTTTTTGATGACTTGTAGATTTTTGCAATAAATATGTGATTTCTTTATGACTAATGTTAAGTCCATGGATTATACGCACTCTTACCCTTCCATCATTGCTAGCCTATTCGGTACCGTGCATTGCCCTTTCTCACATTGAGAGTTGGTGCAAACTTTGCCGGTGCATCCAAACCCCGTGATATGATATGCTCTTTCCCACATAAACCTACTTATATCTTCCTCAAAACAGCCACCATACCTACCTATTATGGCATTTCCATAGCCATTCCGAGATATATTGCCATGCAACTTTCCACCGTTCCGTTTACCATGACACGTTCATCATAGTCATATTGCTTTGCATGATCATGTAGTTGACATCGTATTTGTGGCAAAGCCACCGTTCATAATTTTTCATACATGTCACTCTTGATTCATTGCTATCCCGGTATACCGCCGGAGGCATTCATATAGAGTCATACCTTGTTCTAGTATCGAGAGTTGTAATCATTGAGTTGTAAATAAATAGAAGTGTGATGATCATCATAGCATTGTCCCAAAAAAAGGAGAAGAAAGGCCAAAAAAAAGAAAGGCCCAAAAAAGGAAAAAAAGGGACAATGCTACTATCCTTTTTTTCACACTTGTGCTTCAAAGTAGCACCATGATTTTCATGTTAGAGAGTCTCTTGTTTTGTCACTTTCATATACTAGTGGGAATTTTTCATTATAGAACTTGGCTTGTATATTCCAACGATGGGCTTCCTCAAATGCCCTAGGTCTTCGTGAGCAAGCAAGTTGGATGCACACCCACTTAGTTTCTTTTGTTGAGCTTTCGTGCATTTATAGCTCTAGTGCATCCGTTGCATGGCAATCCCTACTCCTTGCATTAACATCAATCGATGGGCATCTCCATAGCCCGTTGATTAGCCGCGTTGATGTGAGACTTTCTCCTTTCTTGTCTTCTCCACATAACCCCCATCATTATATTCTATTCCACCAATAGTGCTATATCCATGGCTCACGCTCATATATTGCGTGAAGGTTGAAAAAGTTTGAGATTACTAAACTATGAAACAATTGCTTGGCGTGTCATCGGGGTTGTGCACGATGAGAGCATTCTTGTGTAACGAAGATGGAGCATGACTAAACTATATGATTTTGTAGGGATGAACTTTCTTTGGCCATGTTATTTTGAGAAGACATAATTGCTTAGTTAGTATGCTTGAAGTATTATTGCTTTTATGTCAATATTAAACTTTTATCTTGAATCTTTCGGATCTGAATATTCATACCACAATTAAGAGGGTTACATTAAAAAAGTATGCCAAGTAGCATTCTGCATCAAAAATTCTGTTTTTATCATTTACCTACTCGAGGACGAGCAGGAATTAAGCTTGGGGATGCTTGATACGTCTCCAACGTATCTATAATTTTTGATTGCTTCATGATATATTATATTCTATTTTGGATGATTAATGGGCTTTGTTATACACTTTTATATTATTTTTGGGACTAACCTATTAACCGGAGGCCCAGCCCAACTTGCTGTTTTTTTGCCTATTCCAGAGTTTCACAAAAAAGAATATCAAACGGAGTCCAAACGGAATGAAACCTTCGGGAACGTGATTTTCAGAACAAATGTGATCCAGAGGACTTGGAGTCCACGTCAAGACATCAACCAGGAGGGCACGAGGTAGGGGGCGCGCCTACCCCCCTGGGCGCGCCCTCCACCCTCGTGGGGCCCATGTTGCTCCACTGACGTACTTCTTCCTCCTATATATATACCTACATACCCCGAAACCAACAGGAGCATCCACGAAAACCTAATTCCACCGCCGCAACCTTCTGTACCCGTGAGATCCCATCTTGGGGCCTTTTCCGGCGTCCTGCCGGAGGGGGCATTGATCACGGAGGGCTTCTACATCAACACCATAGCCTCTCCAATGATGTGTGAGTAGTTTACCTCAGACCTTCGGGTCCATAGTTATTAGCTAGATGGCTTCTTCTGTCTTTTTGGATCTCAATACAAAGTTCTCCATGATTCTCGTGGAGATCTATTCGATGTAATCTTCTTTTGCGGTGTGTTTGTTGAGACCGATGAATTGTGGGTTTATGATCAAGTTTATCTATGAACAATATTTGAATCTTCTCTTAATTCTTTTATGTATGATTGGTTATCTTTGCAAGTCTCTTCGAATTATCAGTTTGGTTTGGCCTAGTAGATTGATCTTTCTTGCAATGGGTTAAGTGCTTAGCTTTGGGTTCAATCTTGCGGTGTCCTTTCCCAAAGGATGCAGAGGGCAGCAAGGCACGTATTGTATTGTTGCCATCGAGGATAACAAGATGGGGTTTACATCATAATGCATGAGTTTATCCCTCTACATCATGTCATCTTACTTAAAGCGTTACTCTGTTCTTTTGAACTTAATACTCTAGATGCATGCTGAATAGCGGTCAATGTGTGTAGTAATAGTAGTAGATGTAGGCAGGAGTTGGTCTACTTGTCGCAGACGTGATGCCTATATACATGATCATACCTAGATATTCTCATAACTATGCTCAACTCTATCAATTGCTCAACAGTAATTTGTTCACCCACCGTAATACTTATGCTCTTGAGAGAAGCCACTAGTGAAACCTATGCCCCCGGGTCTATTTTCCATCATATGAATCTCCCGACAACAAGATATTTCTGGCGCCGTTTATTTTGTAATCTTTACTTTTAATCTTTATCATAAAAATACCAAAAATATTATCTTATCATATCTATCAGATCTCACTTTCGTAAGTGACCATGAAGGGATTGAAAACCCCTTTATTGCGTTGGTTGCGAGGTTTTTATTTGTTTGTGTAGGTGCGAGGGACTTGAGCGTGGCCTCCTACTGGATTGATACCTTGGTTCTCAAAAACTGAGGGAAATACTTACGCTACTTTACTGCATCACCCTTTCCTCTTCAAGGGAAAACCAACGCAGTGCTCAAGAGGTAGCAATTTTCTGTTGAAAAACATAGTAATAACTTCGTAGTTAGCAATGTAGTCCAGTTTTAGAGGTATGCAAAAGATGCATGGATGTCGTAATAGTAAAAAATCTTACCAGGATATCTCCATGGAAGTTATCGTGGTTCAACACGTGCACTAGTGGCACGTATTGACCATAATTTGGAGGAGTTCGATAAAAGGCATTGTAATTCTCAAGATCAGTACAATATGCGACCAAATGACTTCTCTCCTGATAAGTTAACTCAGAGCCATCGGCGTAGTTGGTCCTGTCTACCATCTTCCGCACATTCTTTGAAGAATGAAAGTAAGCTATCAATGGAAATAAGCTGTCAACTATTTTGAAATAAACAATATAAATTACTTAATAACCATGTTTGAGGAACTCGCATAGTGGTAGAATTGGAAGCGTATCAACAAGGACCCAAATGTCCAAATTTTCTTGGTCGATGTCAGGATCACCAAGATCCATGGTGACAAGCATACCCTCTTGAAAATCATACATCTTGCAAAGTGCTTCCCAACCTGGGCAACCGAAATGGGATACACTCTCAGAATTGTATAGATTTACCTCAAAATCCATACGATGATGGGTCCTTAGGTTATTTTTCTTTGTTTCATTCCTCTCATGATCTTCAAAACCCATCCTTTACAAGACATAGCGTCTTGCATGGCATGGGATAAGCTAGTCGAATTGTAAAATACGAAAATTACACGTTGAAGTAGTAGAAGTTGAGCTTAATTACAAAAAATAATTTGCATCGTAGCTTACCGTATCACAATCGAAGGCCTCCTCGAGCTTAATGCTGAAGCGCCGACCTTCGTCCATGGGAGGCCTGTCGTAGAAACCCCGGTTGTCGCCGCACCAGGAGCACTCCCCGGGACCTTCTTTGTCCGACGACATTTCCTATGTTCATAATTCAAAGATTAAACTTGTACAATTAAAACTCTCAGCTTGTTCATTATTCATCAAGGGTTGACTATCGGTCTGTCGAGTCTTTTCTTGAAAACTCTCAGCTCACGTGGTGTATATATTCGACCGTCGGTGATGGTAGCTGCTCCTTTCGCTCCCGAGTGCATTACACCAAATTGTCTAGCACACGGGAACGAAGGAGAAGCTACCCCCACGACAACAGTCGGGATTCTTCGCCCTCTCATATATGGTGGAGACTCTCCCTCACTGATTCCTCTCTGACATTTGCGACCGTCGGTGATGGTCGTTACTCCTCCTTCCCCTAGTGCATACCAAAGGTCTAGCACCCGGAGAAGAAGGAGAAACGACCCCCACGACAACAGTCAAGATTCTTCGGCCTCGACAGACTTAAAGTCAACCCGAAATATCGTTTAATTATCTTTCTAGAAAATCAAGCCACTCGATATTTCCTACATATTCTAGCACAAGTCATGCCAAAATTCACGGAAAATGCCGGCATGACCTTTGCTAAAACATGACATATCGAGTGCCTGAAATTTGTCGGAACGGAAATTAATCAACACTCCAGCAAAACATAGGCCACTCGGAGGTGTAACCTGAACATGACCGGCCACTTGGGCAACCACATATCCTATTTGAGCAGCACAAGATATACATGTTTTTATCTACATCATATCTTATAGGACTCATATTGACATGGAGATTTGGCTGGTCTCACCTCGAGGTCGGAGGGGGTCGATGATGGGGACGACGGCGGGGATGATGGAGGGGCTCCTTGATTTCTGCAAAAATAAAAACTCTATAAGTTATCACTAATACATCCCGAATAGCAATATACATATAACATCACTAATACAACTAAAACCCTAGCGAACGACGGGTATCGACGACGAGGATGCGGGATAGGCATCGTCGACGTTGATGCTGGAATAATTGCTTAAACTAAAAAATAACAACAAATGTGACATGTTCATCTAGTTCTATTAATTCAACTAGTTCTTACTAAATATAAACTTAGTATAAATAGAAATAAACTAGTTCTTTCTAAAAATAAACTAGTTCAACTAGTTATATTAATTTTCTTACTAAAAATACATTAGCTCTATTAATTCAACTAGTTCTTACTAAAACTAAACTAGTTCAACTAGTTTATTAATTTACTTACTAATTATTTTAAACACTTACTAAAAACAGTAAAAACTACATTATGCAATAGTAAAAAAATACAGTGAAAAACAGAAAAAAGAGATGGAGGGAGGAGGGAAAGGGAGGAGGAAGGAGAGAGGAGGAGGGGGAGGAGGCCGGTGGGATCGGAGGAGGGAGGGAGCAGGGGAGGAGGCCGGTGGGATCGGAGGAGGAGGGAGCAGGGGAGGAGGGGGGGCGGCGAGAGGAGGAGGATGGAGGGGTAGGGGTGGAGGGGAAGGGGCGGCGGAGGAGGAGGAGGGAGGGGGTGGGAGGAGGGCGGCCGGAGGAGGAGGGGGAGGAGGAGTACTCGGCGAGGCAGCAGCAGCAGCAAGACGACGACGACGGGTTCGGTCTTGGCGTGAGCGAGTGAGAGGGAGTGAGTGTCAGAGGGTGAACTGCTCTAGGATAAGGTAAGTAAGTAGTAGCGCATTTCAGAGAAACGCGCTACTGCTACGGGCCGTAGCAGTAGCGCTGGTCAATGGTACGCGCTACTGCTAAGTGGGGCTAGCCATCTGCGCCCAGTACAAATATAGCAGCAGCGCGGTTCTGCAGAACGCGCTACTGCTAAAGTAGTAGCAGTAGCGCGGTTTATTTAATAACGCTACTACTAAGTAGGAGTAGTGTTGTAGGGTGGAAACCCTAAGTGGAGATCTTTCACGAATTGGAGGGGAATCCGCGAAGAACGCGAAGAACACGAAGAACAAGAGGGGAAATCACAAGAGGAAAACACTCTAGAACAAGTCCAATCACACATCCACTAGACTCACAATCACACAAGATCCACAAAGGTACAAGAACACCAAAGGGAAAGATACAAAGTAAAGTTCATCCCAAATCCAAAGGAGATGAGGTCTTGATGATCTAGATAGATCCTTCCCTAGAATAGGTCTTGAATCCCTAAGGATCTTCTCCAATGGAGTCTTCTCCCTCGAGAGGAAACCCACAAGGGGAGATACATGAGCTAAGATCTAATGTCTAGTTCTAATCTTAGATACCCTAAAAACTAAGAGGAGCACGTAATATATAGTCTAGGGGCGAAGGGGTATGGGCCTCGGAGGTTACATGGGCTTTTTAGCCCAATTCGTAGCAAAACTGGGCCTACCGGACAGTCCGGTGAGGACAGATGCATTTTCATGTGCCACCGGACTGTCCGCTGTGGGGACCGGACTGTCCGGTAGTGCATTTTCAGTGCGACCGGACTGTCCGCTGTGGGGACCGGACTGTCCGGTAGTGCAATTTCTGCACACTTCCTAAATGTGCTAGTTATCGACTAGGGAGGGGGGGGGGGTGAATAGGCACTTTACTAAGTCTTCAAAAAGTAGGAGTTTCGAAGACAAACGATAGAAATGAACCTATTAACATGTAGCAGAAGGTAGACTACACTATGCAAGCCATAGTCAAGTATTCAATGAAGTGAAAGCACGAAGACTAATAGCAGCTAGGTAGTAATGATCAGGATGGAAGATAGTATGAATCCAAACAACAATAGAAGTCACACAGTGAAGTCAAACAGGTAACGCAGGCAGGCAATGACTTCACGAAGACAAACTGTGAATAAAGAGAGGGCGAAGATAGAACCAGTCGCTTGGTGAGGACAAGGATTTGTTGGACTAGTTCCAGTTGCTGTGACAAATGTATGTCTGGTTAGGGAGGCTGAGATTTAACTCAGAAGACCGTGTCTTCACCTTATTCACCTTGAGCTAAGGACACCCAATCCTCGCTCAATCACTCTGGTAAGTCTTCAAGGTACACTTCCAAACCTTCACAGACTTCGTTCACCGGCGATCCACAATGACTCTTGGATGCTCGAACGCGACGCCTAACCGGATGGAGGATTCACAGTCCTCAAGTGTAACAAGTCTTCGTGTCACGCGACGTAAAGACTTCATGATGCCTAACACTCTTTGGCTCGGGTGTTTGGGCTTTGTCCTCGCAAGGATTTCTCTCTCTCAAAAGCTTCGGAGGTGGGTTGCTCTCAAACGACAAAAGTCATGCACTAACTCTGAGCAGCCACCAATTTATGGTGTAGGGGGTGGACTATTTATAGCCACTAGGCAACCCGACCTGATTTGTACGAAATGACCGTGGGTCACTAAGGAACTGACACGTGTTCCAACGGTCAGATTTCAAACACACGTGGCAGCTTGACTTGGGCTACAAGTAAAGCTGACTCATCCAACTTTGGATAAGATTTGCTCTCATTGTCTTCTGTTGAAGACATAGGATTTGGTTGAGCATCACTTCGGCCACTCTGACTTTGTTCACTGGGACCCCACTTAACAGTAGTGTGGTTCCTATGACTCAACAAAGAAGAAAAGGCAACAACGAAACAACTAAGTCTTTGCGCTCCACAGTCTTCACGCGATGTTTTCTCATGTCATAGTCTTCAATGTGAATATATTCATATACCACCATTGTCTTCAATGTCTTCATACATTTTTAGGGGTCATCTCCGGTAGGTAAACCAAATCAATGAGGGACTACTACCTGTGTTATCCTGCAATTCTCACAAACACATTAGTCCCTCAACCAGGTTTGTCGTCAATACTCCAAAACCAACTAGGGGTGGCACTAGATGCACTTACAATCTCCCCCATTTTGGTGATTGATTACAAACTGGTTGAAGTTTTCAACGGGGATAAAAGTATGTGAAATTGCAAAGGATTAAGGTATTGTCTTCATAAGTAGCAAAAGGCTACCCCCTGAAGATGTGCATATAAGTAATTTGCTTTTGGGATGCAAATGCACATGGCAAGTTGTACTTGTGGAGATCCTCTTCAACTTATGAAGACAATTCATCATGCATGATTTGATATAACGAAGATAGTAACATGCATAATGAAAAATGGACGTCTACAATATGACTTCGTGCGGGATTTATCATGGCACATGCGGAATTTATCATCGCATCACAGAATAGCAAACAAGTAGCATACGACCATCAAGTTTAAGTGTTACAACTCAAAGAACCAAATGTATCAAAAGCGAGAGTTGTAAACACTTGGCAAAATATATAAAGCAACCACCCATATGGACCCGCTTGAAGACTATCAACTCATATGCTTCTCCCCCTTTTGTCAGTAAGGACCAAAAAGGTTTGAAGACATAGAGTCTCTACTCGTTTCCATGAGGAGTAGGTGAAGCAGCAGGGTCGTTGTTGAGGTTTGGTGGTGCAGAAGAACTTGGTGCAGTGTCGACACGTGCTAAAGTTGGAGGTGGTGAAGTAGCATCATCTTGGTCATCAATGACTAGGGCATTCACCGTTGCAGTTGAGGAGGAATAGTCAGAGTCTTTGAGAGAGGGAGTCCGACGCAAGACAACATTCCTTGGAGGAGTTGAATCAAACTTAAATCTTTCGGTGAAGCCATCGTATTGAAGATCAGCTTCAGCACTGAGCAATGTCAAACTCTTCCATGACCTCCGACAGGTTTCATGAGTGACAAAGCCATTCTTGGTGGCAAGATTGCGAATGCGATTGACACCCACCAAGAGGCTTTGCATCTGATGCTTCAGCCAGTAGTGATGCTTATCCTGTTTTTGATGTAGGGCGACGAGAAGCTCTCGGTCATTGATAACACGAGATTGCTTCCGAGGCCGTTGAGCAATAGTGCTTTCAGTGGCTTCAGTATGGGCACGGTGAGGGAAGCGAGTATTGCCAGCTAAGGGATAAACTCGAGTGACAGCCTGAACTCCTTCAATGGGCTGTGTGAAGCTTTGGTGATCAACATTGTGAAGACAAACAGGCTCCTTGGCAAGCTCTGGGTATATGACTTCAACTGACATATCAACTTCTGGCAAAAATATCAGATGGTTGCGTGTAGAAGGCTGATAGTTGACAGCTGAATGAAGCTTGATAAGGCGCATAACCCATGGAGCATAGAATTTCAGACCAAAGAGGTCAGAGCCTGATGCAGCCAATTGCCTGATAAAGAAGTCTTGAGCATTGAAGCTGATGCCACTGAAGATATAAAAGACCAATGTCTTCATCGCTCCTTCAAGCTTCGCTGTAGAAGAATGTCCTTTGACAGGCCATATAGTTCGCCTAATGATATGATAAATAGTGCGGGGCAGATACTCTAGGTCTTCAACAAATAATTCTCTTGGGTATTCAGCGTCACGTGGCAGAGGCTTCAACATGCTGAGCATTTGGCTCATGTTGGGCTCTGGCTTCTGAAAGATGCTCTCCAATGCATTGCGGTGAAGCTGACAACCAGGTTCATATAATTCACCTGGAGTGGGCAGACCAGTGAGCTCAATAATGTCAAGAGCTTTAGCTTCATGGTGTACGTTGCCTATCATCCACTCAAGGATCCATGTCTTCGGATCCCTGTTGTAGCAGCGAATGTCGAGGGTTGCATAGAATTGTGGCAGAAGCTCTTCATTCCAATGCTCTTTATTAGTCACAAAGTTCAGAAGACCAGCATCACGGAAGCAGTCAATGGCTTCTTCTAAGAACGACAATCCAGCAATGGCTTCACAGTGTAGGTGCATATGTGGAAAAATGCACCCTTGATCATAGAGAACACATGAATAGTAACTACGCTGCTGATAGCTCCAGAACTGATCAGATGAAATTCTTGGCTTGGAGGAGGGATTCTTGGCACTATCAAAGAAGGTGTTGTGTGCAATGAAGCCATTTGCATTGAAGGACCCTGGTGAAGTTGCAGTACCTGGAAACCTTGGCAACCGTGGCTTACGCTTCTGGACCTGAGGCCTGTGCTCGACATGATAGTCAAATTGAGGAACAACAGCAGGAGGAGGAACCAGAATGGGCCATCGGACAGTAACTAGCTAACCATGATCATATGCTTGCTCGATGGTGTGTGGCCTTGGAGGCGGTACAGGAGCAGTGGCAATTAAGAACTTCGTTCTCGGGCGTGCATGCAATAGAGGAAGAACTATCCATAACGACAAAAAGTGGCAAACAAAATTGCACGCAAAAACAGATCGGAAGAGAAAACGGTGAACGAAAAAGAGGGTGAATAAAACGCGCATTGACTTTAGGTTGCATATTTGCATCAGGTGCAACATTGGCTTCAGGTGCATGAACTTCTGGCACCACATTAGCTTTAGGCGCCACATTAGCTTCAGCCATGACAGTGTCATTGGCATCAGTATTGGTGTTGGTGGTCGCCTCAATGTTATCAACCTCCACTCGAGTAGCTGGAGGGTCAAACACGTTCTCCTCGAGAACAACTCTAGGGTTGGTCGGGGGTGTAGCAACACATTCTTCTTCATCTCTTGACTCTTCTTGCTTATCGGCTAATGCAGCCGGAATGTCTTCAGTCGCTTTGGCTTCAGACTCAGAGATGTTCGTACTTGGAGAGGCTTCAGGGAATACTTGGCGTGATACTGAATGGTGCTCTTCTCCTTCTGGATCACTCGAAAGTGTGACTTGTGGCCTTGGTCCTTTGCGAAGCCTGCGAAATGCTGGTGACGCTTGTGGAGATGGAGTTGTCTGGGCCGCAAAGTCTTCATCTTCAAGTACCGGAGAGGTGAATTGAGTTGGGGGAGTAGTTGGTGTTTCTTCTTCACGGGGGGAGTCTTGAGGGTGATCAGCCCATGAATCATCCTGAGCAATTGGCATCAAGGGACGACCAATGCTGATGAGTTCGCTGTTCGTGAGAACAGGCGATGATACCACATTGTGCTCAATCTGAGGAAGGACTTCATCATCTTCTACATTGTCATGGTGACCAATGTCTTCAGCTGCGGTGGGGTCAACAGCTGGAATCTCTTCAGTACCAGGAGCCTCTGCGGAAGCAGGCTCATGAACTATCAGACGACGCTCTTGATGTGATGATGCAAGACGAGCAACCGAAATTGGCTCGACGACAAGGGGCTCTGTGGGAGCAGCCCGATCCTTCTTCTTGGTTTTTCTTTTGTTGGTTGGAGGAGCTTCATCAGTTGTGTTCCTGGACTTGCGCTTTCTGGCTTCAGCTTTAGCTGTCCTGGTTTTCTTGCACTCCGAAGCCACTGTGGGGACCTTTAGCTTCACGCATGTCATACTAGCGGGGAAGACAATGCGAGGTTCTTCCCGCCTGGATGCTTCAGCTTGATCCACATCAGGCTTCCTCTTGGTAGCCATCTTGGGGTCAATGCCAGGACGCCCAAGTGCCTTGCGCTTCTCAGCTTCGTTGTAGGATTGAACACACTTGGCAGCCAAGAGCTTCATGTGCTCTTGAGAACCTTTAGCTTCGTCATGTTTCTTATGAAACGCCTCCTTGAGCTCGTGCATCATTTGCTTGAAATTCTGAACATCAATCACACTGAGCTTAGCCATATGCTTCTTGAACTGAGCCTTTTCATAGTCAATCTTGTGCTTCAGTTCAACAATTTTCTGAGCTAGAGCCAGCTCAGGAGCAATGGCTCCATGGAAGGAGACGCTGAGGCCAATGGGGAGTTGCACATCATCAAAACTGAGGTTTGGGCTATCAAACCATTCGTCAATGAACTTGTTCAGGATGTCCACATCGAAGAGGGGTAGATCATTGAAGATTTCCGCCTCTTGCCTGCTCTTTATTAGCATCTCAAGAGCATCATCGCCAAGATCGTCGTCAGTAACAGATCAATGGCGTCGTCCTCATTCCTTCGAACGGCAGCAGGGGTCAGTGCTTGACCAGTAGTTTGCATGGGCTTCTTCTTCTTCTTAGATTTGGAGATGCGTGAGAGATCTTCCGAATGCACACTTGGTGCAGGAGGAGCAGTGGCCAGAGGCTTCGCTCGCGAAGCATTTGGTGCAGTGGAAGGCTTCGAAGCCTTGGGTTTCTTCAGCTTCATAGGCTTCGGTGGTGCAGGTGCTTCGTCAGAATCAGCGTCATCTGCAGAGTGATCCACGGCTGCCCCTTGAACCATGATGTGAGTGATGAGACCTTCTAGGTTGTAGAAGGGCCCAACGATATTGGGTTCAGCTTCGTGTGTGCCATCAGCACGAGGAGCAGAGGGACCGGGGTTGAAGTGTAATCCCCGCGACTTCTTGTTCTCTTTGGTCGAGTTCTTGGCAAACTGGAAGTTGCGCTTGAACAGATTGTCTTCACGACACCATAGAAGAGAGGATGGGTCGGCATCAGCAGGCTGTGGTCCATGGACCATGCAAGGGTAGAAACCCTGAGCAATAGCTTCAGTTCTAGACCGGGGTGGAATATTTTTGTACAAGATGTCTCCCCAAGGTCGCTTGATGGCATTCTTTTCAGCATATTCCTGGGTCACGAACCTGTACTTGAACCATTGCTCGGCCCAATATCTTCGAATCCATTGCATTCATGTTTTTCGCCGATTGTAATCCTCTTATGGATCTGTCTTGTACAACTCATAGAGGTCAGGTGGCAAATCTCTTGATGTCCCCCCACGGCGCTGTCTGCCTCCCTTCCTTGCTGACTTATCTGTTGCCATGAAGTTCAGACTGAATGGCTTCAAAACTGTCAAAGGCTTCATGCGCTGGTCGACAGAACCGCTTCGGAGAGTTGATATGATGCTGTAAGAATTCTGCAAATGAATGCAGACTATGAGAACCAAGGGATTCTCCCACGGACATGTACTTGTGACAGTATTAGAGATGCGAGGGAAGGGGAAGAGGTCATATGCATTCTCATAAGATTTTGAGGATAAATCAGTTTAGAAGACATTGACCTCATAGCACGAAGACATTCACTTATATGTTGAGAGTTGGTTCCAGATTTGTACGAATCCAAGAATAGGTACAAGTGAGGAATCTAACTATGTGTGAAGCATAAGTGAATATACTAGGCATAATATGAGATGCAGAACAGGATAGATCCAAATTTGTGGAGGCAAAAACTGCTTTTGGTAGGAAGGATGAATCTATCGGATCAAAAAGACAGTAAAAAGAGAGTTTTAATTTACCACACGATGAACTGCTAGACGGAGCAGAAGAGGAGGCCGAGCAGTTCAATCTTCCGTGCCCTAACTTGGCGACGGAGGACACCTACGGCGGCGGCGGAGAATACGATGTCCGCGGCCGGCGTGAGGACGGCGTCGGTGAGGTCGTGGCAGCTAAGCGCTTCGTCGCCGGCGTCGTCTAGAGCTAGCGGTGGCGCTAGGGTTTGTCGAGGTGGAGAGGTGGAAGAAAGATTTTGACCGTGATGGGATGTGCATTTATAGGGAGAGGGACGACACAGCGCAATTACGTAGGTGCCCCTGGCGGTTCACTTCTCATGGACACGTGGCGAACATGAAACACATTGGAAGTTGTTCCATGTTCCCACGCACGCCTGGACTGTCGGGTGGTCGTTCCGGCTTCTCCGGGTTTCAGGCAATAAGGATTGAGCATTTAAAAACAGATTTAATGTTTGTCTCTGTATCTTCTGCTGACAAGGACGCAGAGAAGACATTCGACAGTTTCAACAGAATGCATATGATTTGGATAGATAGAGTTTGAGGTAGAAGCATAGAGAGGGTAGGGTCCGATCACATTCACTTAGTCCAAAAGATTCAAACGAGAAGACATAGCTATAAGTGAATGTTGTAGAGGACAGAACACTAATATATGTATATATCAGAACAAGAACAAATCAACATTGTGAAGACAAACATGAAGACAAATCAATGTTGAAGAAAAATCAAATGCGAAGACTTAGCAAATGTAATGCCAAGAGAAAACATTCCAAGCAAAAGTTTGGTGGTGGCGTTACCCACCGTATAGGAAGTATTAGACACAGACACGGCGCACAATTATCTTGGCGCTCTGAAGTCAAATTCCGCATTAATGTATTCACACTCAGAGTGTAAGTCTTCATTGATTGAAGATATACATTACTTCGTGTGTTGCACATCTAAGTCATCCACATGCATAAGTGTTAGGATGTGTGCCTGATCACAGGACATTCGAGGATTCCAAGATATTTAGCTCACGCCGCAACTTGCAAAACCTTTTCTCATCCAAGGGTTTTGTGAAGATATCTGCCAATTGCTCTTCAGTGTTGACATGAATGATATCAATATCTTCCTTCATAACATGATCTCTGAGGAAGTGATGACGAATTTCAATGTGCTTGGTCTTCGAGTGCTGAACTGGGTTGTTGGCAATCTTGATGGCGCTTTCATTGTCGTAGTAGAGTGGTACTTGCTTCAGATGGATGCCATAGTACTTGAGTGTTTGCTTCATCCATAGAAGCTAAGCGCAACACGATCCAGCAGCAATGTATTCAGATTCAGCAGTGGATAGTGATACACAGTTCTGCTTCTTTGAAGACCAACAGACAATTGATCGTCCCACAAAGTGACATGTGCCTGATGTAGACTTGCGATCCACCTTGTCACCAGCATAATCAGCATCCAAGAATCCAACTAGATCAAACTCTGAGCCCTTTGGATACCATAATCGTAATGTTGGGGTGTAAGCCAAATATGGAAGAATTCGCTTCATAGCTAAGTGATGCGATTCCTTTGGTGCTGCTTGGAATCGAGCACAGATGCAAACACTAAGCATGATATCTGGCCTAGATGCACATAAATAAAGTAAAGAACCAATCATGGAGCGGTATACCTTTTGATCAAACTCTTTACCATTGGCGTCAGGATCCAGATGATTTCGGTTGGCATTGGCGTCGTGTAACCTTTGCAGTCTTGCATTCCAAACTTCTTCAGGCAGTCTTTGAGGTATTTCTCTTGAGATATGAAGATGCCATTGCTTTGCTGATGAATTTGAAGACCAAGGAAGAACTTCAGCTCACCCATCATGGACACCTGGTATTGCTCTTGCATCATGTGTCCAAACTCATCACTGTATTTCTAGTTGGTGCAGCCGAAGATAATGTCATCCACATATATTTGGCGCACAAACAGTTCACCATCATATGTCTTCGTGAAGAGTGTGGGATCCAGGGAACCAGGTTTGAAGCCTTTACTCTTCAGGAAGTCTTTAAGTGTGTCATACCAAGCGCGAGGGGCTTGTTTGAGGCCATACAATGCCTTGTTGAGCTTGTATACCATATCAGGATGTTTTGGATCTTCAAAGCCAGGTGGTTGTGCAACATACACTTCTTCTTCAATCTTGCCATTGAGAAAGGCACTCTTCACATCCATTTGATACAGAAGGATGTTGTGATGATTTGCGTAGGCTAGCAGTATGCGAATAGCTTCAGGCCTAGCTACATGAGCAAATGCTTCATCGAAGTCAATCCCTTCAACTTGAATGTATCCTTGAGCAACAAGATGGGCCTTGTTTCTGACGACCTGACCATGCTCATCTTGCTTGACTTGATATATCCATTTGGTGCCTATTATGTTGTGCTTGCAAGGGTCGGGACGCTTGACAAGTTCCCAGACATTGTTCAGCTTGAACAGTTGAAGCTCTTCTTGCATAGCTTGAATCCATTCAGGTTCCATGAAGGCTTCAGCAACTTTCTTGGGTTCAGATATTGAGACAAATGCAAAGTGCCCACAGAAATTTGCTAGCTGTGTTGCTCTTGAACGAGTGAGTGGACGAGGTGCATTGATGCTATCAATTATCTTCTCAATTTGTACTTCATTTGCAACACGAGGATGAACTAGACGAAGATTTTGCTCTTGCTGATCATTTTCATCGTTAGGAGGATTATCTTCGGGCTGAGCATTGTCTTTAGGTTGATTAGGTGCAGAAATGATAATTTCCTCTTCAGGCTGTGCTTCAGACGGTATGATTTCTCCAGTTCCCATTAGCTTGATGGATTCACTAGGTGGAACTTCATCTAGCACATTTGGCAGGTGCTCTCTTTGCGAGCCGTTAGTCTCATCGAACCGCACATCCACAGTTTCAATCACTTTATAGTGGAAGAGGTTGAAGACTCTGTAGGAGTGCGAATCCTTTCCGTAACCAAGCATAAAACATTCACGTGCTTTCGGTGCAAATTTTGAAGTGTGATGTGGATCCTTGATCCAGCACCTAGCACAAAATACTCTGAAGTAACTGACATTTGGCTTGTTACCAGTGAGGAGTTCATAGGATGTCTTCTTCAGAAGCTTGTGAAGATAAACACGGTTGATGACATGGCATAAAGTATCAATAGCTTCAGGCCAGAACTTTCTTGGAGTCTTGTATTCATCGAGCATCGTCCGAGCCATCTCAATGAGTGTTCTGTTCTTGCGCTCCATGATGCCATTCTGCTGAGGTGTGTACGGAGCTGAGAACTCATGAGTGATGTGTAACGCCCCGGATCCGATGCGGCAGGTGTCTGCCAGTTATTCGTCGTCTTTGCCATGTCAGCTGCTTGCGTGTTGCATTTTTGCCATGTCATCATCTGCATTGCATCATCATGTTTTTCAAAACTTGCATCCGGTCTTTTTCCCCATTGTCCGTTTTGCAATCCGACACTCCTATGTTCTCCGGCGTTCCCCTTTTATCTCTTGTTGTGAGCGGGTGTTAAACATTCTCGGAATGGACCGAGATTTGCCAAGCGGCCTTGGTACACCACCGGTAGACCGCCTGTCAAGTTTCGTGCCATTTGGAGTCCGTTTAATACTCCAACGGTTAACCAGGGAACCGTAAAGCCCTCTTTGGTGTGCAGCCCAACACCCCTCCAAAGTTGCCAAATAACCCACCCAAACCCCCCTCCTTGCTCTCGGTCGTTCGGTCACGATCGCGTGGCCGAAAACCGCACCCCATTTGGACACTCCTAGCTCCCTCTACCTATATATATGTGTGCCTCCCCCGAAATTCGCAGTCCAAACCCTAGCATCTTCCTCCTCGCGTAGCCGGACACATCCGTCCTCGCCGGACATGTCCACCGGCCACGTTGCCTGGACCAACCACGTCGCGCCAAGTCGCCTTCGCCGCCGTCCGCACCACTCCCATCACGCCACGTGGCCTCCTCCGCCACCAGCAGCCGCGCCCCGCCGCCAAGCCCACCAGGGCCCGAGGCTGGCCCGCCTCAGCCCCACCAGGCCGCCTCGCCCCGCGCGTCACCCGCACCCTCCGCCGCCCGTCGCCGCCAGCCAACTCCGGCGAGATTCCGGCCGGATCCGGATCAGGACCAGATCCACCGGCCCCCGATCCAAACGTCTTCGCCCATCCCCGCACCGCTCCGTCCCAGAACTAGGGATGGCAATGGGGCCCCATACCCGCCAAACCCATGGGGATTTCATCTATTAGGGGGTGGGGATGGGCGAAAAACATCCCCTGGGGATATTTACAAAACTAATTTATTCCCCATATGGTACAACAGGGATGGGGACGATATCCTATTCCCCAGACCCAATACCCATCGGGGACCCGGTTAGTAACTGTGACACAGCATTCAACCTTAAAATATTCACAAACAAACTTGCGTAAACAAAAAAAGCTCTAAAAAAATCTTAAACCTATCTAACGTCCTCACCTCAGCTGTCACCATGACGAAGAAGTAAGTACGACCTAGATAGGCATTAGCAGGACAAGGGCAACACCATTTATGTATATTGATTATAGGGTGTCATATTATGTATATGAGTATTTGTTTATGGGGATGGGGACCCTAATGGGGCCCGTTCCCCAATGGGGCATGGGTATGGGGAAATTTCATCCCCAGTCATGCAAACGGGAATGGGGATGGGATGATAGGGAATAGATGGGGATGGGGATGTTGTAGGTATCCCCATAGGGGATTGTCCCCATTGCCATCCCTACCCGGAACATCCTCGTCCAGCTTTTCGCTGGGTAAAAATCGCCTGTCCTGAAATCCTGATATTTTCATGCCCTCTTTGCCATGCCATATCTCCATGACCGCGGCTCCGATTTGTGCGTCTAATATATCAAAATGTTCATCATTAAATGCTCTTCATTTCATTCCATTGTGCCATGTTTTTTTGAGTTCATCTTTATGCCCTATACATCGTTGCAAGAGTGCTATATAATGTTGTCTGCTGTAGTTCATCAGAACATGCTCATTTGTCATTTTTGCATCTTTTTGTGTGATTTTCTTTTGAGCATGAAGTCTACATGTGTAATGAGATACAAGATGCCATCTTTGCTGTGGTGCAATCCACTCTTCATGATATGCCATGTATTGATTGTTACAAGCTTGCAAAGTAGCCTCCGTGATGTTGCTGATTTCTGTGAGTCATTTCTGCTGTCTGAAACTGAGATTTGTGATGCTATGTAAACCTGTTGATACCATGAGTTCTATGCATAATCTGGAGATCTTCACTAAGGGTATTTTGTTACACATGTTATGATCTATCCATACATGCCTCTGCTTGCATTTATGGAGTGCTCTAGTATGTCTTAGTCTTGTTCTACTTTTGCTATAATATGTTCCTGGCAGATTGTTTACATGTTAATCAATTTTGCCATGGTTGTTGCTAGTGATCCATGCATGCTATGAACTTTCTCTTGCCATGATTAGCTTCATGAACATGTCTTCTTCCTGATTCTATGCTTATCTTGTCATGCAATGCCTTGTGAGCAGTGAATCGAGCTCGTAAAAATGCCTTCATAATTCTGTTTATGCCATGCTCAGTTTTTCTGGTAAGTCTGAACCTGGTAATAAAACTTTCTATGTTTACATGGGTGCCATCATATCTTGTGTGCCTTTTTGGCTCATGGTCAGTAAGGGACTTTTGTTCTACGCAATTAGTAGATTCATGCCATTCTTTTGGTTGCCATGATAAGTTCCTGTAGCATGTTGTTTGTTATCTCTAAACATTGCAACCTGATGTTATTTCTGCCATGACCAGTGATTTCTGCTAAGTCTGTGAAGCTGATATTATTTTCAATCTTGCCATGTCCTTTTGAGCATGTTCTAGTAGTTTATGGAGACAACTCAGTGTTCATGTTTTGTTATCCTTGACCTGTACATCATGTCCTTGCCTTTTGTTTTCATGTTAATGTGCTGTAGCATATTGTTTTGATGCTTGCTATATGCCTAGTTGCTGTTTTGGACAGCTTGTCCTTTAAGCTTGTTTCATGTGTATGTGTTGAACCATTGCTCCGTTTTGAGTGTGCTTTATATGAAACTTGCTTAGTTTCTTGTATTTTCATGTTACCTTGTTGCATCCATGTTTTGAGTGTGTTTGCTTGATGTTTGAATGCATTTTGCATCAATGCTATGTTTAACTTGTTTTGCTCATATCTTCTAAGCCGTAGCTCCGAATCTAATGAACTTTATATGTAATTTGACTAGAATTTCGTGTAGATCATTTTGGTGCGTCTTAACTTGCTGTTTAAAAACTTGAACATAAGGTTTATTCAGATCTGGACCAATTTCGAAATTTGCATATGAGCACTTACCGGAATTGTTATATGTTGTCTCCGGCCTCATTTAAACTTGCTTTGATGTGTTGCTCTTGTATGCATCATCTCTTGCCATGAGCAGCTTCATGTAGCCTTGTCATGCATCATACTTGGTTGAGCATCATGTCTTGTTTATGTGTTGTGTGTTTACCTTGTTGTTTGCTTCTTTCCGGTTGTGCTCCTTCTCGTTAGCTCATGTTTCATTGCGACCGTGAGGATTCGTTCGACTACGCTTGGTTCATCTTTGTGGCTTCATCTTCTACATGGACTCGTTCTTCTTCCTAGCGGGATTTTAGGCAAGATGACCGTCACCTTACATCTCACTACTATCATTGCTATGCTAGTTGCTTCGTTCTATCGCTATGCCGCATTACCTACCACCTTCTTATCAAGCCTCCCAAATTGCCATGAACCTCTAACCTTTGTCACCCTTCCTAGCAAACCGCTATTTGGCTATGTTACCGCTTTTGCTCAGCCCCTCTTATAGCGTTGCTAGTTGCAGGTGAAGATGAAGATTGCTCCATGTTGGATTATGTTTATGTTGGGATATCACAATATCTCTTATATTATTAATGCATCTATATACTTGGTAAAGGGTGGAAAGCTCGGCCTTATGCCTGGTGTTTTGTTCCACTTGCCGCCTAGTTTCCGCCATATCGGTATTATGTTCCCGGATTTTGCGCCTTAACGCGTTGGGTGATTTATGGGACCCCTTGACAGTTCGCCTTGAATAAAACTCCTCCAGCAAGGCCCAACCTTGGTTTTACCATTTGCCTCACCACCACCTACTTTTGCCTTGGGAGTCGCGCTCTCGAGGGTCATCTTTATTTAGCCCCCCCGGGCCAATGCTTCTCTAAGTGTTGGTCCGAACTAGAGCCCCTTGCAGCGCCACCTCGGGGAAGCTTGAGGGCTGGTTTTAGTTGTACGGATTGCTCATCCGGTGTTGCCCTGAGAACGAGATATGTGCAGCTCTTATCAGGATGTCGGCGCGCCAGGCGGTCTTGCTGGACTTGTTTTACCATTGTCGAAATGTCTTGTAACCGGGATTCCGAGTCTGATCGGGTCTTCCCGGGAGAAGGAATATCCTTCGTTGATCGTGAGAGCTTATCATGGGCTAAGTTGGTACACCCCTGCAGGGTTTGAACTTTCCAAAGCCGTGCCCGCGGTTATGTGGCAGATGGGAATTTGTTGACATCCGATTGTAGTAAACTCGAAGTAAACTCTTCTAAAATACACCAACCGTGTGCGTAACCGTGATTTTCTCTTTTCGGGGTTGTTCGAGAGGAGAACACGGTTTTGGGGTTACGTTTGACGTAAGTAGGGGTTCAGGATCTCTTCTTGATCTTTACTAGTTGACGACCGCTTGCTTTGCTTCTCTTCTCGCTCTTATTTTGCGTAAGTTAGCCACCATACTTTGCTTAGTCGCTGCTGCAACCTCACCACTTTACCCCTTCCTTACCCATTAAGCTTTGCTAGTCTTGATACCCATCATGATGGGATTGCTGAGTCCTCGTGGCTCACAGATTATTACAACCACAGTTGCAGGTACAGGTTATGTGATGCTCATGACACGAGAGCGATGTTTATGTGTTTTGGAGTTCTTCTTCTGCTTCTTCTTCGATCAGGGGATAGGTTCTAGGTCGGCAGCCTGGGCTAGCAGGGTGGATATTGTTTGAGTTTCTGTTTATGTTTCATTCGTAGTCGGATGTTGTTCTCATGTATATTGATGTACTCTTGCGGCATTTGTATGCCTTTTATGTATCCCCATCTATTATGTAATGTTGATGTAATGATATCCACCTTGCAAAAGCGTCTTCAAGATGCGCTTCTATTCTTGGTTGGACCTTCGAGTTCCTTTAGGATAGGGTCGCATCTTGGGTGTGACATGATGCCCAATGTATCCAGGTAAAGGTCGATGTCGGTGTCAAAACCGGCGGATCTCGGGTAGGGGGTCCCGAACTGTGCGTCTAGGCGGATGGTAACAGGAGACAAGGGACACGATGTTTTTACCCAGGTTCGGGCCCTCTCGATGGATGTAAAACCCTACTCCTGCTTGATTAATATTGATGATATGGGTAGTACAAGAGTTGATCTACCACAAGATCAGAGAGGCTAAACCCTAGAAGCTAGCCTATTGTATGATTGTTGTGATTGTGTCCTACGGACTAAACCCTCCGGTTTATATAGACACCGGAGGGGGCTAGGGTTACACAGAGTCGGTTACAATGGGAGGAGATCTACATATCCATATTGCCAAGCTTGCCTTCCACGCCAAGGAGAGTCCCATCCGGACACGGGACGAAGTCTTCAATCTTGTATCTTCATAGTCCAACAGTCCGGCCAAAGGTTATAGTCCGGCTGTCCAGATACCGCCTAATCCAGGACTCCCTCAGTAGCCCCTGAACAAGGCTTCAATGACGATGAGTCCGGCGCGCAGATTGTCTTCGGCATTGTAAGGCGGGTTCCTCCTCCGAATACTCCATAGAAGATTTGAATACGAGGATCGTGTCCGGCTCTGCAAAACAAGTTCCACATACCACCGTAGAGAGAGTGATATTCTCACAAATCTAATCTGCTGACGTATTCTGTAGCATGACATCACACCATAGCCAAGCCTTTATTCGAATCGTTTTTTTACTATCCCACCTCAGTGCGTTTTGCGGGGCGGTTCCCTTGGCACGTCTTGTCGAAGCAGAGATTGTGTCCCCTTATTACGGGATTCTCATCAATACGGACGTGGGTAACCCCATTGTGCCCATTGGTATGTCTCCTCGATCAAAGGAAAGTCCCAAACGGTCACGTGGAGGGCTCTCGGTATTCCACCTCTTTATAAGGAGACAAAGGCCTTACTTTTTCTTTCGACCTCAATCGAATCTGCCTCCCACCTCGAGTTCCAACACCCGAAGCTTCAGATTCAGGCGCTTCAGACCTTCGATCATGTCCGGATCCAATCTCCAAGGCCGATGGATGCCTTCCTCCATCACGGAGGAAGACATAATAAAGCTAAGGGAGGCTAGGTACTTGACCGACGAAATCCCGCATAGGCTTCCTGCTCCAGGATAGGTTATTCCCACTCCCAAGCCCGATGAGAGCGTCGTGTTCGTTTCTCACTTCCTCCGAGGGCTAGGCTTAACGCCGGATCCCTTCGTGAGGGGGCTCATGTTCTATTATGGGCTGGACTTCCACGACTTAGCTCTGGAGTCTATCCTCCACATGTCATCGTTCATAGTCGTGTGCGAGGCTTTCTCCGCATTACCCCTCACTTCGGATTATGGCTCAAGACCTTCAAAGTGGGGCCGAAGATGGTCGAGGGACGGCAACCAGAGTGCGGGGGCGCCGTAATAAGCAAGAACGCTGACGCCCCATGGCCCGAGGGCTCTTTCCCAGAGGAGCCCGGCTTATGGCAACAAGAGTGGTTTTATATCACAGCTCCCCGGGGCACCAAATGGGTGGCTCCGCCTGTTTTTCGCTCTGGCCCCCCGCCACGACTAATGTCATGGGTCAGCAAGGGATTAGACTGGGGGCCGGCAAAGGACGTCCCCATATTGCAGAGCCGCATTCAAGACCTCTTGGAGAGAGATGTCAGTCTGGTCGTGGTGATGCAGGCTATGTTAATTCGCCGAGTTCTGCCCTGCAAACGTCGTCCCCTCCGCCTGTGGGAGTTTAACCCGGAGGGACCGCGAGCTCTGCAACATTTCCTCAGCATGACGCCTGTGGAGATGTACAAATTGTTCTTCGGACCACAAGCAATGTGTCCGGATTCCACTGAGGATGCAGGTCTGAGCTGCAATCGTCCGGATACCCAAGTAAGTAGCCCCGCATCCGAACACCCCATCTATTTATTTATCGCAACATCGCCCTTAAAAAAGCCGCTCTTTAACCAGGAATGGATAGCGAAGGCAAAGTTGATCAGGTGTCCGGCCCCCCTCCCTGAGACCTCGCCACACCCTGTGCTAATCAGGATGCTGGCGATCGCGCCTTATCCAGCGCCTTCGGGAGAAGATAAAGGGGGAAACAAGGAAACTACCGCCTTCGAGGAGGAGCTTAACCGGAAGGGAGGAATCGAACTTCCTCTCCTCAGGGAAAGAAGAGGACCGCCTCTGAGGACCCGGAGACAATGGTCTCAAAACGGGGAAGAAATCTTCGCCAGAGGATCCTGCACCGGGGGATACCCCAGTCGTACCATGCCCTCAAGGGGATCAGCCCTCTAGAGAGCCGTAAGTGAAAGGGTACTTAATAATGAGGAAGAACCTCGCTTTACCTCTAAGAAAAATAACCGAATCTTTATCTTTGTAGTTCGGATCTTAGTCCTTCCCAGCAGAGCTCGTCTTGAAGTGGGGTCTTCTTCCGCCAATGATGGAGAGCGGAATGCCTCCCCCAACCATACTACCTTATGGGGCGGGCGACCCCAAAGTGTCGTCGCGGCGGGTTTCTCCTGATCCGGCGAGGCCAGAAGGTAGTCATATGGCCACCCGAAGCCCTCAGAATCCGGCCTTTGAAAAAAGCAGTCAAAAGAGTCCGGCACCGCCTGGTGTGCGGTCGGACGTGCTGAGGGATCTGCTCGGGCGAGCAGTTATCTCAGAGGAGCACTGCACGTTAATGGGTACGGTAGTTGAAAGGATTTTGTCCGCAGAAAGTAGGTTGCATGAAGCTGTCATGAGTCTACTGACGGGTTTTGAGGTACGCGAAGTGATGCACCTTTTTTATAGTACCGCATATGTTTAAGATGCGCCCTGTATAGATAGTAGCCCTTGAGACTCTGGGTGCTGTCGTAAACGACAACAGGCAGAGGATCATAGTCCCAGGTATAATTTTGCCGCCTTCATATGCAGGTGGCGAAGTGTCCGGTGGCCAGCCGGACTGCTGAATTTGCCGAGTTAAAGTGGCAACTTGACGTGGCAGATGCCGACATCATGGTTGTCAACAACGGCTTGACGAGGCACAAGGTATGTGATTTCTCCGGAGACACATGGTAAGAGGAGCATGATGCCAGTATCTATAACATGTGTGTTTAATGCAGATGGAGCTGCGGCCGTGGAGAACCTGCGGGCAGAATTTGCCCGAGCCAAGGAACAAGCCAGAAAAAGCGATGCGGCTGCCCTAAAGGCAATCGAGGAGCTGAAAGCCGAACAGGCTGCTCACTGTCAAAGCAAGGAGGAAATGGCCAAGATGGCTATGGAGTTGAAGAACGCAGCTGACCGTTATAAGCTTCTTGAAAAGGAAGATCAAGCGAAGAGGAAAGACCTGGAGAAGGCCACGATGGCGACCAAGGATATCCGCTCTGCGATGAGAGCAAAGAAGGAGGAGCTGCGTCAAGCCGGAGACATCGCGGCTGGGAAGCCCTTTATGTTGCAGATGAAGTTCGGAGATCCTAAATATGCTCCTTTGGACCGGTTGTGGATCTCTGCGGACGCATATCTGGATTTGGCGGCGAGCGCTGCTGATGCGGCCGAACACTTCCGAGATCAAAAGGATCATGAAGTGGAAAAGCTGTTCTGGTCACAATTTAACCAACCAGAGCGTCCGCTTCCATTGACTGATCGGCTGGCCGAATGGGCCAAGATGAATAGATTGTATAGACTCGCAATGAAGTATGTCGTGGAAAGGCCAAAGCCGAACAGTTATTTTAGTTTGGTGCAGCAGTTCCTTGGTGCAGTGTCGCATATCAACGCGATGAAGTCAGCGTGCATGGAGGGTGCGCGGATGGCCCTTGCCTGTGTCAAGACATACTGGGCAGAGATGGAGGCCACCGTCATTGCAGCCCACGACTCGGACAAAAGCCGAGTACCTGCCGAGCACTACTTTCAAGAAGTTCTGGAGGGCGCTCGTGCGATAGAGGCGCAGTGCTCGAAGAATATTATGTTCTAATGACATGTATTCCCATTGAAAACAATGTTTTGCTAAAATGTAAAGGCTATTTTATACTAGTGCCTTCAAGAATTATAATACCTCATGTGCGCCCGTTTATGTATATATGTATATAATCTGAAAGATGGCAGTCGTCGACTTCAGCCCCCACACATATAATGCGGGGGTGTTCGCAGAAGACGCACATTCACACTTGATCCAAAGTCTTGGTCCATTAAGGAGGTGATAGCGCAGCAAACTAGGCAATCGGACTATAATGCTTTATCACTTTCACTTAGCCATAGGAGTTTTACAGTGGGGCTACTATAAAGCCCCTGGTGGCTTCGCGCTCACCCGGATTCGAGGCGCGTGTGTGCCTGGCCGGGAAACGGCCCTTCGTTAAAGCGGAGGAATCTCGAAGATTCCGCTGGGTCATCGAGTGGTTGACCAGTCTCACGCTATATCATGACAGTCAGTTTTCGGTTTTCTCTACTGAGGTGCTCGCCTGGCTGAACCGGGGCACAATCGCAGTAGTTCTCCTGGTGCCGCCTTAGCCAATTGAGCGGAACGTAAGGAAGCAAAACACAGGAGCCGGGCAAACCCAACATTTGACCAAAGACATGATTCGGAGCAGATGCATATAGGGCCAAACTCACGACGCCGAACACTCCCTAGGGTATTCGGTCTTTCTTCATATAAAACGGGCTGAACGGCGCCCTTTGCAATAAGCCCCTGGTGTCCGGGTACGTGCAATATTCTGACGTGGCCACATGCCAATACGCCAGCTTCCCTCGCGGTTATTCTGAGAATCCGGGGGATGTGTATCAACAAGAGACAGTAAAAAAGGTTTACGCAGGGTCTTAATCTAAAAAGAATCCTTGGAACGGGTCCCTGCTGCACGTCTGCGCATGTATCTCCGTTTTGCCGTATCCTGGACGGGTGTAGCACGATGTTCATCTCTAAAAGAGAGGAACTTGGTTGAAAAAGTAGTCGTGCGAAATATATGTTATATTGAGTAAATAAAGTAGGATTCAAGGTGGGAAGAATTGAGTTTATTGCTTCTTGTTTAGATGCGCGGAGCCCCTTGTGTAGGGGTGTATAACCATCAAACCTTTAATAATTATATAGTTACGCCAGACTCGTCTAGCCGTGTCTGTGGTCTTAACGACCTATTAGGCGCTCTGGTTGGTGAGGCAGTTTAGTGTGTGGCTGTCGAGGCAGCAGCATAGTCTTCCATGTGCAAGGAGCGCTCAATGTTTCCCTTTACTGAAATGATGCCTTGTGGACCGGGCATTTTAAGCGTGAGAGACGCGTAGTGCGGTATTGCGTTAAAACGAGCGAAAGCGTCGCTCCCAGTAGTGCTTGATAGCCACTTTTAAACGGAGCGATGTGGAAGGTTAGCTTTTCGCTACGAAAGTTATCGGGTGAGCCGAATATGACTTCTAGTAGGAGGGAGCCCGAACAATGAGCCCCTCGGCCTGGTGTTACTCCTTTAAAGGAAATATTACTATGGCTAATTTTTGTTGGGTCTACCCCCGTTTTGCGGACCGTGTCCTGATATATCAGGTTCAAACTACTGCCGCCATCCATCAGGACTCGTGTGAAGTAGTATCCGCCAATTATCGGGTCTAACACCAGGTCAGACCACCCTACGTGCCGGATAGTTGCGGAGTAATCCTAATTGTCGAAGGTGATCGGTTCGGATGACCAGTGGCGGGACTCCGTTGTGATAGGCTCTAGGGCACATATCTCTGTGGGCGCCACTCTGCTTCTCCCCTTTGTCACGTGTAGTAGGCTTTACTGTTTTTACTTCTGATGGGAATTTCTTCTGTTCCCCAGTGCTTTGCTTGCGGGGTTCGTCATCGTCTTCACTTGGTGTATCCAGACCTTTGTGTTCGGCGTTGAGTTTGCCGGATTGTTTGAATACCCAACATTCTCTATGGGTGTGATTTGCAGGTTTATCAGGGGTGCTGTGGATTTGACATATCTTGTCCAGAATTTTTTTGAGGTTGGACAGTTCGTCTTTGTTGTCTTTGAGAGGCAGCTTTAGCTGACCCCACCGAGAGCTTTTGAATCCGGCGTTAACTGCCGTGCTCTTCGGACTGTTTTCCTTATTCCGGCGCTGGTCTTTGCTGAGTCGTGGCTTCCCGTTTCCATCCCTGACTTCGGATGTACTTGGGTCGCTGGTGCTGCATCTTGCCAGCCAGCTGTCCTCGCCCACGCAAAAGCGGGTCATGAGGCTTGTTAATGCTGCCATTGTTCTTGGCTTTTCTTGGCCGAGGTGGCTGGCGAGCCATTCGTCTCGAACGCTGTGTTTAAAAGCTGCTAAGGCTTCAGCGTCCGGACAGTCGACTATTTGGTTCTTTTTAGTAAGAAACATGTCCCAGAGTTTTCGGGCTGACTCTCCGGGCAGTTGAGTTATATGACTTAAATCGTCTGCATCCGGTGGTCGGACATAGGTCCCTTGAAAATTTGCCCGAAAGGCGTCCTCGAGCTCTTCCCAACTTCCAATAGTGTTTTCGGGGAGGCTTTTGAGCCAATGCTTGGCTGGCCCTTTGAGCTTGAGGGGTAGGTACTTGATGGCGTGGAGATCGTCTCCTCGAGCCATGTGGATGTGGAGGATGTAGTCCTCAATCCAGACCCCGGGGTCTGTCGTTCCATCGTATGCCTCTATGTTTACGGGTTTGAATCCCTCTGGAAATTCGTGGTCCAGCACCTCATCGGTGAAACATAGGGGGTGAGCGGCACCCATGTATTTGGGTGTACCGTGGTGTTCGGAATTTTGTTGTATTGTATTGCGTGTTTGAGCGCTCTTTCTTGGCCTGTAGATAGATCTGACTAGGCCGTCCTTTTGATGCGAGTCCTCGTGTGGATCGCGTGTTGGCTTGTGTGCGGCGTCGTTTTCCGCCCTATGTGGGCCATGAGGTCATCTATCCGACCGGATGGCTGCTTTATTTTTTGACTGGGGGGGGCTCTAAGGCCTCCTCATCAAATTCAGGCAGTAGCTTTCGTTTTGGGTAGCTCTTTGTGTGGCGACTGCCGCCGTATTTGTCTGCGGTGTTGAGCACTTTATTCCATCTGATTCTAAGTGCATCTTCTGCAGTCTTGAGCTTCCGCTTCTGCTTTTTCAGGCTACGCGCAGTGGCGACGAGCCTTTTATGGAGGTTCTTCTGCTCCAGGCGCTTATCCGGCGTGAAGTCGTCCGGACAGTTATCTTCGTCGGGGATGGGTTGTTTGGATTGATTATCCATGTTGCCCTGGTCGGACGGTTGTTCAATGCCATGTTCGTCGTCCGTCGGCTCACCCTGCTCTATTGCTAGGTCTGTATGACCGTTGTTTCTGTCAAGGCGGGGTTTGGAGCGGCGCTTACGCCGCCGCTTTGTCTGCTTTTCGAGGGAACGATCCTTCGCTGCGTCCCTCTGTTCCTCGTCGTCGCTTCCTTTAGGTGTGTCCACCATGTATACATCATGGGATGAGGTGGTTGTCCAGTGCTCTGCAGGCAGTGGTTCCTGTTCGTCTCCTACATCGTCGTCCATACCGTCGATGTCTTCGGAGTCGAAGTCGAGCATGTCGGTCAAATCATGCCGGACCCCAATCCTGCCGGACGTAGTTCGCCAAGGATTCTCCTGACAAGGAGAGAGACCTTAGTGAGTTTAGTATGTCGCCAAAGGGCGAGTGCTGAAAAATATCCGCGGTGGTAAACTCCATGATCGGCGCCCAATCGGATTCGATTGGCAGAGCCGCGGGCGGCTCGGAGTCCGGAAGGGAGTCCGGCAATTTGGAGTCACGGGCCTCACGAAGGGTATCCGGCTCGATCGCCGTTGAGGCTGCGGCCTCCATGGCGGGGCCCAACCACCCATCCATGGATGGCGCGATTGGCTCCGAATTGAAGGTCGAAGCAGTTGCAGGTGCGACTTCCTGAACATTGTCCGGCGGCAGAGCTAAATCATGCCCATCGTGACAGTGCGGCGCACTCGGCAAGGGCTCGAATCCATCGAAGATCAAGTCTCCGCGGATATCGGCCGTGTAGTTTAAGCTTCCAAACCTGACCCGATGGCCAGGGGTGTAGCTTTCAATCTGCTCCAGATGGCCAAGCGAATTGGCCCGCAGTGCAAAGCGGCTGAATACAAAAATATGTCCGGGGAGAAAAGTCTCACCCTGGGCTGCATGGCTAACGATGATCGAAGGATCCATCGAACCTGACGGGGACGACACAGAGGAACTCTCAATGAAAGCACCAATGTCGGTGTCAAAACCGGCGGATCTCGGGTAGGGGGTCTCGAACTGTGCGTCTAGGCGGATGGTAACAGGAGACAAGGGACACGATGTTTTTACCCAGGTTCGGGCCCTCTCGATGGAGGTAAAACCCTACTCCTGCTTCATTAAAATTGATGATATGGGTAGTACAAGAGTTGATCTACCACGATATCGGAGAGGCTAAACCCTAGAAGCTAGCCTATGGTATGATTGTTG
The DNA here is from genome assembly GCA_021605205.1 of Aegilops longissima. Taxonomy (NCBI): domain Eukaryota; kingdom Viridiplantae; phylum Streptophyta; class Magnoliopsida; order Poales; family Poaceae; genus Aegilops; species Aegilops longissima. The sequence goes on along the minus strand of CM038678.1, from coordinate 189,711,568 downwards.
TGATTGTGTCCTACGGACTAAACCCTCCGGTTTATATAGACACCGGAGGGGGCTAGGGTTACACAGAGTCGGTTACAATGGGAGGAGATCTACATATCCGTATTGCCAAGCTTGCCTTCCACGCCAAGGAGAGTCCCATCTGGACATGGGACGAAGTCTTCAATCTTGTATCTTCATAGTCCAATAGTCCGGACAAAGGTTATAGTCCGGCTGTCCGGATACCCCCTAATCCAGGACTCCCTCAGTCGAGGCCGGTGTTCTTGAACTCTGTGTTGTTGTCACTTCTGATATGCTTGATCTTGACGCCATAGTTGTTCATGGAACAGTTGGCGAAGCGTCTGAAGACATCCTGCACTGCAGTCTTGTAGAGAATTATGTGCACCCATGTATATCTTGAATAATCATCAACAATGACGAAGCCATAGAGACAAGCAGTAGTAGTGTGAGTAGAGTAGTGAGTAGGGCCAAATAAGTCCATGTGCAGTAGCTCGAAGGGTTGAGATGTCGTCATGATTGTCTTCGAGGGATGCTTGGCCCTTTTCATCTTTCCAGCTTCGCAGGTACCGCATAAGTGATCCTTCTTGAACTTGACGCCCTCGATGCCTATGACGTGTTTCTTCTTTGCAAGTGTATGCAAGTTCCTCATGCCAGCATGCCCTAGCCTCCGATGCCAGAGCCAGCACTCTGAAGCTTTTGCTAGAAGACATACGGCAAGCTGTGGTCCTGCTGAGAAATCTACCATGTACAAATCATCTTTCCGATACCCTTCAAAGACTAGAGACTTGTCAGATTCCATTAGTACAAGGCAACGATATTTTCCAAATATCACAATCTTGTTCAGATTGCAAAGCATTGAGACAGACATTAAGTTGAAACTAAGGGATTCAACAAGCATCAATTTATCCATGTGCTGATCCTTTGAGATTGCAAGTCTACCTAGACCCAATACCTTGCTTTTACCAGTGTCAGCAAATGTGATGTGACACTTGTCAGATGGACGTAAAGTTGAGTCCATGAGAAGACTTCGATCACCAGTCATATGATTAGTGCATCCGCTGTCCATAATCCATTCTGAAGCATGAGGTGTCATACCCTACAGTACAGTTAGGGGGATAGGCTTCATCAAGAGTATTGTGAAGCATAAACATTTGACGCACACCAGGATTATCAAAGCTCAGATCAAGGTTAGGACTGATAGGATGATTGGCAAGCGATTCAGGAACAAAATACATAGTAAGACCATTTGGGCATTTTATCTTGCGCCCTACAAGATGTTTTAGGTCCCCAGCATTAGCATTAGATGCCTTTGATTTCCGGCTGGAGACCTTTCCCTGCAAAACAAAGTTAATTTTTCTTAACCACCCACATCTTCAGGGGTGGCTTAGAAGCAATGAGTCTAAGTGCAGCATCTGAGAACTTCGGCTTTGGAGCCCTAGCAAATAGCCTTGCAGGAGGAGAATGATGCTCATATGAATAAGCAGAAAAGTTCTTAGTTTTATGAACATAGCGGTTTGAAGACACACACTCATATTCATAAGTTTGAGTACGATTTCCCTGCAAAACATTGGCGTTATGGTGACTCAGTTGAGTCCTGTATCTGTATGAAGCCTTTGTACCATATGAAGCTTTTGGTCTTGGATTTGTCTTCTTCCCAGGCGGTGTCATGATGACATTCACAGGAAGATTCTCAAGACAACTTTTGGGGACCCAGATCTTCTTCATAGGTGGCCCGTTCCTGCAGTTAGTACCAATATACCTGGCAAACACTTCACCATTCTGATTCTTAAACAGTTTATAGTTTGCATCAAAGGATTCATCAATGATAATAGGGTTAGCATAAGTGAAGCCAGATAAGGTGGATGGATCCATTGAAGGTTCGTTTGCAGCAACCCATGTGGTTTTGGGGTACTGCTCAGGCTTCCAGTAAGAACCATCAACGTTCATTTTCCTCTCGAACCCAACACCCTCTTTCCTAGGGTTTCGGTTCAGAATCTGCTTTTTGAGGACATCACACAGTGTCTGGTGCCCTTTGAGACTTTTGTACATCCCTGTTTCAAGCAATTTCTTCAACCTAGCATTTTCATCAGCAATAGTGGTGGCATCCTCAACAGAGGGGTTAGTTACCACATCAACAATTGAAGATATTGCAACAGTAGCAGCAGTAGAACATTCAACAACAAAAGTAGTGTTATCACGCTCAAGGCATTTTAAACATGGTGGTTCAAATCCTTCCTGAGCGGGACTGATCTGTTGAGCGCGAAGTGACTCATTCTCTTTTTGAAGATCTTCATGAGCCGCTCTCAATTTCTCAAGCTCTTGCTTCCTTTGAAGATAATCATAGGAAAGCTTTTCATGACTGGTTGAGAGCATTTCATGACGACTTTCAAGTTCCTGGTACTTAACATGAAGATTTTTTGATGTCTTCAATGAAGGACTGAGATCGGGTCATTTCCGCGTCCAACAGGTCATCGCTTTTGTCTTACAGTTTTTGAGTGTGTTCCATAGCTTTCTATTGTTCAGTTGCAATTTTAGCAAGTGTTTTGTAGCTGGGTTTGGATTCACAATCAGAGTCATCTTCACTTGATGTTTGAAAGTAAGCATCGCATGATTTTACCTTGGCACCACGTGACATGAAGCAGTAGGTGGGAGCAGAGTCGTCCTTGTCATTAGCATCAGGGTTGGTGACGGGGCCATTGTCTTAAGTGTTGAAGATGGACCTGGCAACTTAGGCTGTAGCTAGAGCCAGACTTGCAACGCCAGGGTCAGACTCCTCCTCAGACTCCACCTTCGCCTCCTCAGAAGCAGACTCCTCCTCTGAATCCATCTCCTTGCCAACAAAAGCACGAGCCTTGCCAGATGAGCTCTTCTTATGTGATGAAGACTTGGACGAAGACTTCGAAGAAGACTTTGAGGATTTCTTCTTCTTCTTGTCATCACAATCATATTCCTTGCTCTTCTTCTTCTTCTTGTTCTCATTGTCCCACTGTGGACACTCAGAGATGTAGTGACCAGGTTTCTTGCACTTGTGACATGTTCTCTTCTTGTAATCATGAGTGGAAGCTTCATCATTTCTTGAGCTGGATTATGAAGACTTTCTGAAGCCCTTCTTCTTAGTGAACTTTTGTAACTTCTTCACAAGCACAGCAAGCTCCTTTCCAATGTCTTCAGGATCACCAGAACTGCAGTCAGATTCTTCTTCAAATGAGGAAACAACTTTTGCCTTCAAAGCGTGACTTCGGCCATAGTTGGGACCATAGATATCTCTTTTCTCAGATAGCTGGAACTCATGTGTGTTGAGCCTCTCAAGTATGTCAGACGGATCGAGTGTCTTGAAGTTAGGGCGTTCTTGTATCATCAGGACATGGGTGTCGAACAAGCTGTCAAGTGATCTCAGGAGTGTCTTGACGATTTCATGCTTGGTGATCTCTGTGGCGCCGAGAGCACGAAGCTCATTTGTGATGTCAGTGAGGCGATCAAACGTGAGCTGGACATTCTCATTGTCGTTTCTCTTGAAGCGGTTGAAGAGGTTGCGAAGAACACTGATCCTTTGATCTCTCTGGGTTGAGACGCCTTCGTTGACCTTGGAGAGCCAGTCCCAGACTAGCTTCGACGTTTCCAGAGCACTCACACGGCCATACTGTCCTTTGGTCAGATGACCACAGATGATCTTCTTGGCAGTAGAATCCAGTTGAATGAACTTCTTGACATCAGCAGGGGTGACACCTTCACCAGTCTTGGGAACACCATTCTTGACGACATACTAGAGGTCGACATCAATGGCTTCAAGATGCATGCGCATCTTATTCTTCCAGTAGGTATATTCAGTTCCATTGAAGACGGGGCACGCAGCGGAGACTTTGATTATCCCTGCAGTCGACATAGCTAAAACTCCAGGTGGTTAAACCGAATCACACAGATCGAGGGAGTACCTTGCTCTGATACCAATTGAAAGTGCTAGTTATCGACTAGAGGGGGGTGAATAGGCGATTTTTATGAAAGTCTTCAAAACGTAGTTGTTTCGAAGACAAACGATAGAAATGAACCTATTAACATGCAGCGGAAGGTAGACTACACTATGCAAGCCATAGTCAAGTTTTCAATGAAGTGAAAGCACGAAGACTAATAGCAGCTAGGTAGTAATGATCAGGATTGAAGATAGTATGAAGCCAAACAATAATAGAAGTCACACAGTGAAGTCAAACAGGTAACGCGGGCAGTCAATGACTTCACGTAGACAAACTGTGAATAAAGAGAGGGAGAAGATAGAACCAGTCGCTCGGTGAGGACAAGGATTTGTTGGACCAGTTCTAGTTGCTATGACAACTGTACGTCTGGTTAGGGAGGCTTAGATTTAACTCAGAAGACCGTGTCTTCACCTTATTCCCCTTGATCTAGGGACACCCAGTCCTCGATCAATCACTCTGGTAAGTCTTCAAGGTAGACTTCCAAACCTTCATAGACTTCGTTCACCTGCGATCCACAATGACTCTTGGATGCTCAGAACGCGACGCCTAACCGACTGGAGGATTCACAGTCCTCAAGTGTAACAAGTCTTCAGCTCACGCGGACAGAAATACTTCAATGATGCCTAACACTCTTTGGCTCTAGGTGTTTGGGCTTTGTCCTCGCAAGGATTTCTCTCTCTCAAAAGCTTCAGGTGGGTTGCTCTCAAACGACAAAAGGTGTGCACTAACTCTGAGCAGCCACCAATTTATGGTGTAGGGCGTGGGCTATTTATAGCCACTAGGCAACCCGACCTGATTTGTCCGAAATGACCCTGGGTCACTAAGGAACTGACACGTGTTCCAACGGTCAGATTTCAAACACATGCGGCAGCTTGACTTGGGATACAAGTAAAGCTGACTCATCCAACTCTGGATAAGATTTGCTCTCATTGTCTTTGCTCGAAGACATTGGATTTGGTTGAGCATCACTTCGGTCACTCTGACTTTATTCACTCGGACCCCACTTAACAGTACGGTGGTTCCTATGACTCAACAAAGAAGAAAAGGAAACAACGAAACAACTAAGTCTTCGCGCTCCACAGTCTTCACGCGATGTTTTCTCATGTCATAGTCTTCAATGTGAATATCTTCACATACCACCATTGTCTTCAATGTCTTCATAGATTTTTAGGGGTCATCTCCGGTAGGTAAACCGAATCAATGAGGGACTACTACCTATGTTATCCTGCAATTCTCACAAACACATTAGTCCCTCAACCAGGTTTGTCGTCAATACTCCAAAACAAACTAGGGGTAGCACTAGATGCACTTACACTTCCTTTTCTTCATCTTGACGCTTCCGGTCAGCTCTTGGGTCTTGGGGTCCTTCCCTTGGCCTCCGGGAAGCTTCCTAGCTTCTTGGTGGCGGTTGCCCTCGTACCTAATGATGCACAATGTTACATGGTGAGGTAGCAACCAAGTCCAATGGATATTCATGTAAATCTCGAAGAGGAGCGGGTTCACCTTATGTCCAATGGCGTATGCTTGAGGTCTCAACGTATGGACACTTGGGGCTTGGGGAGTAGTCATCGTGTACATGAGGATGATCGTGGGATGCTCCGCATCATCTCCCCTCCCTTGGGAAAGATCCGTCCTCGGATTGAGAACCTCATCACAATGGAAACGGTTGTCGTGGACGGACTTGTAGTTGGACGAAGTGGAAGACATGGAGCAATCCAAGTTCTCCATGGTGTCTCCGGAGTGGTATACATGCAAAAGGAGAAAACACAAACGACACTTGGAAATACAATGGTTAGCGCACACAAGGTGTCCATCAAGTAAACATGAGTCCGTTCGGCAAGATTGTTTGTGACAAAGCGCATGAAGCTTAGTAAGATCATACATAATGATATGCAAAGCATTCATGGGAGAAAAAGCATTCATGGTGCACACAAACGTATTGTGAATGTGATCGATGCAACCATTGTGCAAAATGATGTCATAATGGGACGGTGTATCAAAAGCATGAACATGGTAATTGGTGCTCAAAGTGACTATGTGATCATGCAATTGATGGTGGGCAATATGATAATGTTGTATGAATATGCCATCAAGAAAGATCACAACAAATTTGCTTAGGAAGTGCATAAGCTCGTATATCATGGATGACATAGAAATGGAAGATGCAACAAGGCAATCATAATGTGTGTCAATCCATGCATAAGATGCAAATTTGTTATGGGTGGTGTTGTACCATATCTCAATGTTGTGGTAGAAGTGGTGGTCCGGTGGTGAATCCACTAAGTCTGAGCACTCCTGAACTTGAAGGTCCATAGGGTCCATCTCCAATGTCGTTCCTCCATCCAATAGATGTATCATGTAGACAAAAAGAAGGAAACAACAATGAAAGTATGACCCGTCCAATATGCATATTTGAGGATGACTCAAATGGAAGGAGTTCACCTTTATGAGTTTGTCGAAAATGTTGGTGTCGCACACCATATACGCCTTCAAATACCCAATATGTCTCGTGATGGTAATGCCTTGAGAATCCTTCAAAATGAAAGAACATGACAAACACTCAGAAAAACAAATGAGGTTAGCGGAAATGCAAAACCTATCATTCGTGTGGTAAGATACCCAACAAGTGTTTTCATCATTCTTATCATAAGAAAGGACAAGGTGTGGTAAGGTATGGAAGCATATGATGCAACTACAACCAAAGACAATAGGCTCAATCAAACAAGCATGCATCACAAGTAAGATGTCCAAGTCTCCAAGATCAATAAGTATAGTATGGTTGCACTCACTACAAAGTGATATGAGAGATGCAACTAACGGAGACAAGAGACAATGGTCAAGACAAATCAAGTGAGAGGCATGAACATATATGTCATCAACCCAAGAAAGCGAGTAAGAATGGAACATGGGTGATGCGATAAAGCGGGCAATCATAGTGATCAAGTCAAGAAATCTAGTAGTGCGAAGATGCAACGTACTAGAAGGAATCATGGCAAGCATGTCATGTGTGCAAATAGTGGTCATGAATAATGCACATGACATATCACAAGTGTGAAAGCAAAATATGAGTAAAATATCATCAATGTATTGGCGAGAGGCTCTATGTAAATAGTAATGGGACATCATGACTCCCCCAACATAAGAATCAACAATAGCATGTGGCACATGGTAAACATGGCAATAGCAACAAGGATCTCCACCAAGCATGCAAATACACATAGAATTTGTATAATGGTGAATCACATGTAAGTGCAAGCAAGGGTCACAATTGCATGGCAAAGGCATATAAAGAGGCATAACATGCAAAGTGAACACGGGAAAATGGGTATAAGATGACAAATGGTATATAGCCCATAGCCGTGTGAGAGCCAAGTAAAAGAGATGTGCGTAGTCCTTGTGCGAAGGGAACGGTGGTAAGGATAATCCACGGGATCCCAAGTCATCGTTGCTCTCAAGAGCTCGTTTCGTCAACTCATGGGATTGTGAGGTTGACGAGTGTTCATAAGTACCTACACAAAAGAAAGGCAAAGGAAAAAATTTGTGTGCGTGGTATATGTACACATCATCCATCATGATGCGCACGTGCTTGTGTTGGTTAGCACCAAATATCCAATGCTCAAATAAATGAGATGCGTGATATAGAAACATGTCATCCATCATGATGGGTTTGTTGTTATGTGTAGCATAATGGAGACTCAAATTGTGTAATACATCTTGAGAAATATGTAGAGCATTGTTATTCAAGGAATGCATATGGTGCAAGCAATTATGGGAAGCATGCAGAGTATGGAAAGCATCAAAATCTCCTAATATGTATGAGGAAACTATGGGGGCTCCTCATGAGCATTTGTAGAAACATCACATGGAGAATATTGACAACATCCAAAACAAAGCATATTTGGAACAATGTGATCATGGCATGGCATAGTAGATGAATTGCGCAAATCATGTAAAGGAAGCATGGCAATATCATCACATGAAAAACAAAAGCCAATGACCATCATCTTGTCATCTATGCCATAAGTGCAAATGGGATTTATTTTAATGGGGCATGCATAGTTACTATGTTGAGATTGAAATGATGCAATATGGGAGATCTCACTCATAGCATATGACAAGTTTAATGGACTGTCAAACATGACGTGACCAATAGAATTTTCACATGATATCCTATGGAGCATAGCATCACAACTAGGCAACTCAACATGCTCATCATCATATTCATCATAAATTGGTAAGTCATTACATGAAGAAGTCGCACTAGCATGAAGCATGGGGATAGGTGGATCAACATCATGCAAGCAATCATTGAGGAAATAGTCCACTAGTGGGACAAGACAAGCACCATCACCTATGTTACCTTTAGAGCGTCACTCATGTGTTGTAGGTGAGGTGTCGAAGATCCACTCATTGTCATCTTCATCTTGATGGAACCATGTGGGGGGTGCATCATAGTCCACCATGGCCATCGTCTTCTCCAAAGGGAGGACGAAGTCGTCGCGAATCGGCGCGTCATCATATATGGGACCTAGCACCAAAGGAGAAGACACCACAGAGGTAGAGGTTAAGTCGTTAGAAATCATAGTGGCCTGACATGCCCAATCAACTATCACACTCTCTCTATGTGGTGGTTCACTCACTCCCTCAAAATAGGTGCACTCAACGTCACATACGGTGGAGTCACTCAAATCACTCAATTGGTGGTGGTGGTGGCTCTCCTCACATGTGAATTGGGGCAGCTCATCATATATGGGGCTAGTGGTGAAGTCACTCGCACTCTCAATATGGTGGCACAAGTCACTCAAGTCATCATACGTCGCCGTGGTCGAAGGGAAAATCCCATGCTCAACCATCTCGTCGTTGTCGCCATAGATGAAGGCCGAAGATGGCACATCATCACTCTCGCCTCCAAAGATGGAAGCATCATCCTTGCTCATCACCATGTCGTTCGCCTCCAAAGCTTGGTCCTCGAATGGCTCCGTAGTCATAGTCGACGCCGCACCATCTTGAAAAAGATTCAAAGTAGACTCGGCATCATCAATGCCACAAAGAGGGATGGCGATGAAGTCGAACTTGGGAGCATTGTCTTGGAGCTCGTCGGGCTTGGACATCTTGGTGGTACTATCCTCATGCTTGATCTCATGCAGCTTGGTCATCGAGAAGTGTGCTTGGGGTGAAGAAGCCTTGGCCTTCATGAGTTCTTGTTCCGCCTTGAGAGCACCAATGTAGTAGTCGTCGAGGAACTTGTAGTTCTCGAAGAAGATAGTCTTGGAGATGTCGATGTGTAATCCCATCATGAAGTGGAACTTCATTGAAATGGGGTCGTCCACGTTGGCTCGTCGCAAGGCAATCTTCATCTCCTTGAAGTACGCGTCGATGGACATGGATCCTTGGAAGGTGTTCTCCAATTGGCGTAGAAGTTGTTCCATGTAGGTTGGAGGCACGAACTCTCGCCACAAAGCTCTCTTCGTCTTGGGCCAACTCATGTCATAGCTCTCCGAATGTGTGTGAAGCCACCATGCCAACGCGTAGTCGTTGAAGTTCGTTGTAGCGCAGTTCACTTGATCTTCGGAAGGAGCTTGATGTAGCTTGAGGTAATCGTCCATGAGACGCTCCCACTCAAGATACTCCTCGGGTTCTTGAGTCCCATAGAAAGGAATCTTGTGGTCGCTGTCGAGGTCGTAGTAGCTCGTGGAAGTCGCGGACTTGAGCTTGGGGAGCTTCTCTTGAGCGTAGTTTTGGGGTGCTTGTTGGCGAAGATGCCGTATGTCCGTAGGCGAAGATGCCTTGAAGTCGCTTGGCGAAGATGCCAAGAGATATGGTGAAGTCATTGAGCGGTTGTTGGTGTTGAGCTCTTGACCTTCACGTTCTTGTCGTTGATCGTGTCGATGCCGATGTGATCTTGCCGGAGATGGTAGCTCGGAAGCATGTGCTCTTGAGCGTATTCTCGAAGTGAGGAAGACCGCTTGTAGGCCTTGATGAGGGCTTTGATCTCCTCCATTTGAGCATCCATCTTGGCATCCAAGTTGTTTTTCATGGCATCGAACTCGTTGTTGTTGTTGTAGACCGAAGGTGAAATGCCTTGCCTATCCATCACAAGACTCGAGTAGAGGTGAGTAGGAAATGAGATAAATAATACCAAGTTACCTTGTCCCAAAGTTGAGGATGTATCTTGTTTCACTCAATGTGAAATGAAAGAATAGTGGAATTGGTACCGGACTTGTTCACTCACACCTATCAAGTAAAGCTTATGGAGTAGCTCGGTGAGGATAGTGACACAAAAATTTGATGCAAAATGTTAGCAAGAGTCAATAATGTTGAAAGAGATTCACAAATTCGCAAGTGAAACAAGTAGACCAATAGCAAAGAATGGCACAAGAAAACACACACACACGGATAGATAAATGGGGTTGTGCAACCAAGGAATGAGCACAAAATGTGGAATCCACGGAAAACGCTCGTGTTGCACAACTCAAGAGAGACGCTAGCACGATTGCTCAATAGGCGGATACGACACTTGTGCACAACCTATAAGATGCAAAATGGATAAACTTTCTATCCCAAGTATGCTATTGCTATTATGTATGGTTCTCGGTGTTTCACACACGATGATCCAAGATGATCAATATGGTAGTATGATATGCAATGTGGAGATGCTATGGCTATTGCTTACAAGCTCTTTGTTTTCTCTTTTCTTAAAATCTTATTCTTTTTTTTGTATGGCCACTATGCGAAATGCACAAACCAAGATAGCAATTGTGTATATGCGGGAACAATCTTGTGACACAAGGGATGATATGATGATACCAATATGATATGGTATGTATGCAATGGAAGGTACAGATCACTAATGTGCACAAGTAACATTGCCGGCAATACTCAATGGCTAGTCTTAGTAGGCAAGTGACGCAAAATGGGCTAAGGGGTTAACAATGTAATGGCAAGAATGTACAATGAATGGAATACCACGATACCAAGACGATATAGAGGTTACCGTTCTTGCTTACGGTTAGGTTGTCAAAATGGTGAAGTGGTTAATGTTGAATCCTTGTCAAAGGTGAGTGGCGGTGTTTTTGATGTCGAACCATTCCTAGTTAGCCGAAACACCCTAGGAAACGGAAAAAACGCAAACTCAAAATCTCAAAGGAAACTGTCAAATGGTGGTAGCAGAATGCATAGATGGTTCCGGAGTTAGCAATCCGGAAGTGGTGGTGGTGGTTGATGACGAGGCAACCGTCCCTAAGTAGCGAAACACCTTAGGAGACTCAAGTCACCACTCAACCAACCACAAATGCTATAAGGGTCAAAATGTGTTAGGTTGCGGAAAGCTATGGTGGTTTTGCGGATGATATGGTGGATGACCTAGGCAAAGATGCCAAAATGACAAAATTTTGATGGAGTCAAATGATTTTGGAATCTATCTAGATGGATGGTGGATGTCAATAGCTACTCAACGAGCTAAAGAATGTCAAAATTGGATTCCGGATGGGGAAGATATGACTGAAACAAGAAATCAGCTGAAGCAGTTTTTGAACTAGCGGACAGTCCGGTCCTGGGTAGCGGACAGTCCGGTCTTCATCCGAAAACCTTCTGATTTGAGCGGACTATCCGGTATTACAGAGCAGACAGTCCGGTCTGTGAGTGATTTGCTCCTGATGCGAGCGGACAGTCTGGTACGGGGGTCCGAACAGTCCAGTGCGGGTCGGGAAGGCACGCAATTGAATTTTTTTTGGGCGGAAATGGATGATTTTGGGGTGAAAATCAAGGAGATTTTGGGGTCAAAATCGAGGAGATTTTGGGGTCAAAATCGACGAGATTTTGTGGATGGAAGGTGGCGAAACTTGTGGGGAAGCTAATTCCAGTCGAAACACAACGAATCCATGGATCAAAATCAACAAAACATCATCAAACCAACAAATCAAAAAAAAATTGGGGCTATTTTTGGTGGGGATTTTCGGATTTTAGGTCGAAATCAAGCAAAACAAGCTAGAAAACGGTGGGGGGAGACTCCAAATTCGTGATCAACGTGGCTCATGATACCAAGATATTGTAGGGTGGAAACCCTAAGTGGAGATCTTTCACGAATTAGAGGGGAATCCACAAAGAACACGAAGAACACGAAGAACAAGAGGGGAAATCACAAGGGGAAAACACTCTAGAACAAGTCCAGTCACACATCCACTAGACTCACAATCACACAAAATCCACAAAGGTACAAGAACTACAAAGGGAAAGATACAAGGTAAAGTTCATCCCAAATCCGAAGGAGATGATGTCTTGATGATCTAGATAGATCCTTCCCTAGAAGGGGTCTTGAATCCCTAGGGATCTTCTCCAATGGAGGCCTTGAACTCCAATGGAGTCTTCTCCCTCAAGAGGAAACCCACAAGGGGAGATACATGATCTAAGCTTTAATGTCTAGTTCTAATCTTAGCTACCCTGAAAACTGAGAGGAGCACGGAATATATAGTCTAGGGGCGAAGGGGTATGGGCCTCGGAGGTTACATGGGCTTTTTAGCCCAATTCGTAGCGAAACTGGGCCTACCGGACAGTCTGGTGGTAAGGACCGAATAGTCCGGTGAGGACAGATGCATTTTCGTGTGCCACCGGACGGTCCGCTGTGGGAACCGGATTGTCCGGTAGTGCATTTTCAGTGCGACCGGACTGTCCGCTGTGGGGACCGCATTGTCCGGTAGTGCAATTTCTGCACACTTCCTTTTCTTCATCTTGACGCTTCCGGTCAGCTCTTGGGTCTTGGGGTCCTTCCCTTGGCCTCCGGGAAGCTTCCTAGCTGCTTGGTGGCGGTTGCCCTCGTACCTAATGATGCACAATGTTCCATGGTGAGGTAGCAACCAAGTCCAATGGATATTCATGTAAATCTCGAAGAGGAGCGGGTTCACCTTAAGTCCAATGGCGTATGCTTGAGGTCTCATCGTATGGACACTTGGGGCTTGGGGAATAGTCGTCATGTACATGGGGATGATCATGGGATGCTCCGCATCAAGTAGCGCTCTGTTTTGTCCAGCACTACTGCTAAGATGCTATGTATAAGGTTTTCCCTAGTAGTGGAGGTTGACGGCCACCTTCAGTTGATGCCACTCGTCCACCAACCGATGGCCCTCGGTCTCAAGGCGGGCGTCAACATCCACAAGCTCCTCCCCAAGCCAACTCAGCGCACCCATCGCCTCCCGGAAAAGCTCATGGAGGACAGCGCCCCTTTTGGGCGCCCACTCGAACGAACGACCAGGCCCGTCCTCCGCGCCAGAAGTCGCTGAAGAAATCCGAGGAGGCACGTCTCCCCCGGCAGGGGGCTGGAGGCCAGCCCCTTTCCAGTCATCCTTCGGGTCCCGGTAGGGGCCCGGAGGGGCGAAGGCTCGTTGCATGAAGAAGACACCAGGGCTGAGGTCACCCAGCCGCGGTCAATAACCAGAGGAGGAGCCCTTGGAACACCTTCAGCACCCCAGGCAGGACCGAACGGAGGAACGGAAAGAATGCAGGGTCAAGATGCCAGGCCGGCGCGTGCGCCTCTTCGGCCGACCTTGCACCGAGTGCGGCAGGCTGGCTAGTGGTGCGCAGGATCAGCGGAGGACTCGAGGCAAGAGAAGGTTGCTTCTCAGGAGATTTAGCTGCCTTAGCAGAAGGGACCCTGAGGAATCATTGTCAGGAGGGGAAGCAGCACTCAAGAAATTACAAAGATAAGGTACTCACTCGTCTATGGCGATATACTTCCTCTGTTTCAATGGCCGGAAGGCATCACCAACGCAGCTTGGAGATCCCTTCCTCATCCGGAGCGCGTCGAAGTTCGGTCGGAGCCGGTCGAAGCTTTAGGCGCGGTCACCAGCGCCGGGTGCGGCTGGAGGGGCTCCTAAGGAGGCGACCTCAGGGGTGCGGGACTGCATGGAGACCCCGGCCTCGGCCTCGCGGCGACCCGCCGGGGCCTCGGGGGCTTCAGCCTCGGGAGTGTCTGGCTACACCGCCGCTACAGCCGCTTCCTCAGGACGGCTCACCCGGGGCCCATGAGACGACCCTTCAGGAGCCTCGAGCGACGCCGGCCCCGCAACAGCCGCGTCTCCAGCACTCGACAACGCTCTCCCCCTGCCCCCACTTCTGGGGTGAGCTCCGCGCTGGCGGCAGGCAAGGGAGCCACGGAGACAGGGTTCTCGTGAGGCCCTTCAAGACCGGCCGGACGTAGTCCCCACTCATCGAAAGAGGGCATTTGCCTTGTGAAATCCACCTTGTTTGAGCAGCAATACAAGAGACAACCCTCCTCCGGCATGTTGGCGACGGGTCACCCATCAGGATCTCGAGCATAGTATGTCGCGCCTCAAGAGGAAGCCTGGACTCATGAAGCCTCATGCGGTCCTTGCTGCCGGACAAGGCCCACATTGGTCGAGAATGGTGCTGGAGGAGGACAACATGGCGCCGGATGAACTCCTTCACCAGCATGGGCGCAGTTACGCCAAGATCCTTCAGCCTCTTCAACCGGAGCTAGACGTAGGCAACACGCGGGTCAGCGAGCCTCTCGTGGCCCCATCCATAGCTGGGAATGGCGGGTGCCGATGGAAGCGAGAGCAGGGGGCTAAGCACGCCAACTTCCATGAATACCCACCGCCTCTAGAACCCGCTCGCAGACGGCGGGAGCTCGAAGTCAATCCCCGAGCCGGCCGTCGCAGCCACCGCCTGGAAGCTCAGGCATCCTGAGCACCGCCGAGGGTCGGTCAGGTGCAGCGAGAAGAAATGGTGAAGTAGGGCCACGGAAGGAGCAGTGCCCACCATGGACTCGCAGACAAAGGCGAAGACAACAAGAAGGACAATGGATTGGGGGATCTAGGTGCGGCATATGGATCTTGTAATGAGAAAGCACATCGTTGAAGAAGGCGGAGAAAGGGGGAATCAGGCCGGCCCATAGGGCATCAAGGAAAATGTGGACCTCAGTGACTGTCCTATCAACGGATGCGCGGGATGCGGGCCAGGCCACCGTCTTCCCCCATTCATTGGAGTCGGCGGCGAGCACTAGGCGGACCTTGCCCATGGCTTCCTGGTTGAGCACCGCCGACCACTCGACGGCCGGCTCGAAGGCCGGAGGTTGTTTGGCTGAGGATTGGGGCTTCTTCTTCCCCTTCTTCGTTTGGCTCGGCACCATGGCGACGGAGAGGGTAGAGCCCAGGTCAGATTGGAAGAGGAGGCTGTTGTTTTGGGAAGGCGAAAGAGTTGGTTGAGCGCGTCGCCAGCAATAAAGGAGCAACTGTGTAGGTTGCGGTGGCCGCCTAGCCACGCGGATACCAAGGCTGCATGGGGAAGCGGAGACGCCCACGTCTCATCAGTCGCCACGCGTCAATCAAGGCCGCAGGCGGTTGGGGGCCCACGGTGCTTCGCACTTGCCCCTTGGCTTCGCCTCAAAGCCAATTCCGAGTGCGCCTTGGGCCCGGGGGCTACTGTCGGCGTTCTGGGAACTGGGGTCCCCAGACATGCCTGCCTGCAGCCTGCGGCGTGACTCCACCAGCGGCCCTGTATGGCCCATCTTCACCAGCAAACACTCAAGACCCTCGTGAGGGGCCGAGCCTCGCGAGGCGGACGACACAAGACCTCCTCAGGGGCGGCCTCACTAGGCTGGCTCGCGAGGAGTGAAGAGATCAAGGCGAGGGGCACCTTGTGAGGTTCCCGTGACGTGAGCCATGACGACCAAGGCCAGGTGGGTGCCAGGCGGGCGCCAGCGGGCGCAGAGTACTCGTTTCCTCTTTGGTGTTAAAGGAGAAGGCGCAGGCGAGGAGTCCCGAGGCATCAGGCAAAGGTTTCCATATCGGTGCAACAAGACCAAGACCAGCATGACGGCAGGACGGAGGTCACCACGAAGCACACGACGACGTCGCCACCAGAACCTTTGGCAGGCGAAGACCACATTTTGTTAGGATAGCTTGTACTAGCTGCCCCCTTCAAATTGGCCATTGTGGGATCCCTTCCCGCCTAACATTTGGGAAGAGGACCAGGGCCTCTATAAATAGGACTGGCCACCACCATAGGGAGGGGGTCCATTCCATCCACACACGCACAAGCTCACCGAGCTCAAGAACACCTCTCCTTAGGAGGCTGTTCATCCCTCGTACTTGTTCATCCTCAGCCTACTAGGCAATCCACCACACCACACTGGAGTAGAGTATTACACCACATCGGTGGCCCGAACCAGTATAAACTCTTGTCTCCCCTGTTCTTCGGGTTCGGTGAGCTGAGCTTTGAGAATGCGGTGAGAGCGAGAGCTAGGGGGAGAGAGATCTTCGTGCGCGCCCCAGAGTTCGAACCTTAAGGGTTTTGCTGGAACCCGCGATCCGACACCCTCACTGTGAGCTCCCGTTCCTCCTCGACCTCCTCCCGTTCCTCCCCATGCACCACAGGCCCGTTCCCGCCAAGACCGTGTCGTCACTGCCGTCTGATGTCATCATCGTGGCCACCTTCGGCCGTCTCCGCATGAACTGCTCGCACCACTGCACGAGTCGCGCTAGTTCTGTGGGTGGTCGCAGGCAACCAAATGGTCGCCAGAACGCAACTCCGACGAGCCTCTGTGAAAGCACAAGTGCTCCCTGGGTGATTTTTTAATTAATGTCAACATATCTCTTGTTTGACTAATGTTTTCATCTAGTATGTTTCAGATAAGTTCAACAATGGAGTGGCGTGGACTAGAGGATGTGGAACCCCTTCAAGATGATAAGGACAAGCTCAGGACTCTACATTTTCTATTTTAGTGATCCAAGATCACATTGAGTCCATAGGAAAGACAATACTATTAAAAGGGGATGAGGTGTTGCTTAATGGCTTGCTTGCTCAAAGTGCTTAGTAATATGCTCCAAAGCCCTCAACCACTTTCTCACATCCACATATGTCCCAAACCAAAATTCAAACTCACCCTCACCGAAATTTCCTATCTGGCGTCACCGAGTTCACTTGACATAGCCACTGCCAGAAACCCTAGTCAATTCGGTCTCACCGATGGGATATCGGTCTCACTAAGATGGGCTTGCCAACTCTCTGTTGCCAATTGCAGTAATTTCGGTCTCACCAAAATATGCAATCGGTTTCATCGAGTTTGCTTGGCCAACTCTTTGTTTTACTTATTACCCAAATCGGTCCCACCGAGTTTGTGTAATCGGTCCAACCAAGAAAAGGCTTTACCCTAATCCTATCACATCGGTCCTACCGAGTTGATCATGTCGGTCCCACCGAATATATTAACGTTCACATTTTGAACTAAATCAGCCTGACCGAGTTTTCTGATTCGGTCCCACCGAGTTTGTGATTTGTGTGTAACGGTTAGATTTTGTGTGGAGGCTATATATACCCCTCCACCCACTCTTCATTCGTGAGGAGAGCCATCAGAACATGCCTACACTTCTAGCATACATTTTCTGAGAGATAACCACCTACACTTGTGTTGAGGTCAAGATATTCCATTCCAATCACATAAACTTGATCTCTAGCCTTCCCCAAGTTGCTTTCCACTCAAACCCTCTTTCCACCAAATCCAATCCTATGAGAGAGAGATGAGTGTTGGGGAGACTATCATTTGAAGCACAAGAGCAAGGAGTTCATCATCAACCACCATCTATTACCTTTTGGAGAATGGTGTCTCCTAGATTGGCTAGGTGTCACTTGGGAGCCTCCGTCAATATTGTGGAGTTGAACCAAGGAGTTTGTACGGGCAAGGAGATCGCGTACTTCATGAAGATCTACCCTAGTGAGGCAAGTCCTTCGTGGGCGATCGCCATGGTGGGATAGACAAGATTGCTTCTTCGTGGACCCTTCGTGGGTGGAGCCCTTCGTGGACTCGCGCAACCGTTACCCTTCGTGGGTTGAAGTCTCCATCAAAGTGGATGTACGATAGCACCACCTATCGGAACCACGCCAAAAATCTCAGTGTCTCCAATTGCATTTGCACACTCCCATCCCATCCCTTTACATTCTTGCAACTTGCATGATTTACTTTCCACTGCTCATATACTCTTTTCATGCTTGCTTGATATGTATTGTGAATGTTTAAACTTGTGCTAAAACTCCACTTCAACTTAAAGAAATTAAAAACTACAACTTTTCTTACTAAGAGTCTATTCACCCCCTCTAGACACCTATTCTCGATCCTTTCAATTGGTATCAGAGCATTGGTCTCCATTTCTTTGGTTTAAACACCTTTGGAGGAAGATGGATGAGTCTACATTGGGGAGTCTTAGACATAGAGTGCCTATACTTGATGGAGAGTACTTTCATGAGTGGAAAAATGAGATGCTTGAGATTTTCAATGAATATCATTTAACCAAGTACATTACTACTCCTTGTGCTTGCTTTGTTAATCCTTTGCATCCCACACCCGATGAGGATCTTGACATGATTCGCAATCTTAGAACTATCAATCTTATTGTAAAAGGATTGCCTAAAAATTTGATTGCTAGCTTACATGCTCTAGATTGTGCTTACACCATATGGAGATTTCTAGAGGAACGATTCCCAAATTATTCCTTGAAAAATCTAGATGAGAACCTTCATAAGTCTATTGCCTTGAATAAGATGAGTATTAGTGATCCTAAGTTTGATAAGTGCCTATTTGAGCTTCGTGATTTCATGCGTGCCAAAGGAGATATTGGAATTATTAGCAATATCATTTCCGAAGTCATTAGGATTCATAGAGATGAACATTGTTACGGTCATACTTCTAATGAATCACTCTCTCTAGGAATTGGTCCATCACATGATGATGTTGAACATGGGTACTATGATGAGAATGATGATAGTGACTATGATCTTGATGATGCGATGAGACACTTTGGTCTTATGGCTAATCTTCGCGGCTACATGGCTGGAGGAAAGGAATGGGTCCTTGATAGTGGATGTACTGATCATATGACCGGAGACAAAGATATGTTCCATGAGCTTGCTGAAAACGACGGCCCTCGAAAGTATGTCACTTTCGGTGATAACTCAAAGGGTAAGGTGGTTGGCCTTGGTAAGGTGGCCATCTCACATGATAGCTCCATACAAAATGGTATGCTCGTTGAATCTCTTGGCTACAATTTACTTTCCGTATCTAGGCTTGCTGACTTTGGTTTCAACGTCCTATTTACTGAAGTAGATTGCCAAGTGTTTCGTAGGGATAATCATAAAATGGTCTTTACCAGTATCCATAGAGGTGATCTTTACATTGTTGATTTCACTAAAAAGGCTCAACCTAGAACTTGCTTAATTGCTAAATCTTCTAAAGGCTGGTTGTGGCATAGACGATTAGGTCATGTGGGTATGCGAAATCTTGACAAACTTATTAAAGGCGATCATATCCTTGGAATAAAAGATGTCATATTTGACAAGGATAGACTTTGTAGTGCTTGTCAAGCAGGGAAACAAGTTGGAGGAAGTCATCGCGCGAAGAACATCATGACCACGAGAAGACCACTCGAGCTACTTCACATGGATCTCTTTGGTCCAAATGCCTACAAGAGTCTCGGTGGTAAGTCATTTGGTCTAGTCATAGTTGATGATTTTTCAAGATTTACGTGGGTCTTCTTTCTTGATGATAAATCACAGGTCCAAAAGATCTTCAAGAGCTTCGCTAGGAAGGCCAAAATCAATTTGAAGTGAAGATCAAGATGGTTCGCAGCAACAATGGAACGGAGTTCAAGAACGCAAATGTGGACACCTTTCTTGACGAAGAAGGGATTTCTCACGAGTTCTCGGCTACGTACACACCTCAACAAAATGGAGTTGTTGAGAGGAAGAACCGAACTCTTATTGAGATGGCAAGAACGATGCTTGATGAGTACAAGACTCCGAAATATTTTTGGGCGGAAGCGGTTGAGACAACTTGTCATGCAACAAATCACTTGTATCTTCACAAGCTACTCAGCAAGACGGCATACGAGCTCCTCACCGATAACAAACCCCAAGTTGGATACTTTCGAGTATTCGGCTCAAAGTGCTACATTCTTGATCAGCATCGTCGTTCTAAATTTGCTCCTAAATCCCATGAAGGCTTCCTACTTTGTTATGGCTCAAACTCTCACACTTACCATTTCAGATCTGTCCCAGGCAAATCATTCTTTCCTGTGAATTGTTATCGTCTCCTTGCACTACTTGTTCGCTATGCTAGATCGAAATCAAAGAAATTATTAGCCATTGTGCCTAGCGCTCGGCGGTATGACCGATCCGAACTGTCATACAGAACATAGTCGGAGTAGCGGCAGCTCAGTCGAGGAGACCCCCAGACCGTAATGCCCGTGATGAGCACGTCATGTGGGCCGGCCGGCAAAGATCTGATCGGCAGCAGCATACAGGGAAGATTCCTTCCATCCACCTTTTTCCATATTATTTAACTATTTAATTATAAGTGTAGAGGAAGGCTACACCCTTTGCTAGTTGTCTCTATGTGCACTTTTCACGTGTACTACTGTTAGTAGTCTATATAAGTTACGGCTGCACCTCCTACTTATAATTATTAATTAAGGTGTGCTCATTGTTTGGTGGCTTGGGAAGTTAGTACACCAATTTAAAATTAAAACGGAAAGAAGTGATCTGACTTGTTGCCGCTCCTTTGGGAATTGGGACGTGCTGTTCGTGAGCATCCAAGGCAATTATCTTGTACACATGCTAATTTAGGTGCAGACTTCGAGGTCTGCTTGATCTCCTTGCAAACACAGTATTGGTCGTTCCCCTCTGATTTCAATGGCCTTGCGCTACCTACGAAATATCAGATTGTATTTTCCCTAAATTATACGTTTTGCATGTATTTCCACAAACAATATATTTGTTGGTTTGCATGATTTTTCCATGCAGATTTTCTACGGCCGGATATAATTTGATCCGCGGTTGGTAAATTGATGTGACGGTCCGGTCGGTTTCAGTCCGGCCAGCTTTTGCCCGGCTGTGCTTCATCCGAAGTTTCATGAACACTACGTCCACGACTCAGTCTACCATGCAAAGTGGAACTACTTCATGGCTACTTCACATTGTCATCATCATCGCCGTCTAATGGACCTTCGACACACGCCGATGTCGTCGTTTGAACTGGTGTCAATTGGCTCACGTGATCGTCTTGTTGGTCCGATTTCCATGTGAACATGTTCGTCACATCGGTCTCCTCAGGCTTCGGCATCGTCAGATCGAATTGCGTGGAAAGCTCTACCTCACTTGATCTTTGATGCACATGCCACGTCTCATTTATTACTTTGTTTTGCATAAATAATTATTTGGAGATTCTTATTTTATTTACTTTTATTATTATTATCTGGCCTCTGCTACTCCATGCACACAAATAATCGACCTCATGCCGCACTGTTACCACGGCGCGTGTCCTTGTGTCGGCATCTCTGCATTGCCACTCCGTCAGGCCGACCTTCGCGCCAGGCTATTTTTATTTTATCTACTTTGCATAAACTTAATTATGCAAATAATCATTTTTCTTTCAACTATTAGTATTGTTGTTGTTTCTTGATTGCACTATTTTATGTGTGCAGGTAATCAACTCGACTGCGTTACGCAGTCAACTCTGTGGGCCGACGTCGTCCTCCTACCTGCATCGATCAAGTTGTGGCGTCGCCTCGGCGCGCGTCCCTGTGTTAACGACTTCGGCTGCGTTATGCGTTCACCTCGGTGTGCCGACGTCATCATCACGCCTCGGCCGGACTGGGGGCTTCGCCTTACCACATCGGCCGAGTTGTGTCACTACTCTGGAGTGCCGAACTCCTTGCTCGGACACCTCAGGCTTGGAGGCTGGGACCTCGGCGATGCTGAGGACTGTGAACCTTGTCGGATCTATCACAGATCAATGGGCGTCTTCGTCCCCCCACAAACCCGAATAGTGTCATCAACACCGAGCACATAAACCAGCTTTCATGCTCAAAGACTTTCAGTTTTAAATTTTGTTCGGTTGGACCAAGCATTATACTTTTTTGGCAAAAAGTTGTTTGTGAAAAACTTCCCTGTCAAAACTTTGTTTGTGACACACAAATTCAAATATCCCATTTACTTGGGGGCTTCCTTTATGAAGCTTTTCCTCTTGCATATGATTATACTTGTATGGTTTCGTTCCTTGTTCGTGTATTATGCCACAATATGCACCATGTTGACTTAAGTGTTCCGCAAGCTAGGTTGCCTTGCTCCTGTGTTTACCCCTACGTTCCCGATTGTTCGGCTAGGGAGTAAAGGGAGCACCTCTGCGATTGTCATGATCGGTTCATCCGAGCTCAGACCTTAGACCGGGAGAAGACGAAAGCTAGCGCTCTTATTGTTTTCAATCATGGTCGGCACACAACGGAACTCATGAGTACAAAAAATCTATTGCACAAGTCTCATAGTAACAATGAGCAACCAAAGAAAGGTATTGGTGGGGGTACTATTTTCTTTGAAGATGCTTCTTACACTTCGTCAGTAATATAGCATAAGTTCCCTAAACGTGCTTTGTCTATTACAACCTTATGGCTTGATTGCCTGGTTATCGGAAACACCGTCGATATTCTCAACAGGTGGAGTACATAACACTTTTCGGCCCTTCACCGAAGAGGGAGAATCCGACGGTCGGTTAAGACGCGTTTAAAGTTCGGGTAAACACATATATGATATAAGTACTTCGGTACATACAATCGTTATATATAAAATTCTTTTACCCAAGTCACTTGGGGGCTCTTAAATTAGTATGAGCCGTTTTATGGTAAATGTGTTTTCTTCTTGGTCGTTGCAAAGTCTTTTTCTACAGCTCCTTTTTTGACTCGAGTGTATGGTCAATAGACGGATAGCCTGTCTTATCTCTAAAAGCCGCTCGAGTTCAGTTTGCTAAACTGGCCTCGGAGAAGTACTCCGCCTTCGGGATAAGGAGCTTGAAGCCGTAGGCTGACCCGCTTGAAAGTCTTGAGATCGGATGTGTCATGTTAAAGCACGACAGAAGCACAATTTTTTTCCTTTTTCTCCAATTTTCGGATTGGCACCGAACGCTTGATCTAGTTCGGACGTCAAGTTTTTACTGAAGTTTTTTGGTTTTCCAAGTCTATGGCACTTTTAAACTATTTGTGTGTTTCCAGCGTAAGTCTCACAGTGCAATGCCGGACACCTTTAGAGATTCGGCAAAAACATTCTCAGATATTGCTATATATGCATCGGTTTCGAATTGTGTCTTCGATCAATGGTTGGGTTGCCCGGCTCCTGTGCTTGCCTCATACGTTCCGCTTTGTTCGGCTAGGTGTGCAAAGGGAGAACCATTTTGATTGTGCTTCCAGCTCGCATGGTTAAGCACCTCAGTGGAGAAAGCCAAAAACTAACTATCACAATAAGCGTAAACTGGTCAGCGATCCGATGACAGTGTTAAAAGACAGGCCGTTCATAACATTGGCCGAAGTATTTACGGCTTGACCTCGGCTGTCGCCGAACGCTAACAGGGGGCTAGTAGCTGGTCTCCCAACTTTAAAGCTCCTATGACTAAGTGAAAGTTATAAAGCCCGTATATCTGATTGCCTCGTTTCCGCTAACACAACCGCCTTCGGGCACCGAGACGTCGGCTAAGGGTTGTTTGTTATTACAGAAACACCCTGCATAGCATCTACAAGGGGGTGGAAGCCGACGATGGGCCACTTTCAACTGATAAACGGTCGCAATGGAGTCAAAATAAACATATCATCAACATTTGTATTTAATATACAAGGGCCACCTTCCGTAATCATTGTTATAAAGCCATAAATATGCATCAATTTGACTTAAGATTTTGGCCAAGCTGGGTTGCCTGGCTCCTGTGCTTACCCCTACGTTCCGATTGTTCAGCTAGGCGGTAAAGGGAGCACCTCTGTGATTGTTACTACCGGGTCATCCGAGTTAGTACCTCAGACTGGGTGAAGCCGAAAGCTAGCAATCTTAAAGGATCACATTGGTCGGCAACAACGAAAGTGAAAATTTTGGTTCATTAAAACCATAGAGTTCGAGAACTTTCCCCGAACTAAATCCTCAATATTTTCCCCCCACATTGATCGGAGGTGAGGTTTCATGATCATGATAAGCATGACGACCCAAAGAAAGGAACCGATAGCGGGAATATTTTCTTTGGTAGATGTTTCTTACGTTAAAACGTAATATAACATATCTCTCAGTGTACCTTTGTTTCTAAAACCGTATGGACGGACTGCCTTGTTTTCCATAAATCTTTGCCCTTATAACGGCTTTATAAAGTAGGACAAACACTCCCCGACTACTGGCCGAGGAAGTTGAAGCCGATGGTCGGTCAGCAAAGTGTTGTACAATGCGGATCCAAGCATTAATGATGTAAAGTACTTGGATACATAGAATCATTACACATAAAAAATGCGAGTGAAATCCATTTAGTGCAATCCATCTTTTAAACCCCTTGGGGCTTACCTTGGCGATCTTGGATTTCGACCAAATCTAAGCTCCTTTAAGAGATCTTTATTCTCTTTCCGAGAAGTTTGTGTTAAACACAACAAATTTTTTTGTCAAACGGATATCAATCCTTAATTCGGTCACCCGTGCCCACATTAAGGATCGGGGGCTACTGGGATTCCCGCTCATTATTTATAAATATTAAAGGGGCACATCGATCCCCTGATCTGGTGTTGCCACCCGACCAGTGGCTCTGGGGCTACTGCATTGACAATCCAATGCAGAAAATTTAAAGTGCAATATAGTTTTCGAGGAGATTATGATCCTCAGGTTGGTCGGCCGCACCCAACCTGAGTCTCGAGGACTTTGTACACCGCTTTTGTGTCCCGAAGTATTATGCTTAGCTAGGAGTTGATCCTCAGGCCGATTTTGCGAATCAACCTGAGTCTCAGGGGCTACTGGGATCAGCGGTCTTGTGTCATCCTTCAGGTGCATCTCGGGTTTTAGACCGATACACACATTGAGGGCTACTGGCTATATATCTCGTCAGAGAATAAATTGCACCAATCAAAAATATTGACAAAAAATCGGCCCGCAGTTGGGGTGGTGCACCACCTCAGAAGCAGTCCGGCATAAAGCTCGGGAGCCAGTGGCTGGCTCCATAGAGGGCATTTGTGGCATTAAGCTCGGCTAAACTCCTTCAAATTTTTTGAACCAAGGTGATCTATGACACCTCGGATATAGTCCGGCGTTGGAGCTTGGACATAGTCCGACGTTGGAGCTCGGATACGGTACGACGCTGGAGCTCGGATGCAGTTCGGGGTTGGAGCTCGGCTGTAACAATACTCTTAGGATACAGTCCGGCGGTGGAGCTCGGATACATTCCAGCGTTGGAGCTCGGAAGCGGTCCGACGTTGGTGCTCGGCTGCAAAATATACCTCGAATGCAGTCCGGCGTTGGAGCTCGGACGCAAGAGGACACTGCCACCCAGGAACAACTTCAAACCTGAGGTGTGGCATAAAAATAACAAGGCATTGATAAAGTCCGTAAACTTAAAGGGGCACCTCGGATACCCGACGTGTAAACCCTTCGGATGCACTTCGGCGATCCTCAAGATCGAAGATGAGAAGATTTTTTCAACCAGTTTTCAAGACCGACGACCGAAGATGAAGAACAGTTCGGAAGAATCGAGGAGCGTACCCAACATGAAGACCGGTTCAGGGGGCTACTGAAGGTGTCATGGATTAGGGGGTACTCACCACGTCATCCCCCGACCAGCTGGATCGGGCCGAGGACCCCCACAACGGTTCATTCATGGGCCACTTCGGGCAGCCCATGCCGCAAACAAGGAGGTTTCCACAAGACTTGGCGCCCAAGCCAAGGACTCTCCAAAACCCTAGGCCTCCGGTGCATATATAAACCAAGGCCAGGCTAGTCAATAGACAATCTAATATTCATTACTACAATCTCGTGGTAGATACCTGTACTATGTACTATCCCCATATGAATACAATCAAAAGCAGGACGTAGGGTTTTACCTCCATCAAGAGGGCCCGAACCTGGGTAAAATCTCGTGTCCATGTTACCATCGCTCCAAGACGCCTAGCTTAGGACCCCTACTATGAGATACGCCGGATATAGAACCGACAATGGTGTTGATGTAGAAGCCCTCCGTGATCGATTCCCCCCCTCGATAGAGCGCCGGAAAAGGCCCCAAGATGGGATCTCACGGGTACAGAAGGTTGCGGCGGTGGGAATAGGGTATCGTGGTGCTCTCGGATATTTTCGGGGTATATGAGTATATATAGGCGAAAGAAGTAGGTCGGTGGAGCCATGAGGGGCCCATGAGGGTGGCGGCGCGCCTACCCCATGGGCGCGCCTCCCTGCCTCGTGGCTGCCTCGTTGCTTCCTTGATGGCCACTCCAAGTCTCCTGGATCACGTTTGTTCCAAAAATAACTCTCCCGAAGGTTTCATTCCGTTTGGATTCCGTTTGATATTTTTTCTGCGAAACACTGAAATAGGCAAAAACAACAATTTGCACTAGGCCTTTGGTTAGTAGGTTAGTCCCAAAAATAATATAGAAGTGTATGATAAATCCAATTAAACATCCAAAACAGATAATATAGTAGCATGGAACAATAAAAAATTATAGATATGCTGGAGACGTATCAAGCATCCCCAACCTTAATTTCTGCTCATCCTCAAGTAGGTAAATGATAAAAATAGAATTTTTGATGTGGAATGCTTCCTAACTTCTATGTAATTTTCTTTATTGTGGCATGAATGTTCAGATCTAAAAGATTCAAGATAAAAGTTTAATATTGACACAAAAATGATAATACTTCAAGCATACTAACTAAGCAATCATGTCTTCTCAAAATATCATGGCCAAAGAAAGTTCATCCCTACAAAATCATATAGTTTGGTCATGCTCCATTTTCGTCACACAAGACTGCTCTCATCATGCACAACCCCGATGACAAGCCAAGCAATTGTTTCATACTTTTGATGTTCTCAAACTTTTTTCAATCTTCACGCAATACATGAGCGTGAGCCATGGACATAGCACTATATGTGGAATAGAATGGTGGTTGTGGAGAAGACAAAAAAGGAGAAGATAGTCTCGCATCAACTAGGCGTATCAACGGGCTGTGAGATGCCCATTAATAGATATCAATGTGAGTGAGTAGGGATTGCCACGCAACGGATGCACTAAAGCTATAAGCATATGAAAGCTCAACAAAAGGAACTAAGTGGGTGTGCATCCAACTCGCTTGCTCACGAAGACCTAGGGCATTTGAGGAAGCCCATTGTTGGAATATACAAGCCAAGTTCTATAATGAAAAATTACCACTAGTATATGAAAGTGACAAAATAAGAGACTCTCTATCATGAAGATCATGGTGCTACTTTGAAGCACAAGTATGGAAAAGGATAGTAACATTGTCCCTTTTTTTGGGCCTTTCTTTTTTTATTTGACCTTTATCTTTTTTTGGGACAATGCTCTAATAATGATGATCATCACACTTCTATTTATTTACAACTCAAAGATTACAACTCGATACTTAGACCAAAATATGACTCTACATGGATGCCTCCGGCGGTGTACCAGGATGGGCAATGAATCAAGAGTGACATGTATGATGAATTATGCATGGTGGCTTTGCCACAAATACGATGTCAACTGCATGATCATGCAAGGCAATATGACAATGATGAAGCGTGTCGTAATAAATGAAACGGTGGAAAGTTGCATGGCAATATATCTCGGAATGGCTATGGAAATGCCATAATAGGTAGGTATGGTGGCTATTTTGAGGAAGATATAAGGAGGTTTATGTGTGATAGAGCGTATCATATCACGGGGGTTGGATGCACCGGCGAAGTTTGTACCAACTCTCAAGGTGAGAAAGGGCAATGCACGGTACCGAGGAGGCTAGCAATGATGGAAGGGTAAGAGTGCGTATGAGCCATGGGCTCAACATTAGTCATAAAGAACTCACATACTTATTGCAAAAATCTATAGGTCATCAAAAACCATGCACTACGCGCATGCTCCTAGGGGGATAGATTGGTAGGAAAAGACCATCGTTCGTCCCCGGCCGCCACTCAAAAGGATGACAATCAAAGAAAACCTCATGTTTCAAATTTGTTACACAATGATTACCATACGTGCATGCTACGGGACTTGCAAACTTCAACACAAGTATTTATCAAATTCACAATTACTCAACTACACAACTATAATATCACCACCTTCATATCTCAAAACAATCATCAAGTATCAAACTTCTCATAGTATTCAATGCATTCTATATGAAAGTTTTTATTATATCCATCTTGGATGCCTATCATATTAGGACTAATTTTATAGCCAAAGAAAATTACCATGCTGTTCTAAAGGACTCTCAAAATAATTTAACTGAAGCATGAGAGATCAATAATTTCTATAAAATAGAACCACCACCGTGCTCTAAAAAGATATAAGTGAAGCACTAGAGCAAAATTATTTAGCTCAAAAGATATAAGTGAAGCACAAAGAGTATTCTAATAAATTCTGATTCATGTGTGTCTCTCCCAAAAGGTGTGTACAACAAGGATGATTGTGGTAAACTAAAAAGCAAAGACTCAAATCATACAAGACGCTCCAAGCAAAACACATATCATGTGGTGAATAAAAATATAGCACTAAGTAAAGTTACCGATAGACGAAGACGAAAGAGGGGATGCCTTCCGGGGCATCCCCAAGCTTAGGCTTTTGGTTGTACTTGAATTTTACCTTAGTGTGCCTTGGGCATCCCAAAGCTTAGGCTCTTGCCACTCCATATTCCATAATCCATCAAATCTTTACCCAATACTTGAAAACTTCACAACAAAAAACTCAACAGAAAATCTCATGAGCTCCGTTAGCGAAATCAAACAAACCACCACTTTAAGGTACTGTAATGAACTCATTATTTATTTATGTTGGTGTTAAACCTACTGTATTCCAACTTCTCTATGGTTCATACCCCCCCGATACTAGCCATAGATTCATCAAAATAAGCAAACAACACACGAAAAACAGAATCTGTCAAAAACAAAACAGTCTGTAGTAATCTGTATCAAACGCAAAATTTCTGTAACTCAAAAATTCTACCAAAATAGGACAACCTAAACAATTTGTTTTATTGATTGAGGGAGTCCTGGACTAAGGGGTCTTCAGGCATATGGCCTGTTAGCCACGGGCTGGACTGATGGGTCGTGAAGATACGAAGACCGAAGGCCGCACCCGTGTCCGGATGGGACTCTCCTTGGCGCAGAAGGCAAGCTTGGCGACCGGATATGTAGATTCCTTTCTCTGTAAACCGACCTTGTCTAACCCTAGATCTGCCCGATGTCTATGTAAACCGAAGGACTTAGTCCGGATGGGAGGAGATTCATGACCATAGTCATACATGCTAGACTTCTAGGGTTTAGCCATTAGGATCTCGTGGTAGATCAACTCTTGTAATACACATATTCATCAAGATCAATCAAGCAGGAAGTAGGGTGTTAGCTCCATAGAGAGGGCCCGAACCTGGGTAAACATCGTGTCCCCTGTCTCCTATTACCATCGACCTTAGACGCACAGTTCGGGACCCCCTACCTGAGATCCGCCGGTTTTGACACCGACATTGGTGCTTTCATTGAGAGTTCCATTGTGCCGTCGACAAAAAGGTTTGATGGTGTCGGCGTTCTGGGAACGGGGGTCCCCAGACTTGCCTGCCTGTGGCCCACGGCGTGGCTAAGTCAGCGGGCCGTACAACCCATCTTCATCAACAAGGCATCCAAGACCCTCGCGAGGGGCCAAGCCTCGCAAGGCGGACGACGCAAGACCTCCTCAGGAGTGGCCTAGCCAGGCGGGCTCACGAGGAGTGGAGATATCAAGGCAGGGAAAACCTCACGAGGCTCTCGTGATGTGAGCCATGACGATTGGCACCAGGCGGGCGCCAGGAGGGCGCCAGCGCGTGCAGCGTCCTTGTTTCCTCTTTGGTTCTAAGTAGGAAAGCGCAGGCGAGGAGTACCGAGGCATCAGGCAAAGGTTGTCATATCGGTGCAATGAGACTAAGACCAGAAGGACGGCAGGACGGAGGTCATCATGGAGCCCAAGACATTGTCACCACCAGAGCCTTTGGCAGGCGAAGACCACTTTTGCCAGGATAGCTTGTACTAGTTGTCCCCCTTCAAATTTGCCCGCCGTTGTTGGCTCCCTTCCCGCTCAATATTTGGGAAGAGGACCAGGGCCTACATAAGTAGAGCTAGCCACCACAATAGAGGCATCGAGTCCTCACCCACACAAGTTCGACAAGCACAAGAGCGCCTCAACCTCGGGAGGCTGTTCTTCCCCTTATACTGTTCATCATCAGCCCAAGAGGCAATCCACCACACACAGACTGGAATAGGGTATTACACAACAACGGTGGCCCGAACCAGTATAAATCTCGTGTCTTTCTGTGTTGCGAGTTCGACGGGTTCGTCCACAAGATCTTAGGGACCTAGGGCGTGGATCAGTAGGAGGGAAAGACTTCGCGCGCACCCCAGAGTTCGAACCTCAAGGGTTTGCCGGAACCCCACATCCGACATTTGGCGCGCCATGTAGGGGTGTGCCATAGCTCCTCTCCACCAGCCTGCGCCCCGTGCCGCCGCACTTCGTCCCCATGGCAGGTGCCCCGCCTTCCACCTCTGCGGCCGACATCGACAGCGGGGCATCTGGGTGCCGAGCTCTGGCCCCCGACCTACGGTGGGTGCGGTGGCCGACCAAGTTCAAGCCAGAGATGCCGCCGTGTTACGACAACGCGACAAACCCGTCGCCTTTCCTGATGGCGTACGAGGAGGCTGTCCTCGAGGCCGGAGGCGACGACAAGATCATGGCCAACTAGTTCCCCATGGCCCTTGCCAGCGAGCCACGTGCCTGGCTGCTCAACCTCCCTGGAACCACGGTAGCATCCTGGGGGGAGCTCCGCGACCTCTTCGCTGCCCGCTATGCGGTGCCGGCAGACCACGCAGTCGCGGCTCTGCTGGGCGGCTCTCAAGCACCGCCTTCAGATCGCCACGTCAAGCCGTTCGTCCATCAGATCGGGGCCACCTCCAAGCGCCCGGGGGCTCCGCCGGGTTGGGCTGCACCAGAGGCCGACCTCACTTTCGGCTCAGAAGACCACCCTGACTCCACCGCCGGCTCGGGCATGATCCCAATGCTCTGCATGTTGGGGAACATAGTAATTTCAAAAATTTCCTACGCACACGCAAGGATCATGGTGATGGCATAGCAATGAGAGGGGAGAGTGTTGTCCACGTACCCTCGTAGACCGTAAGCGGAAGCGTTATCACAACGCGGTTGATGTAGTCGTACGTCTTCACGACCCGACCGATCCAAGTACCGAACGTACGGCACCTCCGAGTTCAGCACACGTTCAGCTCGATGACGATCCCCGGACTCCGATCCAGCAAAGTGTCGGGATGAGTTCCGTCGAGACGACGGCGTGGTGGCGATGATGATGCTCTACCGCGCAGGCTTCTCCTAAACTCTGCGGCGATATGACCGAGGTGGAATATGGTGGAGGGGGCACCGCACACGGCTAAGGTGCGATCCGTAGATCAACTTGTGTCTTCTGGGGTGCTCCCTGCCCCGTATATAAAGGAGGGAGGGGAGGTGCGGCCGGCCCCAAGGGTGCGCTGGGAGTCCTACTCCCACCGGGAGTAGGACTCCCCCCTCTTGCCTTGTTGGAGAAGGAAAGGGGGGAGGGGAAAGAGGAAGGGGGGCGCCGCCCCCACTCTCCTTGTCCTATTCGGACTAGTGGGGGAGGGGCGCGCGGCCTGCCCTGGCCGGCCCTCCTCTTCTCCCTCATGGCCCACTAAGGCCCATTATCCCCCGGGAGGGTTCCGGTAACCCCCCGGTGTTCCGGTAAAATCCCGATTTCACCCGGAACCATTCCGATATCCAAATATAGGCTTCCAATATATCAATCTTTATGTCTCGACCATTTCGAGACTCCTCGTCATGTCCGTGATCACATCCGGGACTCTGAACAAACTTCGGTACATCAAAACTTGTAAACTCATAATAAAACTGTCATCGTAACGTTAAGCGTGCGGACCCTACGGGTTCGAGAACTATGTAGACATGACCTAGAACTATTCTCGGTCAATAACCAATAGCGGAACCTTGATGCCCATATTGGTTCCTACATATTCTACGAAGATCTTTATCGGTCAAACCGCATAACGACATACGTTGTTCCCTTTGTCATCGGTATGTTACTTGCCCGAGATTCGATCGTCGGTATCCAATACCTAGTTCAATCTCGTCACCGGCAAGTCTCTTTACTCGTTCCGTAATACATCATCTCGCAACTAACTTATTAGTTGCAATGCTTGCAAGGCTTATGTGATGTGTATTACCGAGAAGGCCCGGAGATACCTCTCCGACAACCGGAATGACAAAACCTAATCTCGAAATACGCCAACCCAACATGTACCTTTGGAGACACCTGTAGTACTCCTTTATAATCATCCAGTAGCATGAATAATAAACATTTATCATGATATAAGGAAATAAATAATAACTTTATTATTGCCTCTAGGGCATACTTCCTTCAGTCTCCCACTTGCACTAGAGTTAATAATCTAGTTCACACCGCCATGTGATTTAATACCAATATTCATATCTGTATATGATTAACACCCATAGTTCACATCGTCATGTGACCAACACCCAAAGGGTTTACTAGAGTCAATAATCTAGTTCACATCGCTATGTGATTAACACCCAAAGAGTACTAAGGTGTGATCATGTTTTGCTCGTGAGAGAAGCTTAGTCAACGGGTCTGCACATTCAGAGCCGTAAGTATTTTGCAAATTTCTATGTCTACAATGCTCTGTACAGAGCTACTCTAGCTAATTGCTCCCACTTTCAATATGTATCTAGACCAAGACTTAGAGTCATCTAGATTAGTGTCAAAATTTGCATCGACGTAACCCTTTAAGTCGAACCTTTTGTCACTTCCATAATCAAGAAACATATCCTTATTCCACTAAGGATAATTTTGACCGCTGTACATTGATCTACTCTTAGATCACTATTGCACTCCCTTGCTAAACTTAGTGGTAGGGTATGCAATAGATCTGGTACACAGCATGGCATACTTTATAGAACCTATGGCTGAGGCATAGGGAATGACTATCATTCTCTTTCTATCTTCTGCTGTGGTCGGGCTTTGAGTCTTATTCAATTTCACACTTTGTAACACAGGCAAGAACTCTTTCTTTGACTGCTCCATTTTGAACTTACTTCAAAATCTTATCAAGGTATGTACTTATTGAAAAACTTATCAAGCGTCTTGATCTATCTCTATAGATCTTGATGCTCAATATGTAAGCAGCTTCACCGAGGTCTTTCTTTGAAAAAACTCCTTTCAAACACTCCTTTGTGCTTTGCAGAATAATTCTACATTATTTCCGATCAACAATATGTCATACATATACTTATCAGAATGGCTATAGTGCTCCCACTCACTTTATTGTAAATACAGGCTTCACTTCAAGTCCGTATAAAACTATATGCTTTGATCAACTTATCAAAGCGTATATTCCAACTCCGAGATGCTTGCACCAGTCCACAGATGGATCGCTGGAGCTTGCACATTTTGTTAGCACCTTTAGGATTGAAAAAACCTTCTGGTTGCATCATATACAACTCTTCTTTAAGAAAACCATTAAGGAATGCAGTTTTGACATCCATTCGCCAGATTTCATAAAATGTGGCAATTGCTAACATGATTCGGACAGACTTTTAAACATCGATACGAGTGAGAAAATCTCATTGTATTCAACATCTTGAATTTTGTCAAAAACCTTTTTCGACAAGTCTAGCTTTGTAGATAGTAACAATACTATCAACATCTGTCTTCCTCTTGAAGATCCATTTATTCTTAATGACTCACCGATCATCGGGCAAGTCAATCAAAGTCCATACTTTGTTCTCATACATGGATCCTATCTCAGATTTCATGGCCTCAAGCCATTTCGCGGAATCTGGGCTCATCATCGCTTCCTCATAGTTCGTAGGTTTGTCATGGTCAAGTAACATGATCTCCAGAACAGGATTACCATACCACTCTGGTGCGGATCTTACTCTGTTTTACCTACGAGGTTCGGTAGTAACTTGATCTGAAGTTACATGATCATCATCACTAGCTTCCTCACTAATTGGTGTAGTAGTCACAGGAACAAATTTCTGTGATGAACTACTTTCCAATAAGGGAGCAGGTACAGTTACCTCATCAAGTTCTACTATCCTCCCACTCACTTCTTTCGAGAGAAACTCCTTCTCTAGAAAGGATCCATTATTAGCAACGAATGTTTTGCCTTCGGATCTGTGATAGAAGGTGTACCCAACAGTTTCCTTTGGGTATTCTATGAAGATGCACTTCTTCGATTTGGGTTTGAGCTTATCAGGTTGAAAACCTTTTTCACATAAGCATCGCAACTCCAAACTTTAAGAAACGACAGCTTAGGTTTACTGCTAAACCATAGTTCATACGGTGTCGTCTCAACGGATTTAGATGGTCCCCTATTAAAGTGAATGCAGCTATCTCTAATGCATAACCCCAAAACGATAGTGGTAAATCGGTAAGATACATCATAGATCGCACCATATCAAATAAAGTGCAGTTACGACGTTCGGACACACCATAACGTTGTGGTGTTCCAGGTGGCGTGAGCTGTGAAACTATTCCATATTGTTTTAATTGAAGACCAAACTCGTAACTCAAATATTCATCTCCACGATCAGATCGTAGAAACTTTATTTTTCTTGTTACGATGATTTTCCACTTCACTATGAAATTCTTTGAACCTTTCAACTATTTCAGACTTATGTTTCATCAAGTAGATATACCCATATCTGCTCAAATCATCTGTGAAGGTCAGAAAATAATGATACCCGCCGCGAGCCTCAACACTCATCGGATCGCATACATCAGCATGTATTATTTCCAATAAGTTTGTTGCTCGTTCCATTGTTCTGAAGAACGGAGTTTTAGTCATCTCGCCCAAAGGCACGGTTCGCAAAGATCAAATGATTCATAACCAAGTGATTCCCAAAATCCATCTTTATGGAGTTTCTTCATGCGCTTTACACCGATATGACCCAAACGGCAGTGCCATAAATAAGTTGCACTATCATTATTAACTTTGCATCTTTTGGCATCAATATTATGAATATGTGTATCACTACGATCAAGATCCAACAAAATATTTTTATTGGGTGTATGACCATCGAAGGTCTTATTCATGTAAACAGAATAACAATTATTCTCTAACTTTAAATGAATAACCGTATCGCTATAAACATGATCAAATCATATTCATGCTTAACGCAAACGCCAAATAACATTTATTTAGGTTTAACACTAATCCCGAAAGTATAAAGAGTGTGCGATGATGATCATATCAATCTTGGAACTACTTCCAACACTCATCGTCACTTCCCCTTCAACTAGTCTCTGTTTATTCTGCAACTCCCGTTTCGAGTTACTAATCTTAGCAACCGAACAAGTATCAAATACTCATGGGCTACTATAAACACTAGTAAGGTACACATCAATAACCTGTATATCAAATATACCCTTGTTCACTTTGCCATCCTTCTTATCCAC
This sequence comes from Aegilops longissima, assembly GCA_021605205.1. Taxonomy (NCBI): domain Eukaryota; kingdom Viridiplantae; phylum Streptophyta; class Magnoliopsida; order Poales; family Poaceae; genus Aegilops; species Aegilops longissima. Next base: position 189,676,076 of record CM038678.1, on the reverse strand, counting down.
CAAATATTCAGGGCATTTCTGCTTCCAGTGACCATTTCCTTTGCAGTGTAAGCACTCAGTTTCAGGCTTTGGTCCAGCTTGGAGCTTCTTCACGGGAGTGAAAACTTTCTTGTCATTCTACTTGAAGTTTCCTTTTCTTTCTCTTTGCCCTTTTCTTGAAACTAGTGGTCTTGTCAATCATCAACACTTGATGCTCTTTCTTGATTTCTACCTTCGTCGATTTCAACATCACGAAGAGCTCGGGAATTGTTTTCGTCATCCCTTGCATACTATAGTTCATCACGAAGTTCTAGTAACTTAGTGATGGTGACTAGAGAATTCTGTCAATCACTATCTTATCTGGAAGATTAACTCCCACTTGATTCAAGTGATTGAAGTACCCAGACAATCTGAGCACATGCTCACTAGTTGAGCGATTCTCCTCCATCTTTTAGCTATAGAACTTGTTGGAGACTTCATATCTCTCAACTCGGTATTTTCTTGAAATATTAACTTCAATTCTGGAACATCTCATATGGTCCATGACGTTCAAAACATCTTTGAAGTCCCGATTCTAAGCTGTTAAGCATGGTGCACTAAACTATCAAGTAGTCATCATATTGAGCTAGCCAAACGTTCATAACGTCTGCATCTGTTTCTGCAATAGGTCTGTCACCTAGCGGTGCATTAAGGACATAATTCTTCTGTGCAGCAATGAGGATAAACCTCAGATCACGGATCCAATCCGCATCATTGCTACTATCATCTTTCAACACAATTTTCTCTAGGAACATATCAAAATAAACATATGAAAGCAACAACGTGAGCTATTGATCTACAACATAATTTGCAAAATACTACCAGGACTAAGTTCATGATAAATTTAAGTTCAATTAATCATATTACTTAAGAACTCCCACTTAGATAGACATCCCTCTAATCCTCTAAGTGATTACGTGATCCATATCAACTAAACCATAACCGATCATCACGTGAGATGGAGTAGTTTTCAATGGTGAACATCACTATGTTGATCATATCTACTATATGATTCACGCTCGACCTTTCGGTCTCCGTGTTCCGAGGCCATATCTGCATATGCTAGGCTCGTCAAGTTTAACCTGAGTATTCTGCGTGTGCAAAACTGGCTTGCACCCGTTGTAGATGGACGTAGAGCTTATCACACCCGATCATCACGTGGTGTCTGGGCACGACGAACTTTGGCAATGGTGCATACTCAGGGAGAACACTTCTTGATAATTTTTAGTGAGAGATCATCTTAAAATGCTATCGTCAATCAAAGCAAGATAAGATGCATAAAGGATAAACATCACATGCAATCAATATAAGTGATATGATATGGCCATCATCATCTTGTGCTTGTGATCTCCATCTCCGAAGCACCGTCATGATCACCATCGTCACCGGCGCGAAACCTTGATCTCCATCGTAGCATCATTGTCGTCTCGCCAACTATTGCTTCTACGACTATCGCTACCGCTTAGTGATAAAGTAAAGCAATTACATGGCGCTTGCATTTCATACAATAAGCGACAACCATATGGCTCCTGCCATTGCCGATAACTTCGTTACAAAACATGATCATCTCATACAATAAAATATAGCATCACGTCTTGACCATATCACATCACAACATGCCCTGCAAAAACAAGTTAGACGTCCTCTACTTTGTTGTTGCAAATTTTACGTGGCTGCTACGGGCTGAGCAAGAACCGTTCTACCCTCGCATCAAAACCACAACGATAGTTTGTCAAGTTGGTGTTGTTTTAACCTTCGCAAGGACCGGGCGAGCCACACTCGGTTCAACTAAAGTGAGAGAGACAGACACCCGCCAGGTCACCTTTAAGCACGAGTGCTCGCAACGGTGAAACCAGTCTCGCGTAAGCGTCTGACGTAATGTCGGTCCGGCCGCTTCATCTCACAATACCGCCAACCAAAGTATGACATGCTGGTAAGCAGTATGACTTGTATCGCCCACAACTCACTTGTGTTCTACTCGTGCATATGACATCTACGCATAAAACCTGGCTCGGATGCCACTTTGTTGGGGAACATAGTAATTTCAAAATTCCCTACGCACACGCAAGCATCATGGTGATGGCATAGCAACGAGAGGGAGAGTGTTGTCCACGTACCCTCGAGACCGTGGCGAAGCGTTATCACAACGCGGTTGATGTAGTCGTCGCCTTCACGATCCGACCGATCCAAGTACCGAACGTCACGGCACCTCCGAGTTCGCACACGCTCAGCTCGATGACGATCCCGGACTCGATCCAGCAAAGTGTCGGGATGAGTTCCACGGCCGACGGCGTGGTGACGATGATGATGCTCTACCGGCGCAGGCCTTCGCCTAAACTCTGCGACGATATGACCGAGGTGGAATATGGTGGAGGGGGCACCGACACGGCTAAGGTGCGATCCGTAGATCAACTTGTGTCTTCGGGTGCTCCCGCCTCCATATATAAAGGAGGGAGGGAGGTGCGGCCGCCCCCAAGGGGTGCGCTGGAGGAGTCCTACTCCCACCGGAGTAGGACTCCCCCCCTCTTGCCTTGTTGGAGAAGGAAAGGGGGAGGGGAAAGAGGAAGGGGGCGCCGCCCCCCCCCTCTCCTTGTCCTATTCGGACTAGGGGGGAGGGGCGTGCGGCCTGCCCTGGCCAGCCCTCCTCTTCTCCCTCATGGCCCACTAAGGCCCATTATCCCCCGGGAGGGTTCCGGTAACTCCCCGGTGTTGCGGTAAAATCCCGATTTCACCCGGAACCGTTCCGATATCCAAATATAGGCTTCCAATATATCAATCTTTATGTCTCTACCATTTCGAGACTCCTCGTCATGTCCGTGATCACATCCGGGACTCCAAACAAACTTCGGTACATCAAAACTTGTAAACTCATAATAAAACTGTCATCGTAACGTTAAGCGTGCGGACCCTACGGGTTCGAGAACTATGTAGACATGACCTAGAACTATTCTCGGTCAATAACCAATAGCGGAACCTGGATGCCCATATTGGTTCCTACATATTCTATGAAGATCTTTATCGGTCAAACCGCATAACGACATACGTTGTTCCCTTTGTCATCGGTATGTTACTTGCCCGAGATTCGATCGTCGGTATCCAATACCTAGTTCAATCTCGTCACCGGCAAGTCTCTTTACTCGTTCCGTAATGCATCATCTCGCAACTAACTTATTAGTTGCAATGCTTGCAAGGCTTATGTGATGTATATTACCGAGAAGGCCCAGAGATACCTCTCCGACAATCGGAGTGACAAAACCTAATCTCGAAATACGCCAACCCAACATGTACCTTTGGAGACACCTGTAGTACTCCTTTATAATCACCCAGTTACGTTGTGACGTTTGGTAGAACCCAAAGTGTTCCTCCGGTAAATGGGAGTTGCATAATCTCATAGTTACAGGAACATGTATAAGTCATGAAGAAAGCAATAGCAACATACTAAACGATCAAGTGCTAGGCTAACAGAATGGGTCATGTCAATCACATCATTCTCCTAATGATGTGATCCCGTTAATCAAATGACAACTCATGTCTATGGCTAGGAAACTTAACCATCTTTGATTCAACGAGCTAGTCAAGTAGAGGCATACTAGTGACACTATGTTTGTCTATTTATTCACACATGTATTATGTTTCCGGTTAATACAATTCTAGCATGAATAATAAACATTTATCATGATATAAGGAAATAAATAATAACTTTATTATTGCCTCTAGGGCATATTTCCTTCACTGCACACCCACCATCTGCAACGTGGCTGTTATCAAGACCCTCATCGACGGCGGTGTCGGCCTCAACTTGCTCTCCGTGGAGCCTTCAGCCTTCTTCACATGTCGCTCGAGCGGCTCAGCCTCAGCAAGCCCTTCTCAGGAGTTGGTGGTGGACCTGCCCACCCTCTGGGGCAGATCCGCCTCCCCGTCACCTTCGGTACACGCGGCAACTACCGCACCGAGCTGGTAGACTTCGACGTCGCCCGCATCGGTCTCCCGTACAACGCCATCCTCGGGTACCCAGCTCTCGCTCAGTTCATGGCGGTGACTCACCCGGCCTACAACCTCATGAAGATGCCTAGGAGCAAAGGCGTCCTCACCATCAAGGGGGACGCTAAGGAGGCTGTGACGGCACTCAGGCTTGCCTTCAAGACCGCGGCGGCAGCACAGCCCGCCGGCGCCGGTACCCCCGAGGCCAAGGAGGGCACGCCTACCAAGAAGAAGCAGCTGTTCACCCAAGACAAGGCGGAAACCAAGCAGGTGCCGGTCAACGAGGACGGGTCTTCGGGAGCCACCTTTACCATAGGCACCGGCCTTGACCCGGCTCAAGAGGAGGCCTTGGTGAGGTTCTTGCGCTCAAACAAGGAGATATTTGCGTGGGAGCCCAATCAGCTGGTAGGGGTCCCGAGGGAGGTGATTCAACATCATCTGAGGGTATGTCCCAACATTTGCCCCGTGAAGCAGCGAGCGAGAGGCAGTCCACTGAGAAGCAGGCCTTCATTGTCTAGGAGACCCGCAAGCTGGAGGCGGCGGGTGCCATTCGCGAAGTTTGATATCCCGAATGGCTGGCGAATCCCGTCGTAGTGCCGAAGAGGGAAGGAATGGATGTGCGTCGACTTCACCAACCTTAATAAAGCCTGCCCCCAAGATCCGTTCCCGCTCCCGCGCATCAACCAGATCGTTGACTCCACCGCCGAGTGTGACCTGCTGTGCTTCCTGGATGCATTCTCAGGGTATCATCAGATCAAGATGGTGGTGGAAGATGTGGAGAAGACAACCTTCCCGACACCATGTGGGGTGTACTGCTACACCTGCATGCCCTTCGGGCTGCGCAACGCGGGCGCGACTTTTCAGCGGCTGATGCACATCGCCCTGGGGCGGCAGCTCGGGAGAAACACAGAGGCCTACGTCGACGACATAGTGGTAAAGTCTCGCGAGGCGAGGACATTGATAAAAGACTTGGAGGAGACCTTCGAGAGCCTCCGCCAAGTGAACTTGAGGCTTAACCCGGAGAAGTGCGTGTTCGGCGTCTGCTCCGGCAAGCTACTGGGATTCCTCGTATCCCACAGAGGGATTGAGGCGAACCCGGAGAAGATCAAGGCCATCGAGGACATGAGCCCACCACAGACCCTCAAAGAGATGGAGAAGCTAGCAGGGCGGGTGATTACATTGGGGCGATTCATCTCAAAGCTGGGAGAGCGCGCCTTACCCTTCTTCGAACTCATGAAGAAGAAGGGCCTGTTCGACTTGACCCCGGAGGCGAACCAAGCCTTCCAAGACCTCGAGAAGTACCTTACCAGCCCTCCGGTGATGGTGGCACCATGGCCTCTCGAGCCCCTAGTACTCTACCTTGCCGCCACCCCATACTCCGCCAGCACGGCGCTGGTGGCGGTTCGGGAGGAGCGCCAAGCCAAGGGCGCGCTGCGCCAAGCCGGAGCTAAAGTGGTGCAAGGCGCAGTAAAGGTCTCAGCGACAAAAGACCAAGCTCGGCAGGACAAGATCGCAGAAACTCCTGAAGGCAGTCAGGTCTCAGGAACCCCTCCACCTCAGGAGATGCCCAAATCTCCGCAAGACCCAGGCCTCGACAGTGTGCCAGCCCTAGTCGAACACCCGGTGTACTTCATCAGCACCGTGCTGCGGGACGCAAGGGCACGCTATCCCATGCCTCAGAAACTCCTTCTCGCACTCTTGGTGGCCTCACGCAAGCTGCGACACAACTTCCAGGGCCACCCCATCAAGGTTGTCTCAGCCTACCCATTGGAGCGGGTGCTCAGGAGCCCTAACTCAGCTGGAAGGGTCACTGAGTGGAACATCGAGCTGCAAGCTTTCCAGTTGGAGTTCAGCACCACCAGGGTCATCAAGGGGGCCACGCTCGCTGATTTTGTGGCGGAATGGACGGATGCCCCGACGCTCGAGGAAGGCGAGGACCGGTTGTTGGTGTCAAAACCGGCAGATCTCGGGTAGGGGGTCCCGAACTGTGCGTCTAAGGCGGATGGTAACAGGAGGCGGGGGACACGATGTTTACTCAGGTTCGGGCCCTCTCGATGGAGGTAATACCCTACTTCCTGCTTGATTGATCTTGATGATATGAGTATTACAAGAGTTGATCTACCATGAGATTTTAGAGGCTAAACCCTAGAAGCTAGCCTATGATTATGATTGTTGTTGTCCTACGGACTAAACCCTCCGGTTTATATAGACACCGGAGGGGGCTAGGGTTACACAGAGTCGGTTACAAGGGAGGAGATCTACATATCTGAATTGCCAAGCTTGCCTTCCACGCAAAGGAGAGTCCCACCCGGATACGGGACGATGTCTTCAATCTTGTATCTTCATAGTCCAACAGTCCGTCCAAAGTATATAGTCCGACTGTCCGAGGAACCCCTAATCCAGGACTCCCTCAGTAGCCCCTGAACCAGGCTTCAATGACAATGGGTCCGGCGCGCAGATTGTCTTCGGCATTGCAAGGCGGGTTCTTCTCCAAATTCCGAGTACCTGTCGAGTAGTGTTCGGCTTCCCATGAATGTTGCACTCCTCGGCTTCTGTGCCTAATAATGGCTATCTTCCACGTGTCGAGCGAATGCGAGAAGTCGGGGCATTTTTACACTTGCCACCCTAACCATGTGAGTAAATCGTCTATTTAAAGAGCCGGGGATCCTCAGATCCAGATCACACCATCCTCCCACAGCGAGTATCCATCGGAGCGTGCCCGGAAAAGCCCATCCCATCATGACCGGCCATCGCAGCTCCTCCTCTCGTTCCCGTAGCATTAAGCCAGGCAATTGGGAGAAGTGTTCCATCCCCCACAGCCAATTAGTAGAGTTACAGACCCAAGGGTTTCTCCCTCCTGCGTATATGGTCCCCTCCGAGCCGGACTAGCCACTTACAATGGCGGGGAGCAAGCGGAGAGATTTACCAACCCATCCATGGGGGAGCGGGTATGCCTTGCCCCTTACTTATTAAGGGACTCGGATTTCCAATCCATCCGTTCCTCCCCGGGCTCCTGGAGTTCTACGGTCTCCAGCTGCATAACTTTACTCCTGCCTCCATATTACACATCGCTGGCTACGTCGCCTTTTGCGAGCTGTTTCTGGGCTGCGAAGCTCATTTCGAGCTATGGAAGAGGCTATTCTGCCTCGTACCCGCATACGAGGAGGGTCAATATATCAAGTGGGCGGAGCCGAAATATGGTGCATCGCCGGGACCGGATACCTTTCCGGTACTCCAAAGAGGACATCCGAAGACTGGCCTTCGGAGTGGTTTTATATGGAGGACGTCCCCCTTCCGGACCCTATTCGGATGGGCCTTCCTAAGTTTAATAACGCCCCTTTGAAGAACGCCAGTGGGCGCCCTCGGAGCCCCCAGGAGGAAGATAATAGAGAGGTCCTTTACCTGATGGGCCGGATAAAAAACGCAGGCCAAATCAGGACTGACAATAATCGAGTTATGTCAATATGTATAATGCGGGGGGTGCAGCCACTTCAATATTGGGGACAACCCATGTGGCACTTTGATACATCTCCAACGTATCTATAATTTTTGATTGCTCCATGCTATATTATCTACTATTTTGGACTATATTGGGCTTTATTTTCCACTTTTATATTACTTTTGGGACTAACCTATTAACCGGAGGCCCAACCCAGAATTGTTGTTTTTTGCCTATTTCAGTGTTTCGAAGAAACGGAATATCAAACAGAGTCCAAATGGAATGAAACCTTCGGGAACGTGATTTTCTCAACAGATATGATCCAGGAGACTTGGACCCTCCGTCAAGAAAGAAGAGAGGCGGTCACGAGGGTGGAGGGCGCCCCCCCTAAGGCGTGCCCCCCTGCCTCATGGGCCCCTCGAAGCTCCATCGACGTACTCCTTCCTCCTATATATACCTACGTACCCCCAAACGATCAGAGACGGAGCCAAAAACCTAGTTCCACCGCCGCAACCTTCTGTACCCATGAGATCCCATCTTGGGGCCTATTCCGGAGCTCCGCCGGAGAGGGCCATCATCACGGAGGGCTTCTACATCATCATATCCCCTCGGATGAAGTGTGAGTAGTTTACCTTAGACCTTCGGGTCCATAGTTAGTAGCTAGATGGCTTCTTCTCTCTTTTTGGATCTCAATACAATGTTCTCCCCCTCTCTCATGGAGATCTATTCGATGTAATCTTCTTTTTGTGGTGTGTTTGTTGAGACCGATGAGTTGTGGGTTTATGATCAAGTCTATCTATGAACAATATTTGAATCTTCTCTGAATTCTTTTATGTATGATTGGTTATCTTTGCAAGTCTCTTCGAATTATCAGTTTGGTTTGGCCTACTAGATTGGTTTTTCTTGCAATGGGAGAAGTGCTTAGCTTTGGGTTCAATCTTGCGGTGTCCTTTCCCAGTGACAGAAGGGGCAGCAAGGCACATATAGTATTGTTTCCATCGAGGATAACAAGATGGTGTTTTTATCATATTGCATGAAACTATCCCTCTACATCATGTCATCTTGCTTAAGGCGTTACTTTGTTTTTAACTTAATACTCTAGATGCATGCTGGATAGCGGTCGATGAGTGGACTAATAGTAATAGATGCAGGCAGGAGTCAGTCTACTTGTCTCGGACGTGATGCATATATACATGATCATACCTAGATATTCTCATAACTATGCTCAATTCTATCAATTGCTCAACAGTAATTTGTTCACCCACCGTAGAATACTTATGCTCTTGAGAGAAGCCACTAGTGAAACCTATGGCCCCCGGGTCTATTCTCATCATATCAATCTCCAATCACTTTATTATTGCTTTACTTTCTACTTTGCCTTTTATTTTACTTTGCCTCTTTATATCAAAAATACCAAAAATATTATCTATCATCTCTATCAGATCTCACCCTCGTAAATGATCGTGAAGGGATTGACAACCCCTAACCGCGTTGGTTGCGTTGAGCTATTTGTTTTGGGTAGGTACGAGGGACTTGCGCATAGCCTCCTACTGGATTGATACCTTGGTTTCTCAAAAACTGAGGGAAATACTTATGCTACTTTGCTGCATCATCCTCTCCTCTTCGGGGAAATCCAACGCAGTGCTCAAGAGGTAGCACACTTCAATGGAGAAGACGATGCCACCCGCTGCGGTCGTAAAGGTCCGGACTCCTCCGCTGCTCTAGCAGAAATACTGTCCGATTTATATAAAGGAGAGGAAGAGGAGTTCATCCGCATTAAGGCACGGGATGGATTCTCCATGTACAACCCCCTGAAATGGGTGAGCTGCTACTTTTTACTCCAGACCTTCCCGCATTATTCGTCATAAATATTTACCTTGCTATTTCATAGCAGGAACTGTGAAAAGCTGTGAGGGAGGTCCACAGCCCGTCTCCACAGCCAGAGGACCCTGACCGGGCCCTCGACCCCGGACTGAAAGAAGATCGAGACATATTTGTGGAGCTTATCGACAGGACATTCTATCAGTTAAGCTGCAACGGTGCCTTGGTGGCCATCATAGCAGATTATCCTGGACTGCTCCCTGCATCGCATGTCAGTAAAACCGGAGTCCCAACTTCTGAGAAGGATCCCTTTTTTGCACTTCACCCACCGCACACATATGGTGTCTTACAGGTAAGGCCCTCGGGACGCCATGCCGAACCCACGGTAACTCACCAACAAGGGGTACCGAAGCCGGGTAGGCTTAAAAGGAAGGCGGTCAGGACTGAGACGCCATCGCAGAGGTATGAAAAAGAACCCTTCTCTGTGGTTGTCGTCTCTAAGATATAATAACGTCCATGGTTCCTAGCAGGAAAAACGCTAGCCGGACCGTATCCGGAGAGCCTGCCGGCCACGCCTCCACCAGCCGAGCTCCAGAGCCGGACTTAGAGGCAGACGCTAACGTGGCGACAACACCGGATGTTCCTCATACAGAGGATGCGGATAGGCTGTCCGCTACGAATTCCGAAGTGGAGAGTGCCATGATCACAGGCGTCGCCGGGCCGTACTCCGTGACCCTAGTTTCTCTGAAGAGGCGTTCGATGCCTTCAACTCAGGAGACGCGTACATCTGAGCTTCTCAAAATGGTCTTGCCAGAGCCACGGACCAGTATGTAAAGGATATACGGGTAAGAAAATCTGATAATTATGTATATCAGTAGCCCCTGAGACTTGAAACAGTTGGCACAATTGATTTAAGGATCATTATTTGCGTAGGTTCTTACGGAGAAGAATACCCAGTTGTCTCAAGAGCTGGAGGAGTGCAAAGCCCAGCTACGGGCCGCAGTTGCTGCAATGAAGGAGTCCAAGAAGGCCCCATCTGGTAACACTTGTTCCTATCGAAAAGAATGACATATACCAGTTAGTATTTGGCATGCATGCAAATCTAACAATAGATTCTGCAGATGATACCGGAGTGAATCCGAAGGTCGTGCGAGGGGATGAGCAACATGCTCAACGACAGCTAGAGGCTGGCGAGCGCGTGCTTACGCACGTTAGGCGGGAGAAAAACGATCTCCAAGATGCCAATACCCGGCTGGGTGTTGAACTGAAAGATGTTCGGGCCTAGCTAGCTGACTCCATAAAGGAGAATAAGGAGCTTCGACGCGGCATTTTTAGTAAGTGCTTGAACGAACTTTTATAGAGTTCGGCGAAGAAACCGGCACTACAAAAAAATACACTTCCGTGATAATACGTGTTTGTCACAGTAGGTCGCGTTTTTTGTCATGCATGTACATCCATGACGATTTTATGACAGAATCAAGATAGTCATACCTGTGCTGTCGTAGAAGTGTTCCATGACATTACCAAAATTATCATCACGGAAGTGTCCACTTCCATGAGGATAAATCGCCCGTCACAGAAGTGCTTTCGTCAAGGGTGACCGACACGTGGCATCCACCGTAACGGAACGCCGTTAAGCTATCGGGTCGGGTTTTGGATCCGATAACCCGTTAACAGCCCCGACCAATGGGAAATTTCCATGTGTAAAATTCTTATTGGCCGGACGAAACACGTGTCAGCTCGTCAGTGGGTCAGATAGGCGCCTATGATATGTCGACACATGCCATGGCCCACCACTGGCCCATTTAGCTTACAAAGTCGGCCCGTTTGACTTGGTCAAAAGTTAACGGGCTGGCCCATGAAAAGCCTGTTAATGGTCTCTACGTAAATAGCCCATTTTACGGCCCGTTAACTCATGGCCCGTTAGGCCCTAAAGGAAATCGGCCCAACAACGTCATGTGGGCCGTCGAATATAACACCAGCCCATTTCACTTTCGGCCCATGTATGGCCCACGACGTCTTTCGGCCCATATGAGGCCTTTCAGATCTTCGCCCTTTCTGGCCCACGGTGACTCTAGCCCATAATGAACAGTAATTTTCTTTATACCCGTTAACGACCCGTGATTTACATGGGCCATTTCCAGCCCGTGTTAGCTTTCGACCTATTGACGACCCATACGTTCTTGGGATGCTTTTCGGCCCTCGATTACTTCCGGCCCGTTACTGGCCTGTTCCCCTAATGGGCCAAATTCGGCCCATGGCAAGAGTCGGCCCGTTACTGGCATGTTCCCCTAATGGGCCAAATTTGGCCCATGGCAAGAGTCGGCCCGTTACTGGCATGTTACCCTAACGGGCCAAATTCGGCCCATGGCAAGAGTCGGCCCATTTCTGGCCTGTTAACCCGTTGCGCCGTTTCCAGCCCGTCCTATATTCTGGCCCATTAACGACCCGTTATGCCTGTGATAGAATTAATCCTTTGTTGTCCTACGGCCTGTTAACGGCATGTTACCGTGCTGGGCCAATACCAATTACGCTCGATTACGGCCCATTTAGACCCATTTATCCGACGGCCCGAGGCCCACCGATTACAGGCCCATTTATCGACGGCCCGTAGGAGACCCATGGATCCTATGGCCCGTATATGGCCCATGGTAGTTGCGGCCACTAGCAAACAAGGGAAAAAGAAGACTAGGAAATAAATAAGGCCGAAACTAATGCTAGGCTATTAAGGCGATTGCACAGATTACATCCACTCGGCATCAAAGATCGCCACCAGTGCAAATATAGGGAACACCCTACACTATACAAAGATGGCTTGCTGTTTTCTTCAGCCAGTGGCTGCACGTTAAGAATAAATTTTGTATCGTACCAAAACAAATTACAACTATATAACAAAAGGAAGGTTGGCATACAACTTAACAGTCTAGCAGATAAATGCACCACCAGAAGTTCAGAAGCTGAGTTCATTTGACCTGACTATCACGTTTTCATGTTGTATTGTCCGCTGGAGCACCATAACCCTCGCCTTCATTTCCCCTAGGCTCCTGAACAACATAGCAAATGTCTGATAGTCTGGTTTCAAAAGCATGCATATCTTGACGACGTTGAGCAATTTTTCTCCTTGTTTCACAAAGAGTCTCTGTTAGGGAATGGACTTGTGTCTGGAGCGTAGATACAACATTGCTTTGAGCTTGCATATCTTGATCATGAGGCAGTTTGGACGATATTGCCTTAACAACCAACCCAAGATTATGCAGAACGTGCTTTTGGCCTTTGTTAGTGGACAGTCTTGACCCACCGACAAGAGGCGACATTGCGGTTATAGTTGCCTCGCCACCTTCGTAAGGTGGCGGTTCCACCATTTTTCCATAGCTCATTGAAAAGTTGAGGTTTTACATTAGTAGTACCGAGCGTAAGATATTAAGGAGGCAGCAAAACCAAACAAAATAGCTTTGGTCTATATACATAACTTATTCTGTTGAACCCATGTAAAATATTAGTTGTATTTTATTGCAAAGTACATAATAAAACCAGGTTCCAAACATATGACCATGTACCATGGCTAATGTATTGTCTATTTCTTCACATTGTATTGAGGGCTAAGGATAAAGAGACGAAGTCTATAATACGGTAAGCATAGTATGACATCATTCATATCACAAAACAAGCGAGAATGCATAAATAGGCAATTGTAACATTGTGTGGGCAAGTCCAGCACGGAACTAGATTACGGGTCAAGATCAAAGGAACATCACTCCTCTCTTTTAAACCTTGTAAGGTGTAATGATACGCTAAGACAATTGTGAATAAAATTGAAAAGAGTAATAGACATTGGCTGCAAACCATGCAGTTCAAGGCACAAGTCAGAGTAAGTAGTAGTTAAAAGGCATGAGGATTAAGGACTTACAATAGCGGCTTGGACTGGTGTAGTCATGCCCTTCTTCTTGCTAGTGTGACAGTCCTTGAAGATTTCCACAACATTTGGTTCAGGTACTTTTTAGTCCTTGCGGGCTTTCCTCTGCATTTCGAACAAGTCAATATAGATCTGATAATATGGTACAACGAAAAGAGTGAAACAACAGCTAATTACAAGAGCCTCGCAGTGTGCAATATAGCCACGAGATCCTATCGTCTGTTGGAATTTGACTTTCGTACGGTTGGCCTTGTTCTTTGAACAGTTCACCTACAAGAAGATAGATTTGTGTGGCACATGCGTAAATAGGACTTCAACATGTGATCTGATCACACATATATAATGTACTTGATACTTCGGATCAGACTAGTGTTTAACAAGGCCCCTCCAGTCTTCATCCGATATATTTTCCACTGGAGATGTTTGGGAAAGTTCACTGTTAGCCTTGCCTTCAAAGTGAGTTTTCCTCAAGTTATACCGATCTTGTCAGAAGCAGACTTAAAAACATGGGTGCAAGCTTGTCTGGTTGCATCATCTTGGCTATCCAACTTGAACCTCATCTGTTGAAAATTATGGGAGTCTCATTATCAGCAACCTAGAAAGTATGGGACAGAGCAAGACGATATTACTAGTCTCCATACATAACCATACTTACAGATAAATTGTCGAGGAAGGTGTTGAACTGGGTTTCGTCTTTGTCATTCCTGTACTGAATCCATGTTGGGAGGATACATACATGACACCTAACGGCAACCGTTGCCTCTGATACTAACTTGGCTGACTCTGTAGCATCACGTGGCCTTTTTGAACCTGCCTCAAAACGAATCTCCATTCTTCCTACTATAGATTTAGTTAACCTATCGAGCATTATCCCTGATGTTTGTTTCCTCTTGCGCCTAGGTGCTAGTCCAACAATGAACATATGAAGTGTTAGTGTACATCAAACTGTGAGACTACATATAAAGAAGCATGCAACTGTAACTTGACTCCAGCAACTACCTTCTTGCTATTGAAGCTCACAAGGTTCATCTGATATTACCAACTCGTCTTGTTTCAAGAGTGCTTGGGAAGTAGTGTCAGGTGGCAAGGGAGCTTTGGAACATGCTGCTAGCTCAGTTGACGCACGAGCAAGTCGTGCATCTGGTAGTACTGTGGTAGGTGTTGCAAGAACTAGGGTTGTCTCTGCTTGTTTGGTGGCAGCTATTTGTTTCTGTTTGGATTTTTTTGCAACTCATGTAGCATGGGATGCCGTGTTTGTAGAATTTTCCGCTGCAATTTGACCTTCTATTGCACCATCAGTACCAGCAGAATCTGTAGGATTCATCCACTTCTCATTCCCTGCCATTCTGTGTTTCTTCCTCTTTCTTTGTGCCATGTTATGTCAAGCCGACAAGAAAAATGAATAACAATTTAGTTCTTCAGAACAAATTGATGCATGATGCAGACGAACTGAACTTTGATGTTAGACAACCACATGATAGGAGGATGTAATATGTATGAAAAACAGGACGGAAGAGATAACCAGAACTATGATGTGTAAACTAAGAAGAAGACATTTCACCAAATTAGGAGCAATGCAATGGAAGGTAGACACCATATGAAAGATGCTACAAATATCGCTTTGCCAAGTTAACAGTGTCTCATCATAAATGGCGTTTAAACAAATGTGAAGCAGTACAAGAAATAAATCATATGCAAGATGCAAACAACATCACACTACCATTTTAGAGGTCTCTCGTCATTAGTGCCATTGCATATTCACAGCATTGCATATTCATAGCTTATGATGTGTAAACTAAGGAGAAGGCATTTCAACAAATTAGAAGCAATGAAAGCTAGACACCATATGAAAGATGCAATGAATATCACTCTACCAAGTTAAAACTGTCTCGTCATAAGTGCCATTTCAACAAATTAGTAGTACAAGCTAGAAAAGAATGTGAGATGTAACCTATATCTCACTCCGAAGTCAAACGTGTCTTATGATAAGTGATTGTTGCAGGTTACACAACAGTAGTAATTTGATGTAAGAACATGGTGTGATAGATGATATTGTATGTTCTAGAAACAGAACACGTGTCTTATTCAAGTATAATGTGTAAAGTAAGCAGATGGAATTCAACAAAATTAGAAGCAATACAAGCTAGACATCACACATAACATGCAACCACATATAACAATTGCCAAGTTTGAGGGAGCACCGTGATGCTGCACTAGGGGAGACGTGCTCATCATAAACACAGCTTTGTTGAGTGTCTATGCATGTGTTGTCTTGGAAATCATCTTGGGGTGTGGAGGAGTAGAAGCTGTAGAGGCCCTCCGTTCGAAGGAGCACCTTTATCCGCTGCCTTGATAACTTCCTTCCGCTTTATTGATTTTGAATTGTCAAGTAAAACCGACAAGAAAAAGCAATAAAATTCTCTCTTCAGAACTCATTCATGCATGATACTGACAATCACTACTTTGATGTAAGGCAAACACATGATACCAGGATGGAATATATACGAAAAACAGGACGACATGGCATGTTCACAACTGTTTGTGTAAACTAAGCAGAAATCATTCCAGCAAATAAGAAGCAATGCAAGCTAGACACCACATGAAAGATGCAGCCAATATGACTCTGCCAATTTAAAAGCGTCCCATCATAAATGGAATTTCAACAAATTAGAAGCAGCGCATGCTATAAATCATATGAAAGATGCAACTAATATCGCACTGCATATAATAAAGGTGTCTCATCATGTTGATTGATACGGGATACAAAAAAACAATAGCTTTATGTAAGGACATGCTTAATAGACATATGTACTATGTACTAAATACAGGAAGGCATGTCACATTAACAGGTATAATGTATAAGCTAAGCAGACTAGCACATGCAGTTTAACCAGATTGGAAGAATTACAATCTAGACACCATATGCAACATGCAACCACATATCACGCTGCCAAGTTAGAGCAAGCACCTGCGATGCTAGTGTAGGGGAAATGTTGTAATCAACTACAGAGCTACGTTCACTATCTTCATATAGCATTTTTGTTTCTTGAGAATCATGTCGGGAGGCTGACGCTGCATTCTTTAAATGAGGAGTAGTCCCCTTGCCTGCCTCGTCATAAGTGATTGATGAGGGATACACAAGAACATTAGTTTGATGTAAGAACATGGTTAATACACAGATGTGCTAGTATGTACCAAAAACAGAAAGGCATGTCATATTCAAAGGTATAATGTGTAAGCTAAGCAGATGCAATTTAACCAAATTGGAAGCAATACAAGCTAGACATCCGGCTGGAGTGGTGAGCATGATCATCTAGGACCTGAGAGCCTGGTGGGAGGCGCGCTGCTTCGCCACCATCGCAGCTTTTTAGTTGGCTTCCAGGTGATGCCTATCTTTGTTGGGCTTGTCACTGGCTCGGCCAATGCCTTGACTAGCTATTTGTCTTCTGGTGCTCACGGGATGGTGGTTCATGTAAAAAAAATCTTTCCTTATCTTACCGACTTCGGCCTTTTGAATACAAGCTAGACACTATACGGAACATGCAACCACATATGACACCGCGAAGTTAAAGTAAGCACCAGGATGGTGGTTCATTGCGGCGAGGTCATCAACTCCAGAGCTACGCCACTGTCTCCATCTGCTAACACTGCACCCTTTATAGCGCCAGTAACGTGTCCGCCTACCCGCATAAAAGTGGGCGACTTCTCTCTTTATTTTGGCTTCTCTCATGGCAGCAGAGTCTGAAATACCCTTGCATAAAAACACAATAGTGATAGTAAGGGTGAAGTGTGTGCAGAACTAGTGCACTGTAAAAGTAGCAGATAGCAGGTGGCTGAAAAATAACTGACAGGAGACATACGATAGCTCTACAACATTGCATGGCAAACAAAATTAGATTCTACTCCATATGATTTTGTAATATATGAGAACAGGAAATGCAGGTACTCCTCCAGCACACCACCACATGTGGTCATATCTAAGATAACAGTCGACTGAAAATAAATAGGTCAGTCGATTTTTTAATGAACCGTCCGATCTATAAGGAATAGTCGGATGCGGTTGCATGGCGTCTAGATGAAGCTACAAACCTACCCCGGTTTAGACCTTTGGACGTCGGGCCGATAGGTTTCACGGGTCGGAGTTATTAGAAAAGTAATTTCCTTGTACTACCAAACATTGGTCTCACGCGGTTTCAAGTAGTAGAGGCTCTTTGGCGCTTCGCTTGAAATTTTGAAACACAAGCATTCACGTTTAGAGTACTCTTGAACTATGAGGATTGACCTAAATAGACAACGTTATATTTGACCTTGTATGTTTGAAAACCTCATTAAATTATCCGCTTATTTTTGAAATTTTGACACTTGAAAATCCTATAACTACGATTATTTTGCAATGGAGGAGCTAAATTTGAATCTATTTTGTACACGACTACATATGCTGTTATGTACAAATTCAGAGCAAAGATTGGTGCCCGCATAATTTAGGTATGGTTTACAAATGCCATGATATCAAATTCAAATAATTGAATGGACTTCATGTTGAATTTGATTTTTTTAAACCACCTTAAGTTGAATTAAAATGTATGCTAGTTCATAGGTAGCTATTTATGATGTCCATTGTGTAACTTTCGTATGTATAATGTGCTTTACACACACAACATGAACTATACTCACGTTTATATTCGATTGCTAAAGCGATGCATTGTCTGGAGTTCAAAATACTAACTATGTGGATCAATTGTGTCGAATAATAACATAGACATGCTCAAATTCGGTAGAATCTAGATGTCTGATGGATCAATGACCGCTCCTTGCGCGAATTGAAAATATCATGATCCCATCCTAATATTTGTATACAATTTATATCTTTAATCAATGTGTAGAGCAGTCTTTCACATGTAGTTTCACTCTCCATCGGTGGTCTCTCACACATGCTGACACACTCTCTCCCGAGGTGTCTTTCTAGCACACATGCTCTAGATATAACCCTCCCTCCCTCTCGTAACCATTTACAACTGTTTTCACTAACCTTTATCACAAGCACTCTTCCTCACGCAAACATACACACGCACAATCCTCATCGACCCTTTCTATATACATGGACCTGCCTACATGTCTCATGTACGCACATTATCTTTACGCATGTCTCTCACGCATTGTCTCACACCTCTCTTCCTAATCGATTTAGTATGATTCTAGCAGAGCATTCTGTAGGATGCCCCTTAAAGTTAGGTTGGATGAATATTAATATCAGAGATAAAGGGGTTACCTTAGTCTGAGAACCTAGGGTTACAAATCCTAGCCGGCTTTGTCAGTGGACACAGAGTCCTTCACAATTCTGCTATCTTTTACATGTACGACTAGTCATCCATGGATCTTCCTAAATGCGTCACGGGCCGACCAATGGGGCGCAGGACAGAACCGAACGAATGGCCTCACCTCGACCCACCGAACCTCACACGGTGACACACCCACTGCCCCCACGTCTCATTATCTTCTCACACCCACACATACCAACACAAATACCACACACAGAGAAAATTTCTCCTTATGCCTCTATTCCCTCCCCCTTGCATATACACACTCAAGGGAATGGAATCTCTTGTCGTGACATCATATTCGTCTCTCTCTCTCTAGACCACTCTCATTTCTCATGCTATCTCTCCCACGCCCCCCTTCGGCCCCTCTATCCATGCCTCTCTCGAATACGTAATACACACACATACCTCTCTAGGCCCCGCCAAATGCATCAACTACACATTCACACATGTTACATCACGTACCCCATTGATCTAAAAGCCCTCTTCACATTTATTTCGCATACAACATTCCTTTTGAATAAAGTGTGGCCAAAAATTATTTCAGAGTTTCTACATATATACAACATTACAAAGTTATATGGAGGAGTACTGACGCTAATTTGCATTGCATGGTGCCCACAATGATATTTATTCCAAGACCGTGAATTTGTATATTTTATACTATATACAAAGTTAGTCATAATAAAGAGAAACGAAGAGCATCTCTCTCTCATCGCATACCCCCTGACGCCCTTTCATGCACACAAAACTATCTTCAGGTCCTCTAAAAGTAAGCCCCCAGAAAATTCACGCATGTTTCATCTTTCTCTCGCGATATATGCAATGACGATCATTGTATTTGAAGAGAAAGCATGATACATACATTGGACTTCAGAATCCACTCATTACGGTCACCATTTACGCTTAGTGGTTATTATACAGTCACGGGCTCACCGTACTACTCTGTATTTGCTCATGACATGACTAATTGACCAGTTAAACGCTCCACGTGGCACCTCTAGTGTTGCATCACATTATCTCACTACCATCGTGCCCACCTGTCGACTTGTATCTACTCTACATCTACACTCTTATAAAATACATAAAATACACTCTTATAAAAAACAGAGTTGGTGATGATGGTGTGCCTGCCATCCTGCAATATAGGCCGTCCGGTTTATATCCGACGGATAGGAAAGGAACTATGGAAATTTTGCAAAAAGGTACCCACACACCTCTCCACATTTGCAAATAAGGCCTTCCCTCGTTCATCCTTTTCTCCCACAAGATCTTGATCTTCCGTGCAACACACGGGCATCTTGCTAGTACTCCTACAATATGTATATTATTGTGAAAGTTCATATACACCGGCCGAGATTATAAAGAAAAACTATCACTGACCCAAGTCAAGCGACTTGCATAACAAATATATGTTTTTACACAGCAAAAGATCCATAAAAACAACAACATAAAGAAAAACTATCACTGCTCGCGGAAAGAGATGGCCTCGTCGTCTTTGGCCGCCCTCGCTCAAGTCGCCTCTCGCGATGCAATACCAGCGTAGCCGGACGCGGACGCGACCGCACAAGCGGTGGCCACGCTGGCGGCCGACGACAGGAGCACCGTCAGCCACGCGTCCTACTTGCCGCCGTCCAACGTTCGGCACCGCCGAGGTCGGGGACTCCTCCGAGGATGAGTAGGGCATGGAGGCGGTAGGGCATGGTGTGCCAACTAGCCGGTCTGTATCCCGTGTTCTACTCTTCCTCGCCGGAGACCGCACCTTCACTTCACGGGTCTTGAACCCCGCCCCCGTACATAGAGACCGCAGATGGAGGACGTCGGCCGCCGCCGTAGAATAGGTTTAGGGTCGGATTTCTTTTATTTTTCTGTCCTATAAAATTTCGAAATGTAATGAAAATCTGTCGTGTTTGCGTTAATCTCGGACGGTGTATATGAACTTTCACAATAATATACATATTGTAGCAGTACTAGCAAGATGCCCGTGCGTTGAACGGAAGATCAAGATCTTGTGGGAGAAAAGGATGAACGAGGGAAAGCCTTATCTGCAAATGTGGAAAGGAGTGCGGGTAAATTGTCATAGTTTCCTTCCTATCCGTTAGATATAGATCGCATGGCCTATATTGCAGGATGACAGGCACACCATCATCACCAACTCTGCTTTTATTGAACCGAGACAAATCTAACATGCAAGTAAAATAAACACATAGGGTCTATACATACACAAATTATCTTAGGCACTCCAATAGTACGCCCACTACACATTCACGCATTTCACATCTTTCTACATCTACGGAACCTACGAAAGGGTTAACGAATTGCCTCTCTCTCTCCCCCTGATTTTCATGGTGGTGGGCCCTCCTCCCCCAATCTACAATCAACAGCTCACACGTTTCACATTACGTTAATTACGTGGCGGGATTACGAGGTGTAGCATTACTTGTCCTAAAAAACCCAACTAAGCCAACCTCCCAGCATATCCCGCGGGAAAAGACCCAGCCACGCCGTTTTAGTCAGGATTACCGGATTACTAGTAGTAGTATCGATGGATCGCGTGAAGCAACAAATTTTTTTTTGAGGGGGCGAAGCACCTAGTTTAAAAGGAAAAAGGCGGTACACTCACAGCACTCCTGTTGCGGTCGCATTGCACCACACACACGTTCGGTCCTGCACACGGCTCACGCAAACGGAACGCGCTTCGGCTTGCCTCTTCACTGACACGTGGGACTGCACTTGGAGAAACCGACCATGCGCCAAACTCCACCCGCCCACCGCGCAAAAATCCTCCCCCCCCCACACCCAAAAATTCCCCCCAAATCCGATTCAACCGCCCTTCGGCCAACTAGCAAATAATATTCCCCAAACCCCCTCCCTCCTGTCCCCCTCCACTCCATTCGCTCCGCCAAAGCCGCCCTCCCTGCCGCGCCGATACGTCGGCGCCGCGGTTCGGCGATCTTCTCGCTCCCACAGTACGCTCTTGTAGACTGCCGTCCTCTAGCCGCGCTGCCACCTCTGGCTACGTTCTTGTGGAGGCGTACGGCGGTCAGCATCGCCACTGCTGGCGACGTTCGTGTGGAGACGCGCGGCGGTCAGCTTCTCCCACTGTACGCGCATTCTAGACTGAGGCCTCGTTCATGTCGGTGTAGCGCTGAATGTTAGCTGATAGACGCTGTTAATCTCACTGTTTGCCGAAGTAGTTTACTGTTAATATGCTTTGCTTAAGAAGCTTCCTTGCCCTGTTCTGCACTCAATCTGCTTAGCTGAGATGGCATGCCAAGGCAGATTAGTTGCTACAATATCCTGCCATATATTTGTTGTGACGTAGATTGCCATGGTCTAGTAGCCAATCTGTTAGGTGAAATAGCTCTACACCGTTTTATACTCGATATTTGTTGCTACGATGGCCTTCGATAGTTCGATGGCTGTGTGCTCGGCCTCATTGACTGCTGAAATAGTCTGCCATAATTTGGCACTCAAATTTGTTTGCTGAATTAGCTTTACATATAATTTGTTACTTAGATCTACTCGTCCAAATATCTTGCCATAGCTTTAGACATTGACCTAGGTATTTTTTTTCTGGACTTGATAAAAAAGCGTATATGTTTTTCCTGTAATATCTAGTAGAAGAACTAATTTGTATGTCAATGATGGATAGGACTTGGATAACTTCGCTCAAGATTCTCCAACGCATATGTCGAGGGGTTGAAAACTTCATGAACTTTATCGAGCTGAGTACGGTGGTCCGAAATCAGATGTGCTCTGCCTGTAGCAGTTGTATGAATTCAGTTACAAGACCCCAATCAACTGTGCAAAATCATCTACACTTGTATGGGATGTCGGTCACATATACTAGGTGGGTTCATCATGGTGAAGCTGTGAACGTCAATGTTATTGACTACGTGGAAGCAGCAGATCACCATCTTGATCTGCCTGATGCTCAAGTGGAAGAGGAGGAGGAGGTGGTGGTGGCGGAGCCAGTTAGTTTGACCAACATTGAAACAATGCTATGAAATGCTCGTGCATTCCGTGAACTTTAACCTGCAGAAGAAAAACGGTGGGCCCGGATGTTGGAACAATGCAACGTTGCTGTCACCCCAGGAAATAAGCTGTCAGTATTATCAGCTATGGTCACCTTTCTTCAGGTGAAGACATCTGAGCAGATGACCAACAAATCATTCGATGCGATGTTGGCTGCTTGCCGCAAATCTTCCCCAGATGCGTCTGAGCTGCCACACACCTACAGTAAAATGAAGAATTTCCTTCGTGCAGTTGGAATTGGATATGATGATCCATGTTTGTTAGAATAATTGTGTTCTGTTTCGGAAGGATTGTGCCAACTTAAGTGAATGCCCGAAATGCAAATCATCAAGATGGAAAGATGGCGATACTGTGAAGAGGATTCCTCATAATGTTCTGAGACATTTTCCAGTTACACCAAGATTGCAGAGGTTGTTTCATGATGCTGAAACAAGAGAGGATGTACTGTGGCATTCTAGGAACCGGGAGTGCAGAGATCAGAATGTAATGATCCATCCAACTTATGGTAGTGAGTGGAAAAGCTTCAATGATAAACACAAAGAGTTTGCTGCTGACCCGAGAAACATTAGACTTGGCTTAGCTTCAGATGGATTTAACCCATTTGGCCACCAGAGCGCCACATATAGCATGTGGCCAGTGCTTTGTTATCCCTTACAACATGCCTCCAAATGTCTGCACCAAAGAATCAAACTACATGACTTGCTCATCCCAGGTCCAAAAAGTCCTGGAAAGGATTTTGATTTGTTCATGGAGCCTCTTGTGGAGGAACTTCAACAGCTATGGAAGGGTGTTCTCACTCGAGACCTATATAGCAGCCCACCAGCTGATTTCTTTCTGCGTGCTGTTATAATTTGGTGCATCCATGATTATCCGGCTTTGGGCACTATGTCAGGGCAAACGACACATGGTTACAATGCATGTGTTCGCTGTGACAGCAATCCGCTATCATACGCAATACTTAGCAAGATCTGTTACATTGGACACCGCCGTTTCCTTTCCAAGGACAAGCCGCATCCTAGAAAATACCGAAGACATGTGTTGAATGCAAAGCATGAAAACCGTGATGCGCCAAAGAGGCTCACCGCTGATGAGTTGCAAGTGGAATTAGAGAAGGTCAGGCATATTACACCAGGAAACCATCCTGGTAATGGTAGCGGGAAAAGGAAGCATGGCAGGGTAGAAGAGAGATTATTGTTTACCCGCAGGTCCACTTTGTGGGACTTAGAGTATTGGAAAGATTTGGATCTGCGGCATAATCTTGATGTGATGCACATCGAGAAAAATATATGTGGCAACATTATCGGCACACTTCTTAATATTGAAGGCAAGACGAAAGATACCTTAAAATCTAGGATTGATTTGACACACCTGGGTATCAGAAAGGATTTGCAGGTGCAAGATGAAGGTAAACCACGGGATATGGCACCAGCTGGGTACCTCTTTGACAAGGTAAAAAGAAGAGAATTCTGCGAGGTCCTGTCACGTGTGAGATTCCCACATGGATTTTCTTCCAACCCTGAAGGAGAGTCAGTGCAGATGGAAACAAGGTACAAGGGTTGAAAGCTCATGACTGCCACGTCCTACTTCAAAGGGTTTTACCTGTTATCCTTCGAGGATTGGGCCGCCCTGACTTATACAGAGCAGTTGTAGAGTTGGGACAATTCTTCAGGGAACTCTGAAGTAGGAATATCAGGATAGATGCTTTGGAGCATCTTAGAGACAAGATACCAACTATCCTATGCGACCTTGAGAAGATATATCCTCAGCCTTCTTTGAGTGATGGTGCATTTGGCTATTCATCTACCTGATGAGGCACTACTTAGAGGTCTAGTACAGTATGGCTGGATGTACCCTATTGAAAGGCGGCTAGGCACTTTCAAGTCTATGTTAGGAACAGAGCTAGACCCGAGGGTTCCTTTGCAGAGGCCTACATTTCTACAGAAGCGTTGACTTTCTGCTCAAAATACATTGAAACAACTGATCAGCTTAGCAAAGAGGTGGGTGAAGACAATCCCGGGCTCAATGTTTTCGATTATTCTGTTCGAGTTACAGGGAAGAGTCGACAAGAGGACAAACCTAAAGATTTGGACAAAATGGTTTGGTATGTGTTGAATAACTGTCCTGAGATACTACCTTATATCAAGTAAGTGCAGTACTGCAGCTTATACATCGTAATCTACTAAACTTGCAGCACATTCTTATATATTTAGATGTTTGACGCGATCACTATGTTGTGCAGCATCTACAAAGAGGAATTACTGCCGCAAAATCCAAGAAACATTGACAAACTAGTTATGGCAGGATTTGCGAAATGGTTCAAGAACCATGTAAGCTTTTGAAGTGCACTATCAATTTTTTTAGTATATTGAGTACATAAGATGATCAACTTGTCTATTTTCTAACCATAGGTTAAGAAGATGCGGGAGGATGGGCAGGCAGTTGATGATGCCCTTTACTCACTATGTAACATCCCAAATTTTGGAATGTTAATATAATTAATTGAATTGTTTGTTTGTTTGCTTGAGTGAATTAAACTTGAGTGAAATTTGAACCTTTTCAAAAACTTTTGAAAGAGAGGGAATAAAATGACTTTCCCCTTCTCCGGTAAATTCAAATTCATCCTATTAAAATCAATGAGAGAAGATGACATGACTTCTTCAACTATGAAGAATTTGAACGGAGTTTTGCAATTTAATTCTTTCAAATATTTGCACTTGTTTCTCTATTTTTCTTCCCGAGAAATACCCGAAAAATAAATTCTTGCAAGCAAGAAAGAGCGGAGGAAAATGACCCTCCAAAATCAGGGGCATTTTGAAAATATTTGAGCCAAGAAAAAACCAAATTTTTATTTAAAATTATTTGCAAAAAGAAATAAAGCCTTTAGGGATTTTCTGAAAACATTTTTTTAAGTTTTTATTTTGCCCGTGGAATAATGCTCATCATCTACATTTTATTTTTCTGATAATTTTAGTATATAAAACTCTTTATTCAATTGATTTGATTTCCTTTTTATTGTTTTAGTTT
This sequence comes from Aegilops longissima, assembly GCA_021605205.1. Taxonomy (NCBI): domain Eukaryota; kingdom Viridiplantae; phylum Streptophyta; class Magnoliopsida; order Poales; family Poaceae; genus Aegilops; species Aegilops longissima. Next base: position 189,650,524 of record CM038678.1, on the reverse strand, counting down.
CCTAATTTTAAAATAGGAATGGAATCATTTTATTAGGAAAAACCTGGCCCATTAAGCACTTTCCTATTCTAGCCCAACAAGAGATCATCTCCTTCCTCTGTTTCCTCTCACGTTACTGAAGCTTTCCATATCCATGGAGACAGAATCTCCACCTTCCCGATCTCCCTCGTCTTTCCATCCCAGCGCCTCCCGAGACCGCCTATAAAACCCCTCCTCTCCTCGCTCCATTTTTCCCATCACCACGCCTCTCCTGCCCGTAGCCTTCTCGCCACCGTCCTCCTTTTTCCTGCCTAGAACGCCACCAGAGCTCTCCTGAACCTCCCATCGCCCAGCGCCACCTCCCCAGCGCCGACCCCTCCTCCGCCACCCCCACCTCGCCGGCGACCTCGCCCCTCGCCGAGCAGCCTCCACATCGCTGCCTCCTTCCTGCCATCTCTGCCTCACGTCATGTAACTCCGCTGTTTTCAGATTTAATTTCCGTAACAGATTTAGTTCCGTTCTTGTTTAGCTTATAACTTTTGATCTAGAAGTCCAATGATGCTGATTCTTTTATGTTAGATCACAATTTTCTTGTAGTTTCCAAAATATATAATTTGTATATGTTTGGATTTATAAAATTGAGTTAGATCATATTTGAATTAAAGCTTGTTTTGCTTATTCGGGAGTTTAAAATAGATTTTATTTGATTCTTTTTCTACTGATCACTAGTGATCATATTTACCCGTGGTAAAAACTTCAAAATTGTTTGAGTATTTTAGCTTATTGTTTCATGTAAAACAAATTCTGTTTTAGTTCTGTTCAATTATAGCTACTTCTTTTCTATAATTGTTTTTAAATTATTTTATTTTATATTTCAGAAAGTTTATGTTTGGTTTCTATTAGTTAAACAGTAGGTGTTCAACAAGTTTTTATATTTATTTTTATTTTGTTATCGTGAAATCAATTCAAGTTCGCTAATAACTTGCAATGGATTTCTACTGTTTTAACTCCCAATTGAAAATACTTTCAAAATAGCTTTATGAAAAAATACTTTATTTTTTTTCTTTGTCTTAACTAAATTTATATTTTATTCTCTGTTATTTTAGTGTTTTATTTTCCGTTAGACAAAACTATTTTTGTGAATGTTGTAGAAGAAGACTCCCTAATTTTATTTGAAGTTCCTTCGGATTCTCATTCGCTCTCTCTTTTGTTTTGATTGTTAGTGTGAGTGCTTATGTGAATGATATGTTTGTTATATAGATTTCATCAGAGAGTAACGAGTAGTCTATCAAGTTATTTCTTGAGAACGATAATTCTTCTTCGTCAACATCACCGTGCAAGTTCACTTTGACCATGCTTTCTTACCTATGTTTTATTGCATTTAGTGGCACCTTTGCAACCACCCCTCAGAGTGTTATTGAAATTTTGTAGTTGAGTAGTATGCATGAGGTAGGAACCCATCACCCTGTTACCAAGCCCGGACGTTATTTCTTTTAATGCTACGCTATAGTAGACGGGTTTGGTATGAGTGCACGGAGTGGTGTGAGAATGGAGGATTCTACGTCAATGACGACAACTCCATGATGGAATCTGCAAGGACTGCATCTTCAAGACCTCAAGACTTCAAGACTCGAGACAGGATTTCAATACACACTACTGGGTGAAGGATTTGGTTGACGGGCACCTGGAGAAACCAGTGGTTGGCGGGATGCATGGAGAAGTGCCATGACATCTTGCGGAAAGCTTCACCCAGACTCAAAGAGACGAAGAATACTTCACGCTGGAAGCTTATCTGTGCAACCGCAAGTCATTATGGGCTCGCTTGGTTGACCTTAGTTGTGACTCGGCTGGGACGGTGCTAGCAGATGTAGGACTACGGTAGGATTGGATGGGTACCGGACGGTGGTCGAGGAACTCTTTGGAAGACCATGTTTGGTCATCTTGTTCTCAAACACTCAAGTTCGAGAACGTAAAAGAGGGATCGAATCTTGCGGGTAAAGTGTACAAACCTCTGCAGAGGTTATAACCTAATCGATTAGCCGTGTCCCGATTACGGACAATTTGAGCATCTGGACTTGGATCTATCTCGAACTCTCAACACCGGATTGATAACTTAATTGTGGGCAACTTATGATGATTTTGGGCTATGAGACATCGGTTGGCGGAACCATGTCATGACAGAAAAACTCCATAGTACAGGCTTCATTTTTCCTTTGATGTAGGTAAAATAAAACCAGCTTTTACGCAAATGTAACTCAGATACTGAGCCACAAAGCCATACCGCATATAGTATAGTTTATCATCTGTTTTCTCTTATTGTGATCTTGCGGTACATTCAATGTAATGACCTACATGGCTGCAACGTATCATGTTGCGATACTTTCTTCCGACGTAAGAATACGTGCAGAGGTTACGGTCTACACTCAACCTGCCGATGGCGTTGATGGGACTCCACACCCGTTTGATTGTTTCCGCTGAGTATTATGAGGTATATATCATTTTACGTTATTTATACATGTGATTGCACTTTGATATATACATTGATGTACTGTGTGTGCCAGCATACTGATCCAGGGATGGCACAGTAACACAGAGGCTTGACCGTCTGAGGTCGGGTCGCTACAGAGATGGTATCAGAGCACATGTTGACTGTAGAACGTGACCCTAGAAAATGACTTAGTAATATGAAGACCCCAATAGGAATGACCTTTGTTTTGTACTACTCTCGTAACACCTGATTCCTTTTACTGAACCCTCCTTATTTCGAACTATAGATGGAGAGCTACATTCTGAACAAAAGAGAACACTACGAGAAGGTTCTTGGAGGTCCCTTCCTTGTGGAGCTAGTCAGGCTGCTGAAGTTACCGATACCTGAGATCAAGGCAACTAAGAGGACGTCCAGATCGTGGGGAGTCAAGGCCCAAGTTTTTGGTCGTAAAAAGCCCCAAGACTGCAGACATCAGCTTCGAACTATAAATGGTGATCGTGATATGGGCATCAACACTGCCGTCCATGATGCTATTTCACGCTTATGCTATCGTCATCGTGCTGCACTAAACCCACACTTCTTTGGAAGGATGGGATGGCAGAAGTCTGATGGAGCAACTATTGCCTTGACGGAAGCGCAAAAGATGAAGTTTTCCCCACTTTTAGTGTACAATCGGGATCTGGAACAATACGTCAAGAATCTTCGATGGACCTCCCGGAAGCCCTGTTCGACAATGAAGCACTACGAGAAGAGGTCAAGACTCGTAGATCAAGATAAACCAGCTGGAGGAGGAGAACCTCGAGATTTCGAGAATGCGCCAGAACTCAAGAACAGCAGGACCATGTCTCATGCAAAGGACGTTGAAATCCGAAGTCAAGGAACAGCTTCAGACATACAGGTCGTCACAAGAAACTCCGTGTCGACAGAGAAAATCTAGCAGAAGAACTGGAAGAGATCAAGTCCACACAGAAGAAACCCCAGTAAATTAGTAGTATTCCACCATGAGAGAAATAAAGGTGAACGCCATCCCGATTTAAGTATCTGACCATACCAAATTCTGTGGGTGGCGATACTGTAGAATTGATTGAATAAATGAATGCTTGGTTGCTATTATTTTTGTGTGTTTATTGAATGGTTGGATAGATGCGATGTTCATAGGTTTGTATTTATTTCAACCATGAGAGACGTAAGTTACGGAAGAATGGTAGAAGGCCTTCATATGGGAACAGCATCAGGAATTGGAAACTCCCGAGCTTGAAGACCTGAAGAAATGAGGACTTAGAAACGAAACCATAGTAGAACGGCCCATTACAAACGATAATTTTGTTGATGAGTGGGTAATTGCTTTCTCTTTCTATCTCAACCAGACCCCAAAATCTTGAACCCATGGACAACTAAGCACCAAACCTTTCTGGAGACAATTGCAACTTCCCATGGAGATACATCCCTTGTTCTGAGCACTCCTCTTATCCTACACATGCAGATGACAACCCTTTATGAGTCTTTCCTTAAGGGCCCTGAAACGATCATGACCCTGACAAGTGATCATGATTACCCGAAGATCTTGAAGGACATGATGAAGCATATTCACCTTGAAGGAGATGCAGTCTACAAAGGCTACCCCTTCATGCAAAAGGGAGTGGAACTTTGGTATGTGGAGGTACACCTCCACCGTTTGAAAGGAGTTTGCCCAAAGAGGATGGGGCATTACTTTTTCATCTCACGTGTGCCACAAGCAACTTTCTTCGATGCCGTTCGTGAAGCAGCCATGGAAGCCATCGCCGGATCGAGAAATACTTGAAGCAAGACTCCGTTATACTCAGGAATACCTAAGCGAAGTGCATGCAGAGATGATGAAGGTGAAGCTCAAGACCACCATGATGAAACAGAAGATTGAAGATTTCAAGGCTCATGTCGCACAATTCCAGTGGGACTGAAGAATCCTCAAGGAGGAAAAATGAATAAAGTTGGAAGTAATGTCTGACCATACCGAACCATGTGGGTGGCGGCATTTGTAATAAACTTTTGGAATTTGGATTCACGAAAAGTGGTTAAGGATGTAATAAAAGGTTGATATGATAATAAAGAGATTTATGGATAAACTAGTGCATTTTTTTCTTTTGGTCATAGTACTCTATAAAGCCACAGGATCAATGAAGAAAGAAACGTGTTATTCATGACGGCCATAGAAGGAAGCTGGACAAAATAAGTTGGAGTTTTGTTTTGATATGATGGTATGAAGAAGCAGTACTATCGATTTAAGGAGGTGTAACAAGAGAGTTACTCCAAGGATGAGTTAAAGCTGCACTAGTGTTGAAGTGGGCCATAACCCACGGGCCCAGGATTTTGAGAAGGAACCGTTGTAACCTTGATAAAGGAATAAATTTGGAAGAATCTATGATCCAATCAGCCTACGTTTCGTAGGAGGTTACGCAAAAACCTGAGAGTGGTGAAGTAACGATAGATGTTTTGTTTCGCATGCAGAAACCATGGATTTATACGAACTCAGTTCGAGAACAAGAGAAATTCTGCAATGCTTGTGAGTATGCCCAAGTGTTAAAATACGTGATTCGATGTTTATATATGTGGTAATGATTCAAGTACGGGATGGATTGGCCCCCATACCGGAGACTTCTATCAGGAACTATCATATGTTGATGGAAAATCAGAGAGCCTTGAAAAACTTAGAAGAGTGTCGACGCGATAAGCCATAAAACCATAAAATGGTAGGACGATGGAACCCCATTACAGCAACCGCTGCCAACGAGGTTATACGGTGAGGTTCAACCCAGACCCGTTTTCTGCAGGAGAAAACCATAAATTGTAGACCACCATGAGTGTTTCGATAGTTGTTTAGAATGGACACAGACCCATCAGCTAAGAAGATCCAGTCTCGGACGAACTTCAACTTTGACGAACCGACCCAAGCTTTTGAGGAAAACTCTATGCTTCTGATAGAAGAGCTTTAATGAAGGAGCTATTGTAAGATATGTGAAGAGACATACATTGTCAGCCCTCCAGAGGAAATATCTGAGTTTATTGGAACCATGACCTTGTTTTTAAGTGTGGTAGCACCCTGACCTTCGACCAAGACATTTGCTAGAAGACCCCAACCCTAACCTTTTCTTGTTAGTTTCTTCAATCTCGATGACTAGATTCATTTTAAGTGTAGTAGGTTTGTAACATCCCAAATTTTGGAATGTTAATATAATTAATTGAATTGTTTGTTTGTTTGCTTGAGTGAATTAAACTTGAGTGAAATTTGAACCTTTTCAAAAACTTTTGAAAGAGAGGAATAAAATGACTTTCCCTTCTCCGTAAATTCAAATTCATCCTATTAAAATCAATGAGAGAAGATGACATGACTTCTTCAACTATGAAGAATTTGAACGGAGTTTTGCAATTTAATTCTTTCAAATATTTGCACTTGTTTCTCTATTTTTCTTCCTCGAAATACCCGAAAATAAATTCTTGCAAGCAAGAAAGAGCGGAGGAAAATGACCTCCAAAATCAGGGGCATTTTGAAAATATTTGAGCCAAGAAAAAAAAACCAAAGTTTTTATTTAAAATTATTTGCAAAAAGAAATAAAGCCTTTAGGGATTTTCTGAAAACATTTTTTAAGTTTTATTCTGGCCGTGGAATAATGCTCATCATCTACATTTTATTTTTCTGATAATTTTAGTATATAAAAACTCTTTATTCCAATTGATTTGATTTCCTTTTTATTGTTTTAGTTTCCTAATTTTAAAATAGGAATGGAATCGTTTTATTAGGAAAAACCTGGCCCATTAAGCACTTTCCTATTCTAGCCCAACAAGAGATCATCTCCTTCCTCTGCTTCCTCTCACGTTACTGAAGCTTTCCATATCCATGGAGACAGGAATCTCCACCTTCCCGATCTCCCTCGTCTTTCCATCCCAGCGCCTCCCGAGACCGCCTATAAAACCCCTCCTCTCCTCGCTCCATTTTTCCCATCACCACGCCTCTCCTGCCCGTAGCCTTCTCGCCACCGTCCTCCTTTTTCCTGCCTAGAACGCCACCAGAGCTCTCCGAACCTCCCATCGCCCAGCGCCACCTCCCCAGCGCCGACCCTCCTCCGCCACCCCACCTCGCCGGCGACCTCGCCCCCTCGCCGAGCAGCCTCCACATCGCTGCCTCCTTCCTGCCATCTCTGCCTCACGTACAGGTAACTCCGCTGTTTTCAGATTTAATTTCCGTAACAGATTTAGTTCCGTTCTTGTTTAGCTTATAACTTTTGATCTAGAAGTCCAATGATGCTGATTCTTTTTGCGTTAGATCACAATTTTCTTGTAGTTTCCAAAATATATAATTTGTCTATGTTTGGATTTATAAAATTGAGTTAGATCAGATTTGAATTAAAGCTTGTTTTGCTTATTCCGGGAGTTTAAAATAGATTTTATTTGATTCTTTTTCTACTGATCACTAGTGATCATATTTACCCGTGGTAAAAACTTCAAAATTGTTTGAGTATTTTAGCTTATTGTTTCATGTAAAACAAATTCTGTTTTAGTTCTGTTCAATTATAGCTACTTCTTTTCTATAGTTGTTTTTAAATTATTTTATTTTATATTTCAGAAAGTTTATGTTTGGTTTCTATTAGTTAAACAGTAGGTGTTCAACAAGTTTTTATATTTATTTTTATTTTGTTATCGTGAAATCAATTCAAGTTCGCTAATAACTTGCAATGGATTTCTACTGTTTTAACTCCCAATTGAAAATACTTTCAAAATAGCTTTATGAAAAAATACTTTATTTTTTCTTTGTCTTAACTAAATTTATATTTTATTCTCTGTTATTTTAGTGTTTTATTTTCCGTTAGACAAAACTATTTTTGTGAATGTTGTAGAAGAAGACTCCTAATTTTATTTGAAGTTCCTTCGATTCTTATTCGCTTCTCTTTTTGTTTTGATTGTTAGTGTGAGTGCTTATGTGAATGATATGTTTGTTATATAGATTTCATCAGAGAGTGACGAGTAGTCTATTAAGTTATTTCTTGAGAACTATAATTCTTCTTCTTCAACATCACCAGGCAAGTTCACTTTGACCATGCTTTCTTACCTATGTTTTATTGCATTTAGTGGCACCTTTGCAACCACCCCTCAGTAGTGTTATTGAAATTCTTGTAGTTGAGTAGTATGCATGAGGTAGGAACCCATCACCCTGTTACCAAGCCCGGGACGTTATTTCTTTTAATGCTACGCTATAGTAGACGGGGTTTGGTATGAGTGCACGGGAGTGGTGTGAGAATGGAGGATTCTACGTCAATGACGACAACTCCATGATGGAATCTGCAAGGACTGCATCTTCAAGACCTCAAGACTTCAAGACTCGAGACAGGATTTCAATACACACTCACCGGGTGAAGGATTTGTTGACGGCACCTGGAGAAACCAGTGGTTGGCGGGATGCATGGAGAAGCACCATGACATCTTGCGGAAAGCTTCACCTGCACTCAAAGAGACGAAAGAATACTTCACGCTGGAAGCTTATCTGTGCAACCGCAAGTCATTATGGGCTCTGGTTTGGTTGACCTTAGTTGTGACTCTGGCTGGGGCGGTGCTAGCAGATGTAGGACTACGGTAGGATTGGATGGGTACGGACACGGTGGTCGAGGAACTCTTTGGAAGACCATGTTTGGTCATCTTGTTCTCAAACACTCGAAGTGCGAGAACGTAAAAGAGGGATCGAATCTTGCGGGTAAAGTGTACAAACCTCTGCAGAGGGTTATAACCTAATCGATTAGCCGTGTCCCGATTACGGACAATTTGAGCATCCGGACTTGGATCTATCTCGAACTCTCAACACCGGATTGATAACTTAATTGTGGGCAACTTATGATGATTTTGGGCTATGAGACATCGGTTGGCGGAACCATGTCATGACAGAAAAAACTCCATAGTACAGACTTCATTTTTCCTTTGATGTAGGTAAAATAAAACCAGCTTTTACGCAAACAAAACTCAGATACAGAGCCACAAAGCCATACTGCATATAGTATAGTTTATCATCTGTTTTCTCTTATTGTGATCTTGCCGGTACATTCAATGTAATGACCTACATGGCTGCAACGTATCATGTTGCGTATACTTTCTTCCGACGTGTAAGAATACGTGCAGGGTTACGGTCTACACTCAACCTGCCGATGGCGCTGATGGGACTCCACACCCGCTTGATTGTTTCCGCTGAGTATTATGAGGTATATATCATTTTACGTTATTTATACATGTGATTGCACTTTGATATATACATTGATGTACTGTGTGCCAAAGATACGATCCGTGGATGGCACAAGAACACGTAGGCTTGACCGTCGAGGTCGGGTCGCTACACACTAGCAATGGGTCCTGATACTCGGGTAAGACATTATGAATCTTGCGTCGTTGGAGATGTGCGCTACAACACCCTTGCACGAGTCGAAGGTAGGAAGACACAAAACAGTGCCATCATGAGCACGAATACGTATGACAAAGAGACAACTGAAATGTATGCTAACATAATGTACATTGTTCGATTGCAGATATCTCCGCTTCGAGGATCATCGGTGTGTGGTTCTGTTGTGCTGTCGTTGGTATAACCTGTTTTCTAGGATTGCAAAACCCAAAGCTGATGATTATTTCAAATCCATCAATGTCAAGGCGGCGTACCAGACCAATGAGCCTTTTATTTTGGCAAATCAAGAAACACAGATATTTTTCTTGGAAGACACATTTGCACGTAGCGATGACTAGAGAGTATTGCAAAGGTTTGAGCAGAGGAATTCGTTTAATGAAGTTGCACAACAAGATGATGCTTACACTGCCCCTGATGTACAATATAACACAGATGTTCCTAATATCTTTGAGAACCATCACGTCAATGACGCCGGCGAAAAGATTGCCTGTTGTTCTGTGGACATACAAGAGTTGATCAAGAAGAAGCCAACTTTTGAGGACGTTGAGGACGAAGAAGAAGATGACACCGTGGGGAATTACGATTCTGACTGATACACATGGCGAAGATGTTGACGTTGCTGCTGCGGATGATGATTACATTGCTTTTGTCGATTTGGCTCGTGAGAAGACGTTTTTATCTACTATGTGAAATTGTGTTTGCTATGACAATGAAACCTGATGAACATGTTGTTTAGTATTTTTCTGTGAGAACATCACTTGTTATGTATGCTGATTTGTGTTTGGTGATTGTATGACAACTAAAACATGATGGCATTGTTGTTTAGTTGTACTCATATTTGGCTGTGAAACTTGAATTTGATGACATAGTTTGCTGTTGGACTGCAATTTGCTCGACGTCTTCGAATGAGAACAAAGCTGACCCGACAGGGCCTCTGCTATTTATTTATTAATATGAGCAAAAGGGGATACCCCCTAATTTCCATTAATAGAAATCATTAGATGTTCACAACACTACGCCCAGCCTGCTACACAGGTTTCATTCATTACTAGTTTCAGCAAAGTGCTCATGTCGTAGCCACTGAATACATCACGAGTGCTACATACACTTCAAATAAAGAGACAATCATCCTACAAGAGCACATCGATTTTGCCCATTATCTTCACAAGCTCTTTCATCTCCTCATTGCTGTCAAGGCCGTTCAGCAGCTGTTGCTTGGCCATGATCAGAGGAACTGCATATTTAACCTTCTGCTCTACATCTTCCTATTCTGCTGTTCCTTTAGTTACTTGTCCAACACCCCAACCTGCTGGTATTGGGATTCCTCGGCTAACCAAATAATTAGCGTAGTTGCATTCCCCCACATCAGCAACTTCCCACAAATACAAATCACACGCAGTGGCACCACACCAGCGGCAGCGGGTTGCGATGAGCAATCGGCTGCGGTGCGCGTGCCGGCGGGGGTGTGACGAGACCCAAAGGCGATGGTAAGGGTGGTGACTTGGCGCATATCTGTTTGTTGCCTGCTGAAGAGCAGGTGGACGAGAAGCCAGCGGACATGGTTGCTGCGGCCAGAGCTTCTGATGCTAGGTAGAGTAAGTAGAGAAGAAGAGAAGTGAACGTTGGATATGTCAGTTTTCATTACTTGCAGAGTAGCATAGCACCATATATAGTCATAGTCTAGGTTTAGATTCGAACCAGCTACAGGAACACGTCTTTCTTTTTTCTAAAACTCGGCAACGTCTCTTTACTGGTACACTAGCTTGTTCTGTACGCCTTCCCAAGTCTTTGATTTTCTTTCCCTTTTTTTGCGAGGAAGGAAGGAGGACAAAATTGAGAGTTCCTGGGACTCGAACCCAAGACCTCTCGATTGAAAACCAAGGGTGCTAGTCACTTATGTGGCTAACGTTACCTATGAAGAGGACGGCAGACGAACGCATTTTCCTTGCAGTTTTCTTCCTATATATAAAAAAGTATGCTACTTGGTGTCCGCTTAGTCAACAAACGATTGTGCCAACCTTGACCGTTGGGTTGACATTCAACGTCTGTCGCGTTTCTTTAGTCTCTTCTTCCTCGAGCCACCAAAGCCAAACCAGCGCTGGCGGGACCGGCTGTTCCCGCCTCCCACGGCTGGCTGTGATCTTACCCGGCTCCTGTTCGTTCCTATCCGAGGCCTCACCATCGTCCTCCGCCCTGGTTTGCTCCCCACGGCGCCGCCCTCCGGTGTTGTCAACATGGTCAACAACCGAGAGGAAAAAGGAGATGACTGTACATGGTGAGGATGACAGTAGGGACCCTGCAGCGCGTGTAGTAATTTTGTTTTTCGACGGAGAAGGGTATCAACTGGGTTGTGCGGGACCCGTGGCCCGTCTAGCCCAGGCTTTTATTTCATATGTTTAGCACATGACGAGCACAGTTTGTTTTTTTCCTTTCTGAAAATGGCTAGGCAGCTATTTTGTTTTTTGCAGAATAACCAACGTAGGCCTACTTGCTTTTCTACGCCCTGCTGGGCCGGAAATCTTTCAAGACGAGGAGGGATGCATTTTGCCTAGAAAATGGGCTATAAGTAATAAGAAATGGGCTATAAGTAATAATAAATGGGCTGTAAAATGAAAATATACAGCAAACATGCAATTAGTTCCAAAATACTGTTTTCTTTCGGATTTTGATATTTTAAATTTCATTGTTTTTGTGCGGGTAAAATTTCATTGAATTTAAATTAAGGTATATTTAGATTTAAAATTAATTTGAATCTGGCTAGAAATTTCGGGCTGTATGCTGTTTGGGACAGATTTGGAGGCTGACTTGTGGGTCTACTAGGTTGACGGTACTTTGGCTTTGTCAACTTAGTCCATTAACGATTCTAGTAGCAGTGACCGCTGGATGTTAATCCAACGGCCATGCTGCTTCTTCAATATCTGATCTATTTTCTCCACCGCCAAACCAGCTCCGTGGACTGCCTTACTCCCGCCTCCGTGGCGGCTGTGCTTGCCGCACAGCCGCACCGCCCCACCCTACTTCATTGCTGGCCGTGCCATTCCTCTACTCACCCACACCTCCTATTATTTTCCGGCGACGGCAGCCGACCAAGAAACCTCGTACCCTCCCCACCGCGTGGGCAACCATTGTCGAGTCTTCCCCGGCTCCGTGTCGTTCCCTTCCTAGGCCTCGCCGTCATCCACCGCCATGGTGCTCTCGGCGCGGCCTGGTCAACATGGTCAACGAACGACACCATCGGCTGTGGACTGTACGCGCAAAACAATGATTCCTCCACCTGACATGTCGGACCCGCCAGCTATATCTTCGCAAGCAAGGAAGTGCCTCCTTATTACGTACAAAAAAATGAATACCCCCCTGCTAGCTGGGACCCACCATAGTGGGAGGATGACTTGTGGGCCAACTAAGTTGACGGGGACGGAGGGCTTTGTCAACTTAGTCAATATGAACGATTCTAGCTCCAGTGACCATACGATGTCCATCCAACGGACGTAGTGCTTCTTCAACCTCTAGTCTTCTTGCTCCAACCGCCCAAAGTAGCGCCGGTCATGCCGCATGCTCCTGCCTCTCGTGGCCGGCTGTGCTGCCGCGGAGGCCTCACCGCCCTCTACTATTCCCACCGCTGGCCAGGCCCTGCGGCGACGGCAGCCTCACACTGCAGCCGAACCAGTGAACCTCAGATTCTCTCAGCTGGGCTTCCACCGCCGTGCCTTCCCGGCTCTGCCGTCCCCCCTTCCTAGGCCTCGCCGTCGTCCGCCGTCGTGGTGGTCTCGGGGCGGCCTGGTCAATGTGGTCAAGGAACAACTTCCATAGGACGTGGACTGTACGTGGAGAGGCTGACAGCTGGGTCCACGGCCGCAGCAAGGAAGTGCCTCCTTATTACGCGGAAAATAATGATTCCTCCACCTGACAGCTGGGACCCACAGGACGGGCCACTGTAATTCACGGAAAAAACGTTTCCCCCTGACTGTTGGGACCCACCAGCTACACCTTCGCACGGAAGGAAGTGCGTCCGGCAAAAAAGCGATTTGCCCTCGACCATCGGGACCCACCGCCACATCTTCACACGCAAGGAAGTGAGTCCGCAAAAACGATTCACCCCGACCGCTGGGACCCACCGGCTACATCTTCGCAGCAAGGAAGTGCTCGATACCGGGACCCACCTGGTCGAAGCGTAGGTAGCGTTGTCATTCTGGTCACGAACGTACGCACATACTTGTCGATGTAGAGGCGCGCACGTGTCGTAGTAGAGGCGCGCACGTGGCATGTACACGTACGTACAATGGCCAGGGTGCAAGAAAGAAAATACGGCCACATATGTGTACATACGGGCGGGGTCTTGAACGCCTACTCGCGCATATGTACGGCCAGGGCTCGTGTACATGGCCGGGTCGGAACGGAGAAACATCATCGTCGTCGTGTTCATGGGGAGGCAACAGAATGCGTCGTGTTCATGGGGAGGCAACGGAATGCTTCGTGTTCATGGGGAGGCAACGGAATGCATCGTGTTCATGGGGAGGCAACGGAATGCGTCGTGTTCATCGGGAGGCAACGGAACGCGTGGGAGCCAACCGGCTGGGTCGGAACGGAATGCGTGGTCGTGTTCATCGGGAGGGCTTGGACGGAACAGGCGATGGAAATGAGGCCTGGCGTACCGCAAAACGGAGGAAACGGACCTCCTACGTTCCGAACGGGGTCCTGTTGATCGGGAGGGGTGTGGCGTACCGCAAAACGGAGGAAACAGACCTCCTACGGTCGAAACAGGGGTCCTGTTGATCGGGAGGGGAGTGGCGTACCGCAAAACGGATGAAACGGACCTTCTACGGTCGAAACGGGGGTCCTGTTGATCGGGAGGGGTGTGGCGTACCGCAAAATGGATTTAAACGGACCTCCCTCCGTCAAACGGGGTCCTGTTCATCGGGAGGGGTGTGGCATACCGCAAAATGGGACTCCACGGGATACTGTTCATCTCCACCATCGACCTCCTCCAGTCTCCACGGGCTACCGTCGACCTCCTCCAGCCTCCATGGGCTCCTGCTCATCCAGCCTCCCCCGCGCTACTCCATCGGCTCTCGCTCAACCACCCTCCACGGGCACCCCTCCACCGCTCACTGCTCATCCAGCCCTCCACACCACGGGTCCTGCTCAACCACCCTCCACGGGCACCCTCCACCGCTCATCTGCTCATCCAGCCCTCCACACCACGGGTCCTGTTCATCCAGAGGCAACGCCAACGCCACTGCTCATCCACTTCGCTTTGCTCGCTGTTCATCCAATCGATCGGCTTCAGCTTAGCAGTATGAAGCGGCGAATTGCTCGATCGGGTTCAGTTAACAGCCATCGATCGATCGCTCGGGTTCAGTAACGCGTAGCCTACAATGCAATCACTCGGGTTCAGTTAGAGCCCAACGCCTCGCTCGGGTTCAATTAGAGCCAACGCCTCGCTCGGGTTCAATTAGAGCCAACGCCTCGCACACACGCGCATACGTGTACGAGAGAAACATGCATCGCTCGTCCCCCGACCTCCCATCATAACCGGGAACTCCCCGAAATTTTCCTCCCCCTCGCTTCTACCACGGTTTTTTCCGTCATGGACGGCCCAAAGAATGTCATGCAGGTGCGTCTCCGGCCCGCCCAGGATGAAAAGCCCATTTTCTGTCATAGAAGTAGGAGCCCACCACATCTATGATGATACCGGGTTTTGTCACAATTATCGTCATAGAAGTGTCATATGTATCACATAAAAAATTTTGTTCGGCCCAAAATGTCACAGATGTGTCTTTTTTTTGTAGTGTGGCTAACAGAGTTATATCTATAGGTATGCTGACGGGTCGTCCCGCAGAGGAGATACCCGGGTCCGCGGGTGATCTTCTGCCAGAGCTCTCACAACTACACGAACAAGTTCGACAGGTGATGTAGGGCATTGCCCAGGCCTTGTGGCCATCCGCCTCCCTGCCAGGAGGCATGGGGGAGCTGGTAGAGATGCTCAAGGGAGCGCGGTGGCGATATACCAAGGCTGACCCGAACAACATGGCCGAGGTCGGACCTGTAGGGTCTGATGGAAAGAGATTCCCGTTAGTCTGGTATATGACCAGGTAAAATTAGCCGCAAAGTATTCCCAACAGGATTGTAGGCTAGACAGCCTGTTGGATGGTATAGAAGAAGAATTTAGTCAGTCTAAGTGACTGTGTACTTTGAATGACATATTTTGTCCCTAGCCGGATTGTGAATCAATTGTCATGGCGGACCTTTTCGCTTCAACCTCCGGACCCGACAGTTCGGAGTGTATCAGAATACCCGTTCAGTTATGTAAAAACCGGGCTACGCGTGGAAACCAGGCGTAGGGGTCATAAGTGCTTGAAGACAAGTACCAAACTAGCTATGTTATATTACATGGATAGTAAGAAACATCTTCCAGGGAGAATAGTTCCGTTAAGGGTTCCTTTCCCTGGGTACGCATGCATTAATGTGCATGTCCGAACTGCAAAAAGAGACACAGGATATAAACATCTGGGGGCATGTATTGTAATAAGTAAAAGTCATCTTTTGTTCACCGACCGAATATTCCCTTAAGAATGCTAGCTTTCGGCTTCACCCAGTCTGAGGTACAAATCCGGCTGA
Source organism: Aegilops longissima (assembly GCA_021605205.1). Lineage (NCBI taxonomy): Eukaryota > Viridiplantae > Streptophyta > Magnoliopsida > Poales > Poaceae > Aegilops > Aegilops longissima. Next base: position 189,635,027 of record CM038678.1, on the reverse strand, counting down.
CCCGGCAGTAACAATCGCAGAGGTGCTCCCCTTATTCCCTAGACGAATTAACGGGAACGTAGGACATAAACACAAGAGCCAGACAACCCATCTTGGCCAAAACTTAAGTCATATCGATGCATATAATGGCGAAGAAAAGGTACATGTGGAAAAGTAACACATGTGCAGGGGGCATAGAGCCCGGAACATAGTTATATTAAGCTTCTGTATAAGAAGCCTGATACGTCTCCAACGTATCTATAATTTTGGATTGCTCCATGCTATATTATCTACTGTTTTGGGCAATATTGGGCTTTACTATCCACTTTTTATATTATTTTTGGGACTAACCTATTAACCGGAGGCCTAGCCCAGATTTGCTATGTTTTGCCTATTTCAGTGTTTCGAAGAAAAGGAATATCAGACGGAGTCAAAACGGAACAAAATCAATTGGAGAAGTTATTTTTGGAAGGAAAGCAACCGGATGGACTTGGACCCTACGTCAGGAGATACGGGAGGTGCTCCCGAGGGTGGGGGCCGCGCCCCCTGCCACGTGGAGCCCCCGAAGCTCCTCCGACGTCCTCCCTGCACCCATATATACTCTCGTACCCTAAAACTTCCAGAGGGGAGATTAGATCAGAAGTTCCGCCGCCGCAAGCCTCTGTAGCCACCAAAAACCAATCGGGGCCCTCTCCGACATCGTGCCAGAGGGGGCCATCATCACCGGTGGCCATGGAGGAGTATCCCGGAGGGGCCATCATCACCATGAAGGCCAAGGACCAGAGGGTGGAGGCCATGGAGGAGGAAGCACAAGGGGGAGAACATCTCCTCCTCTCTTCCGGTGGTGCCGGAGTGCAATCAGGAGGGGAATCATCGCCACGGTAATTATCTTCATCAACATCACCATCATCATCACCATCCTCATCTCTTTTACGTGGTCCACTCTCCCGCACACCGCTGTAATCCCCTACTTGAACATGGTGCTTTATGCCACATATTATGATCCAATGATGTGTTGCCGTCCTATGATGTTTTGAGTAGATATCTTTTGTCTTTAGGTTGATTGATGATCTAGATTGGTATGAGTAGTATGTTTTACTTTGGTGCTGTCCTATGGTGCCCTCCGTGTCGCGCAAGCGTGAGGGATTCCCGCTGTAGGGTGTTGCAATACGTTCATGATTCGCTTATAGTGGGTTGCTAGAGTGACAGAAGCTTAAACCCGAGTAAGAGGGATTGTTGCGTATGGGAATAAAGAGGACTTGATGCTTTAATGCTATGGTTGGGTTTTACCTTAATGATCTTTAGTAGTTGTGGATTCTTGCTAGAGTTCCAATCATAAGTGCATATGATCCAAGTAGAGAAAGTATGTTAGCTTATGCCTCTCCCTCATATGAAACTGCAATAGTGATTACCGGTCTTGTTAACAATTGCCTAGGACAATTCCGCACACCGATCCACCATTATTCCACACTCGCTATTTATATTATATTCTAACTTTATGATAACAGCACCTAATTTTATGTTTTAGCTCTCCGATACCATGCAAAGTTATCCTCTTCATACCCACAACATAGTTTTATTTCTCGTTTCTAGTTGGAAGTAAACGTTCGGTGCACGTAGAGTCGTATCAGTGGCAGATAGGGCTTGAGAGAATATTGATCTTACCTTTAGCTTCTTGTGGGTTCGACACTCCATACTTATCACTTCCATCTTTGGAAAGTGCTACGATGATTCCTTGCACTTGGGGATTATCAATCTCTTTTCTGGCGCCGTTGCCGGGGAGCAATAGCGTGGGGTTTATATTCTCGTGTGTGCTTGTTTGCTTTCTTCACTAAGTAGATTTTTGTTTTTTCCTTTTTGTTTCTGTTTAGTTGTGGGTGAAACATACAAAAAATTAAAAAATGAAAATACAAAAAAATTATTACTTGCCTCTCTTGCCTAAAAAGTTTTTCAAAAAGAGAAGTGATTGGAAGGTTTTGCATTGAAGAAGTGAGGGTCGACCTTGAGCACTTGTGTTCATGCTCAAGGAAACAGTGTAGAATCTTTCATGGAAGTTTCTATGTAAATAATTATCCCCTTGTATATATTCATTGTATTATAAATATAATGTGCCAAGCTTGGTTTTAGGATTATTAGATTGCTTGTTTGCTATGTGCAGAACAGAAAACAGATACTTTGGCTGTAGTGCATGAATTTAAATTTTTTACTCAAAGGTCAAATGGGTCTGAATCTTTTTGCACATTACTTCTGTACAAATTGCTCAAATTTTAAAATTTAGTTCATAATTTAAGGAGTTACAGAAGTTTGCCAAACTTCCAGATTACTACAGACTGTTCTGTTTTTAATAGATTCTGTTTTGCATGTGTTGTTTGCTTATTTTGATGAATCTATGGCTAGTATTGGAGGGTATGAACCATAGAGAACTTGGAATACAGTAGGTTTAACACCAATACAAATAAAGAATTAGTTCATGACAGTACCTAAAGGTAGTGATTTGCTTTGTTACACTAACGGATCTCACAAGTTTTTGTTAAAGTTTTGTGTGGATGAAGTGTTCGAAGGTCGAGGAGCTATCAATATGAGAAGAATAAAGAGAGACAAGAGTTCAAGCTTGGGGATGCCCAAGGCACCCCAAGTAAATAATTCAAAGAGTACTCAAGCATCTAAGCTTGGGGATGCCCCGGTTGGCATCCCATCTTTCTTCTTCAACGATTATCGATATACCTCGGTTTTTGTTTTGATCGCATGATTTGTGTCCTTTGTGTTTTTATTTTTCTTTAAGAACCATGCTAGCATGAGATGTCCCTTCATTGATTTATAGAATGCTTCATGTGCTTCCACTTAAATCTTTTAAGTATGATCTTATAGAATTACTCTTTGTGCTTCACTTAAATCTTTTGAGTATGGTTTTATAGAATGTTTCATGTGCTTCACTTATACATTTTGAGCTTGGATATTGGTTAGTTGTAGAATGCTCCATGAACTTCACTTATACCTTTTGGAGTATGAATAGTACTATCATTTAAAATGGATTTGGAAGAGTGTCAACTTTAGCTAGTAATGATTCCACTATTTCGGAAGAGGTTCCAATTGAGTATGAGAACAAAGTTGCTATCCATGATACTATTGAAAATTATTATGAGGGAGGAATACATGCTTGTAGGAGCTGCAATAATATTAAGTTTCCTCTCTATGTGCTTAAAGTTTTGAAGTTATACTTATTTTGCCTTCCTATGCTAGTTGATTGTTGTTCTTATAAAGTGTGTACTCACAAAATCCCTAGGCATAGGAAGTGTGTTAGATTTAAATGTGCTAGTCATATTCTTCAAGATTCTCTCTTCGTGCTTCAATTCCTATCTTTTATGTGAGCATCATTGAAATCTTCATGCCTAGCTAAAAGGCATTAAAGAAAAGCGCTTGTTGGGAGACAACCCAATATTTACCCTTACTGTTTTTGTGTGTCTACATGATTAAGCTACTGTAGTAATCATGTTTTATAGCTTTTGTTTCAATAAAGTGCCAAGTAAGACCTTTGGGAAGACTTGGGTGAAAGTTAATGTGATCTTGCTGTAAAAAACAGAAACTTTGAGCTCACGAGAATAGATGTCATTTTTTACAGAAGAGTGATTTTGAGTTGATTCTTTTTGCATAAGATTAATAGACAAATTCCTCACGTCCACCAATTTATTTCATAATTTTTGGAGTAGCAGAAGTATGGTTATTGTTCAGATCATTACAGACTGTTCTGTTCCTGACAGATTCTGTTTTCATTGCATAGTTTGCTTGTTTTCTAGTTTCTATGGCTTATATTTCTCAATATAATTTGTATAAATGATATGTTACAGTAGGCATTGTGTGAAAACAATTATGAACCTTGTATTTGTCAGTACCAAAGTGAATGGTTTGCTCTTTATCATACTAACCTATCTCATGAAGTTTGGTTAAGTTTTGTGTGATTGAAGTTTTAAAGTTTTGGGTGAGATATCGATATGAGGAGAATAAGGAGTGGGAATAACCTAAGCTTGGGGATGCCAAAGGCACCCCAAGGTAATATTCAAGGAAGACTCAAGCGCCTAAGCTTGGGGATGCCCCGGAAGGCATCCCCCCTTTCGTCTTCAAAACTATCGGTATACTTTACTCGGAGCTATATTTTTATTCATCACATGATATGTGTTTTGCTTGGAGCGTGTTTTCAATTTTACTTGCTGTTTGAATAAAATCATTGGATCTGAAATATTGAATGAAAAATAATCCTCCCATGGCTAGTTAATTATTTGACTACTCAGTGTTCTTCACTCATATCTTCTGGAGTAGTTTGTCAATTGCTCATGTGCTTCATGTATATCCTATGAGTAAATGGTTGAATAAATTGAATGTCATAAACCTGAATTTATATATGTTTCATATGCTTATAACATGGGGAGTAATGACTTCACACATAATAAGTATAGGTAGTAAACTTATTGAAAGTTAGCAAACGTAGAATTGGCGGTCACTTGAACAACTCATGAAAGAATATTTAAGGAACAGAGGTTTCACATATAAATATACTATCATGGACATCTTTTATGATTTGGAGCACTCATTAAAATATGACATGCTAAAGATTTGATGTTGGACAAGGAAGACAACGTAATGAGTTATGTTTTCTTATATCTGAGATAAAGTATGTTGTCATGGATCCTCTAACATGTTGAGCTTGCCTTTCCCCCTCATTCTAGCCAAAATTCTCAGCACCAAGTAGAGATACTAGTTGTGCTTCCAAAATACTTAAACCAGTTTTTCCTTGAGAGTCCACCATATCTACCTATGGATTGAGTAAGATCCTTCAAGTAAGTTGTCATCGGTGCAAAGCAATAAAAATTGCTCTAAATATGTATGATTGATTGGTGTGGGAGAAATAAGCTTTATACGATCTTGTGATGTGGAAGTAATAAAAGCGACGAACTTCATAATAAAGGTTCATATCACAAGGGGCAATATAAAGTGACGTTCTTTCGCATTGAGATTTTGTGCATCCAACCATAAAAGCGCATGGCAACCTCTGCTTCCCTCTGCGAAGGGCCTATCTTTTATCATTATCTTCTACCTTATGCGAGAGTCACGGTGATCTTCACCTTTCCTTTTTCATTTTATCCTTTGGCAAGCCCAGCATGATGGAAAGAACCTATATATATATATATATATATATATATATATATATATATATATATATATATATATATATATATATATATATATATATATCTAATTGGATGTAGGGGAGCATGAGTTATTATTGTTGACATTACCCTTGAGGTAAAAGTTTGGGAGGCGAAACTATAAGCCCTATCTTTCTCTCGTGTCCGATTAAAACTCCATAACCACAAGTATTGCGTGAGTGTTAGCAATTGTGAAAGACTACATGATAGTTGAGTATGTGAAGTTTGCTAAATCAAAGCTCTGACATAGACTCTTCCTGAAAATAGGATGAATTGAAATTGTTTGATGAATGAGAATATTATTTGCTAGTTTTCAAGAAAGTTTATGATCCATACTTTAAACTTGTGACTTGCTTGTTACTTGATCATGAAAAGTTTTATGAGATGAGCTATTGTTATGATATGTAATGATGCTAGAAAAAGTGATTGGAATTATCATTGATCAAACTTAAGAACTTACTAGCATTCCACATCAAAAATTATCTTTTTATCATTTACCTACTCAAGGATGAGCAGGAATTAAGCTTGGGGATGCCTGATACGTCTCCAACGTATCTATAATTTTTGATTGCTCCATGTTATATTATCTACTGTTTCGGGCAATATTGGGCTTTATTATCCACTTTTATATTATTTTTGGGACTAACCTATTAACTGGAGGCCCAACCCAGATTTGCAGTTTTTTGCCTATTTCAGTGTTTCGAAGAAAAGGAATATCAGACGGAGTCAAAACGGAACAAAATCAACTGGAGAAGTTATTTTTGGAAGGAAAGCAACCGGATGGACTTGGACCCTACGTCAGGAGATAAGGGAGGTGCTCACGAGGGTGGGGGGCGCGCCCCCCCTAGGGCGCGCCCCCTGCCTCATGGGGCCCCCGAAGCTCCTCCGACGTCCTCCCTGCACCCATATATACTCTCGTACCCTAAAACTTCCAGAGGGGAGATTAGATTAGTAGTTCCGCCGCCGCAAGCCTCAGTAGCCACCAAAAACCAATCGGGGGCCTCTCCGGCACCCTGCCGGAGGGGGCCATCATCACCGGTGGCCATGGAGGAGTATCCCGGAGGGGTCATCATCACCATGAAGGCCAACGACCAGAGGGTGGAGGCCATGGAGGAGGAACCACAAGGGGGAGAACCTCTCCTCCTCTCTTCCGGTGGTGCCGGAGTGCCATCGGGAGGGAAATCATCGCCACGGTGATCGTCTTCATCAACATCACCATCATCGTCACCATCCTCATCTCTTTTACGCGGTCCACTCTCCCGCACACGGCTGTAATCCCCAACTTGAACATGGTGCTTTATGCCACATATTATGATCCAATGATGTGTTGGCATCCTACGATGTTTTGAGTAGATATCTTTTGTCTTTGGGTTGATTGATGATCTAGATTGGTGTGAGTTGTATGTTTTACTTTGCTGCTGTCCTATGGTGCCCTCCGTGTCGCACAAGCGTGAGGGATTCCCGCTGTAGGGTGTTGCAATACATTCATGATTCGCTTATAGTGGGTTGCTAGAGTGACAGAAGCTTAAACCCGAGTAAGAGGGATTGTTGCGTATGGGAATAAAGAGGACTTGATGCTTTAATGCTATGGTTGGGTTTTACCTTAATAATCTTTAGTAGTTGCGGATGCTTGCTAGAGTTCCAATCATAAGTGCATATGATCCAAGTAGAGAAAGTATGTTAGCTTATGCCTGTCCCTCATATGAAACTGCAATAGTGATTACCTGTCACACCCTGATTTTCATGCCACTACACTTAAGCTAACTATCATGATGAAATATGGTCTGACAAAAACTTTTGAGTGCTTGGACTTTGTCTTGATTGGATTTAGTCTGTTGTTTGCAAGTGCTCTAAAAATAAAATAAATCCTCCAACCCTTATACTCCTTCTCCTTGATCCAAAAACCTCTCCCAATGATCATGCCATGTGTATAGGTCATAAAAATAAATTCTTGTAAAAATATTTTGGCCAAAAAGTATTTTCTAAATTTAGTTTTCCAAAAACCCCTGAATTGAGGTTTGCACTGCAAGTACTTAATTAAGGGCAGTAAAAATCTTTCCAGAAATTTATTTGACTCCTATTAGATATAGGATACCGAGAAAGCACAAAAATATAATTTTAATAGTTATTTTCCTATTTTATTTAAAAGCTTCTTCTTAAGGCCAGAAATGGTCTTTAATAGGAAAAAATTATTTTAATGCTTTAAAAATATTTGTGAAAATTTAGGGAAACTCAGTGGACATATATTGTCCATATATATGAGTTTCAACACATGGTCATGTTCAAAATATTGGTCAAATGCCTCAAAAACCCTTCCTGGATATTTCAAGATTTTGAAATATTTACAAAGGAAATATTCTCCAAAAATTCCAAGAAAATTCTATCATGTCACATATGACATTTTTGATGACCTTGACAAGTCTCATGTCATGGAGAATAGTATAACCCCATGAAACCCTCTCAAAACCATTTCTGCCCTTTTTCAAGTTTGAGCAACTTTACATTGCCAAACATGTCCAAATATTCTCAAACCTGGTGAACATGCTCAAATGGTCTAATAATTCATCTGGACCAAATGGCACAAGTTGGAGAAAATGTTATATTAATCAAAGTGCCCCAAAACCCTTCCTGTCCAGAACCAAATTTGAACAACTCTACATTGGAAACTTTTGCCTTTTGATCTCAACTTTTGTGGACACGTTCAGAACCTCAAATGATGACACTACACCAAGTGGTGCATCAAGGAGAATAGGTTTGCATGACTAAATCTTGGGAAGTCCATTTCTGTTGATTTCTAGGGTTTACAAAAGTTGCATTGGCAACTTTGCCCAAATGAACTCAAGATTGGTGGAAGGCCCTAATTATATGTGCCATTTCACCCTGTGGAGTCTCATGACAAATGGGACTCATCTTCCGGCCCAAACCAGCATCAAACATCTTCTGCCACTTTAGCAAAATCCCTTTTTTGGCCTCTTCCACTAATCTCCATGGACTCCACTTTTTACCACAGCCCCTCCTAGTTCCCCTCTACCTCTGGTGTGCTTCCCTGCCCGAGAAGCAATGATGAAGGGGCAGGGACCCATTTTTCTTCTCCGGCAGCAGCATTATCCCTCTCTCAGCCTCTCTCTCCTCCTTGGCATTCCAGAGCATCCAAGGCTCTCCTCGGCTTTGCCCATACCCCTGCAGCTGCCGGACAAAAGTGGATCGCGTGAGTGCAGCAAAAAAGCCGCGATGCCGTCCAAAGATGCGCTCTGAGCACGCCATCAAGGCCCCGACCGTTGACACGGCGCTCCCGTCCCACCTCGAGCCTCCCCTCGCGCCACCGAGGTGTCTCGATGTCCGCAACACGCCACCATCCTGGCCCCTCCTCTTTCCCTCTCTCACCCCCTGCGGCGCGTGCCCAGAGCCGCCCGGCTCGGCCAATGCCCGGCCTCAAGACGCTGGGCACCGGGGCCTCGCCCGCTCCTCTCTCCTCTCCTCTCTTCCTAGACCAACCCCACGAACACCCCAGACACGCCCACGCGCGCCCCCGTGGCCTCCAGCAACGGCTAGGAGCTCGTCGGCGCATGAGCCACGGTGCACCTCACCCCTTCTATTTAAGGCCACCCCCGAGCCCCCTCTCGACTCCTTTGCCTCTCTCTTCTTCCCAGAGACCCTCTAGACCAACTCACTCCTCTCCCCGCGCCCTCCATAGCCCTCCATGGCCGGAGAGCCGCCGCCGGCCTCCACCTAAATTCATCCTAGCCCGAGCTCTTCTCCCTCTCCTCTCTCCACCAGCAGGCTCCCCAGAGCAAGGCGGAGCTCCCACGCTCTTTCCCTCCTCCGAGGATGCACCATAACACTGTGCCCAATCTCGGCCGACGCCACTGTCCGCCGGCATCCAAGCCGCCGTCACCTCGACCATCCCCGGCAGCCGTGGCATACACCAATGGATGCGGCGCTCGATGCCGAGCTCATCCATAGCCAGAGCATCGCCGGAGGTGCTCCATAGCACCGGCAGTCGCCGTAAGGGCTCCCTGCTCCCTCGGCCAGGCGAGAGCGCCGGAGGAAGACGAGGACGATGGCCTGCAGGCGGGCCCCGCTCGTCAGTGGCCCAGCCACCGGGCCACGCTGGCAAGTGGAGGCGGGTTCGCCCTCTCCCGCCTTCGACATCACCTTGTCGCCCGTGTGGCCGAGCCGCTGGGCCGGCCCAGTGCGCTGCGGCACTATGCTGCACCCAGTGCACAGCATAGGTATAAACGCCCCCTTCCCTTGTCTTTTTCTTTTTCCAGAAACTTGTAAAATCCATAAACAATTCAAATGGACTCCAAATTTTATGATTCAAATTTCTAGTGACTCTATAAATCATGATCTACCTGTCGGTGCAACATGCACATTTTCCAGAGACCTTTTCTTCACAAATATTTATCAAATCCTATCTTTCCTATTTCTGTGATGAACTTTAGAAAATCACAGAGAGCTCAAAATTGATCCAAATGCCATGATTCAAATTCCTAGATGCTTCTAAGTTCATAACTTAGTTTATGAACATTTTTGTTAATACTTTCTGTACCACATAAAACAATGAGCCATTTCTTCATATTTGTCAACTTTGCAAATTCATAGGAAATTCATTTGAACTCCAAATCCAGTGAAACCAACTCCTAGATGCTTCTAAAATCATGGTTTGTTAAATGGGTGCCTTTGCTCATTTTTCAAAAATATATTTCTGTAGACTTCTTGCAAATCCATAAACCCCTTGATTCCATCATATTGAAATGTTCAGTAATATTCACTAATCCAATTCCAATGAAACCACCCTGGTTATTTTTCATATGACCAGGGAAGTCCTAGAAAAGTCCAACTTGCAAATTTAGAGCACTTTTATTTTTACCCTGTTGTGTTGCTTATTGTGATTGTTTCCGACGTTAGTTGACGAAGTAGACGGAGCACGTGGAGAAGGACCAGAAGATTTCAAGACTCAGATGAACCAGGCAAGCAGCCCTTTGACCATGTCCATGAAACCTTTTTTTTATGCATGTCATATATCACTTATTATTGTTGCATCGGAATCGTGATGAGATGGTAAACCACGTTGGTTGGTTTCCTCTGTTACTTCCTCATTGATACTTGCATTGAGCATGACCCTACCTCCTTATGAGGGTTATGCCGGTGGGAGTAGATAGGATGCTAAAGTAGTTGCTACGCAAAAAGGGACGGGAATGTGCATGGTGATGGAGGCAAGTATGTTCCCAAAGACTTTTTGAAAACCCCGTCGGGTGCCACTAATGCCCGAGGGAGATGTTGAGCTAGGTAATCACTTGACAAAGAAGTGGTGTACCGGAGAAGGATATGTGAGTGTGGTTTCAAAAACGGATTGGTTTAAGTTGCGACCGTTATTCCAACCTTACATGTGCAACCACTCTACCCTTGTATGGGAAAGGGCATTATTGATTAACTAGGCCGATACTAGCTTGGAGCCCGCATTACTAGTGACGGGGAGAGTTGGTGCTCTCTCTCGGGGCGGGTCGTGCTGTAGGGCGACCAAGAACATTTTTATGGGGCACCGGACACACCGTTGGTACCCCGTGCCAGTGGTATGTGATGAATATGGGAGCAGGGCTCCACAATTTTAAGTTGTGAAATGTTGGGCACGGGGGTTACTACCAATCGAGTGGACTCCATGTTAGTGTCGTCTAGGGAAAGATAGTGATCGGGTGCTTACCCCGGGTACTTGAGGTACCGCGGGTCGTGGATGACACGGAAGTTCCCCGGATCTTGTGGGTAAAGTGTGCAACCTCTGCAGAGTGTAAAACTATTCAAATAGCCGTGTCCACGGTCAAGGACAGTTGGGTAACCGCTCTTGGGATACGTCCATCTGTTTACGAAACCTGGTGAGTATGTATGGATGAGTGGAGAGAACTACGTGGGTCAAGTCCAAGGACTTGACATGATTGAGTTGGGTTGGTGCCCACTCCATTTATGTTGATATCTATAACTTGTCCTCAGGGATTACATGAATCCTCTTGATGCATGCTATGCAAGTTGTTGAACATGTCATTGCACTCAAAACTAGCTTTCTGCAAAAATTTACCTATATCATGCATTGTTGAATCTTGAACCAAAACATGGGTTGCTTGCGAGTACATTCAAAGTACTCATTGGCTTGCCACTGGTTATTTTATTGGCCAGGCAGGAAAGAACATGATATGGAGAACAATACTTCGATGACGAACATGCGAGCTAGGACGCTTCCCAGTCAGAATGCCTGTAGGGTTAAGGCAGATGGCATGGGTCCAAGTTGTTATTGAATATTTCCGCTGCGATGATACTCTCAAGACCTGACCATAACGGTCCTGCTTTTGTAAAACGGTATGTATGGATGTAAGACTCTTGTTATTCAGCTTCTGTGTGTTCAGTGAGCATTGATCTCTGGGATCACTGTACACGTGCATTCGGTGATCATGACTTATGAGGCGGGGTCCCCACAGAGCTGGTATCAGAGCCATCCTGACTATAGGAAGCCTTAGTTAGCATGGTCGTTAGTTAGGGTAAAACTATTTTCAAAACTATCGCTAGTTTTCAAAAAAAAACTGTCTATACTTCTCTTCCCTTCTCAGTTTTTCGAAAATTAAGGTACACTTTCCCCATCAACCTCTTCCCCTTCAAAAACCTTTGGTCGCTATAATCCTTACGCCCCTGACCACTGGATTCCTTGTAATCCTCGTGGATAATCTAGAAAGAAGATGCCTTGCCAGACATCCACCCACATCTTCTGAACACAAGATTGGCGACATCACAACAAGACGATACCAACAGAGGATACACCCTCGAGGAATGAGGACCTGAAGACCCAGAAGATGGAGACACCCTTGACGCTGCCCCAGGATGATGCAACCTTGGCCTATGATGACCAGGGCATGGGATATGCAAGATCATGATATACATCACTAGTAGAGCAACCCTGTCCTTATCATTGTTGCATCGGCAACCACCGGTGGATGAGAACCTAGCCATTTGGTCCACCTCACTATAGTGAGCAGGAAAACGGTTCTCTTCATCCCCCGCTCTCGGTGACGATACTGGCAACAGTATATCCAGTAGATTGGACCTCTACTATGCCTTGTTAGTATCATTACATAAAGGATTGCCTACCTGGTACACTCGACGCCTTAGAAGGCAAAAGGGATCGTCATGATTAAGAAGACAAGAGGAGACCATGTCGATGTCAGCTACAAGGAGCCACCTTCACCCATCACTCCAACAGGCGAGAAGTTGTTGAAGACTCTTCAAGCTCAACCGGGATCGTTTCATCGAACAACTACAAGAGACATAGCAACACTTGAGGAAAACCCGGAAGACTGCACGAGGCGCAAGGCACGACTACTGAGTTCGAGGACCCCTAGGGTAGGATAAGTCGTGTACCCCCTATGCGCAGTCGAGTCCGTATGATGGTTCGAATAGAACCATGATTGTGTGTTGCTTGTTTTTATTTGTTTGTGTTTTGATATCAGTCGCCCTTTTTGCCCTAGGCAACAAGTACGTGACTATATCACCTTACTTATCCTAATGCCTGTGTTTGGCCCTTTCGGCACTTGTTGTTTGCACCTGCACTATAGAACCCCCTTTTAGGCATCCCCCTCCTCTATGCTACTTTTCCCTCTCATCCCTCTCTCCTCAACTGAAGACCGGCAAGACAAGGTACACCAAGGATTCTACTTCGACAACCAACTAGCAACAAAGACTTCTGCTACAATCTCCACGACCAAGTGCAACCCTGTAGGATTAGGTTTAACCTTCAAGATTAGAGATCCACTCCTAGACCCTTCAAGACTTCACAAGATACCCCAGCTCGAGTCCTTAACCATGTGCTTAACCCACAGAATTGCAAGAGAACCTGTTAAGCCTCAGTAACCTTGCACCACACTGGGTTCATTATGGAACTAGTGGATGTAATGAGCAAGCACATTATCATCCTAAGATAGCACCAAAACCGATGATGCCATAGGAGAGACCAATTTGGGGATATAGGAACGGAGGACAAATGAATTGATGAGTTTATATCAGAGACCCTAAGGAATTGACTGAGACTTTGGTAGATCACGGGGCTTCCATGTTGGTAGATGAACTTGGTGGGATCATGATTATAAATTAGCATAGCTTCCATTATCCCTGAGTAAATTGGATTTATAGGACAATTATGATCGCAAGCTGAAACTCCTGGAAGTGCAAGGATTTGACTTGATCAGATGATATTGATAGGAGATAGTTGATATCACGTAAAATAACTTGAGGGAGGCATGTAGGATTCCTCGTTGGACATGAGATTTGGATTAAATAGGTTACCCTAGTGGAGTATGGATGCAGAGTGATTTTACATGGTTTGGAGTAAATTGGATTTAGACTGATGATCTTGATCATGATACCATGTTTCTCGGTGGACCATAACTAGGAGATTGGAATAATTGTCAGAATTTATTTAGGGATCTATATATGCTTGACCTTGGAGTTTACATGACCATGATAATGGAAATTGGTGGACTGACTATAGCAAGGTAGCCCTTTCAAGTATTTGGTGATTATAGGAGATTAGAATATCATGTGGGACACCATAGACATTGGATTTGTAGGACTAATGAATTATGTACCTAATGGGCTTTTGGAGTTGACTTATGCGAGATGATACTTTCGGAGGTATAAGGTGATCTGTTTGGAGGACTAGATAGAACAATTGACATCTCAGAAGCTGTGCTCAAGGATGGGATGATAAACATTCACTCACACACTAGAATCCTTGAAACCCTTACGCCCTACCAAGCTACAACATGGTCAGATCATGACCATAGGTCTTGACTCTAGATCAAGAACACCTTGGCCCACACTCAACAAAGACCACCACCAATTCCCCAGCCTACTTTATGTACCCCATGAACAAAGTCTTCATGGAGTGCTTAGACAAGAATGTTATCATCATCATTTGGTGACCTACCTGTCCACCCGAAGACGGAAGAAGAGCCGTTCGGCTAGTCAAGGAACATCTGAAGATCGTCATGTATAAGAGGAAGAACTACACCAACCACCATCTTCAAGAAGTATACTTCCGCGTCAAAGACCATGTGTATCTGCAGGCCACTCCTCTCTAAGGAACCAAGCATTTCCATGACAAGGGAACCCACACCAAGATTCATCGGTCCCCTTCGAGATCACTCCAAGATTTAACAATCCCCTCGGAGATCACTACAAGACAAAGAGAAGACAGTTACCAGCTGGAATTGCCACCTGAGTTACCTGGTGTGCACAACGCTTTCCATGCATCACAACCCCGGAAGTGTTTCCAACTTCCTAACTTGCCCGATCTCTAAGAGGGCAATGACCACCGAGCCATCGACCCCTAGCCCAATCAAACCTACCGTGAGCTACCCATTAACAACCTGGACCAAGTAGAACATTATATACGAAGCCACACCATCAAGTACTTCAAGGATCAAAGGAGCACCGCTCAAAGCAGAACACGATATGAGGACGTGAAGACCACCCCACATCAAAGTTTTTGTATCCCTTTCCGCGCCTAGTTTGGGAATCTCGGGGACGAGATTCTTGTAAGGGGGGTAGGTCTGTCACACCCTGATTTTCATGCCACTACACTTAAGCTAACTATCATGATGAAATATGGTCTGACAAAAACTTTTGAGTGCTTGGACTTTGTCTTGATTGGATTTAGTCTGTTGTTTGCAAGTGCTCTAAAAATAAAATAAATCCTCCAACCCTTATACTCCTTCTCCTTGATCCAAAAACCTCTCCCAATGATCATGCCATGTGTATAGGTCATAAAAATAAATTCTTGTAAAAATATTTTGGCCAAAAAGTATTTTCTAAATTTAGTTTTCCAAAAACCCCTGAATTGAGGTTTGCACTGCAAGTACTCAATTAAGGGCAGTAAAAATCTTTCCAAAAATATATTTGACTCCTATTAGATATAGGATACCAAGAAAGCACAAAAATATAATTTTAATAGTTATTTTCCTATTTTATTTAAAAGCTACTTCTTAAGGCCAGAAATGGTCTTTAATAGGAAAAAATTATTTTAATGCTTTCAAAATATTTGTGAAAATTTAGGGAAACTCAGTGGACATATATTGTCCATATATATGAGTTTCAACACATGATCATGTTCAAAATATTGGTCAAATGCCTCAAAAACCCTTCCTGGATATTTCAAGATTTTGAAATATTTACAAAGGAAATATTCTCAAAAAATTCCAAGAAAATTCTATCATGTCACATATGACATTTTTTATGACCTTGACAAGTCTCATGTCATGGAGAATAGTATAACCCCATGTAATCCTCTCAAAACCATTTCTGCCCATTTTCAAGTTTGAGCAACTTTACATTGCCAAACACGTCCAAATATTCTCAAACCTGGTGAACATGCTCAAATGGTCTAATAATTCATCTGGACCAAATGGCACAAGTTGGAGAAAATGTTATATTAATCAAAGTGCCCCAAAACCCTTCCTGTCCAGAACCAAATTTGAACAACTCTACATTGGAAACTTTTGCCTTTTGATCTCAACTTTTGTGGACATGTTCAGAACCTCAAATGATGACACTACACCAAGTGGTGCATCAAGGAGAATAGGTTTGCATGACTAAATCGTGGGAAGTCCATTTCTGTTGATTTCTAGGGTTTACAAAAGTTGCATTGGCAACTTTGCCCAAATGAACTCAAGATTGGTGGAAGGCCCTAATTATATATGCCATTTCACCCTGTGGAGTCTCATGACAAATGGGACTCATCTTATGGCCCAAACCAGCATCAAACACCTTCTGCCACTTTACCAAAATCCCATTTTTGGCCTCTTCCACTAATCTCCATGGACTCCACTTTTTACCACAGCCCCTCCTAGTCCCCCTCTACCTCTAGTGTGCTTCCCTGCCCGAGAAGCAATGATGAAGGGGGGCAGGGACCCATTTTTATTCTCTGGGCAGCAGCATTATCCCTCTCTCTCAGCCTTTCTCTCCCTCCTTGGCATTCCAGAGCATCCAAGGCTCTCCTCGGCTTTTGCCCATACCCCCTGCAGCTGCCAGACAAAAGTGGGCCAGCAGCCATGAAAGGCGGAAAGCCGCCAAGATGCCGACCAAAGACACGCTCTGAAGCACGCTACCGCGCTCCCGACCGTTGACACGGCGCTCCCGTCCACCTCGAGCCTCCCCCTCGCGCCAGTCGAGGTGTCTCGACGTCCGCTACACGCCACCATCCTGGCCCCCTCCTCTTTCCCTGTCTCTCACCCCCTGCGGCGCGTGCCCAGAGCCGCCCGGCTCGGCCAATGCCCGGCCTTGCACGCGCCGGCACCAGGGCCTCGCCCCGCTCCCTCTCTCCTCTCCTCTCGCCCTAGACCAACCCCACGAACACCCCAGACACGCCCACGCGCGCGCCCGTTACCTCCAGCAACGGCTAGGAGCTCGTCGGCGCATGAGCCACGGTGCACCTCGCCCCTTCTATTTAAGGCCACCCCCGAGCCCCCTCTCGACTCCTTTGCCTCTCTCTTCCTCCCAAAGACCCCCTAGACTAACTCACTCCTCTCCCCGCGCACTCCATAGCCCTCCATGGCCGGAGAGCCGCCTCCGGCCTCCACCTAAATTCATCCTAGCCCGAGCTCTTCTCCCTCTCCTCTCTCCACCAGCAGGCTCCCCGGAGCAAGGCGGAGCTCCCACGCTCTTTCCCTCCTCCGAGGACGCACCGTAGCACCGTGCCCAATCTCGCCCGACGCCACCGTCCGCCGGCATCCAAGCCGCCGTCGCCTCGACCATCCTCGGCAGCCGTGGCATACACCAATGGATGCGGCGCTCGACGCCGAGCTCATCCATAGCCAGAGCATCACCGGAGGTGCTCCATAGCGCCGGCAGTCGTCGTCGGGGCTCCCTGCTCCCTCAGCGAGGCGAGCGCGCGGGAGGAAGACGAAGACGATGGCCTGCAGACGGGCCCCGCTCATCAGTGGCCCAGTCACCGGGCCACGCTGGCAAGTGGAGGCAGGTTCGCCCTCTCCCGCCTTCGACGTCACCATGTCGCCCGTGTGGCCGAGCCGCTCGGCCGGCCCAGTGCGCTGCGGCACTATGCTGCACCCAGTGCACAACATAGGTATAAACGCCCCCTTCCCTTGTCTTTTTCTTTTTCCAGAAACTTGTAAAATCCATAAACAATTCAAATGGACACCAAATTTTATGATTCAAATTTCTAGTGACTCTATAAATCATGATCTACCTGTTGGTGCAACATGCACATTTTTCCAGAGACCTTTTCTTCACAAATATTTATCAAATCCTATCTTTCCTATTTCTGTGATGAACTTTAGAAAATCACAGAGAGCTCAAAATTGATCCAAATGCCATGATTCAAATTCCTAGATGCTTCTAAGTTCATAACCCAGTTTATGAACATTTTTGTTAATACTTTCTGTACCACATAAAACAATGAGCCATTTCTTCATATTTGTCAACTTTGCAAATTCATAGGAAATTCATTTGAACTCCAAATCCAGTGAAACCAACTCCTAGATGCTTCTAAAATCATGGTTTGTTAAATGGGTGCTTTTGCTCATTTTTCAAAAATATATTTCTGTAGACTTCTTGCAAATCCATAAACCCCTTGATTCCATCATATTGAAATGTTCAATAATATTCACTAATCAAACCACCCTGGTTATTTTTCATATGACCAGGGAAGTCCTAGAAAAGTCCAACTTGCAAATTTAGAGCACTTTTATTTTTACCCTGTTGTGTTGCTTATTGTGATTGTTTCCGACGTTAATTGATGAAGTAGACGGAGCACGTGGAGAAGGACCAGAAGATTTCAAGACTCAGATGAACCAGGCAAGCAGCCCTTTGACCATGTCCATGAAACCTTTTTTTATGCATGTCATATATCACTTATTATTGTTGCATCGGAATCGTGATGAGATGGTAAACCACGTTGGTTGGTTTCCTCTGTTACTTCCTCATTGATACTTGCATTGAGCATGACCCTACCTCCTTATGAGGGTTATGTCGGTGGGAGTAGAAAGGATGCTAAAGTACTTGCTACGCAAAAAGGGACGGGAATGTGCATGTTGATGGAGGCAAGTATGTTCCCAAAGACTTTTTGAAAACCCCGTCGGGTGCCACTAATGCCCGGGGGAGATGTTGAGCTAGGTAATCACTTGACAAAGAAGTGGTGTACCGGAGAAGGATATGTGAGTGTGGTTTCAAAAATGGATTGGTTTAAGTTGCGACCGTTATTCCAACCTTACATGCGCAACCACTCTACCCTTGTATGGGAAAGGGCATTATTGATTACCTAGGCCGATACTAGCTTGGAGCCCGCATTACAAGTGACGGGGGAGAGTTGGTGCTCTCTCTCAGGACGGGGTCGTGCCAGGTAGGGCGGCCAAGAAAATTTTTATGGGGCACCAGACACACCGTTGGTACCCCGTGCCAGTGGTATGTGATGAATATGGGAGCAAGGCTCCACAATTAAGTTGTGAAATGTTGGGCACGGGGGTTACTACCAATCGAGTGGACTCCATGTTAGTGTCGTCTAGGGAAAGATAGTGATCGGGTGCTTACCCCGGGTACTTGAGGTACCGCGGGTCGTGGATGACACGGAAGTTCCCCGGATCTTGTGGGTAAAGTGTGCAACCTCTGCAGAGTGTAAAACTATTCGAATAGCCGTGTCCACGGTCAAGGACAGTTGGGTAACCGCTCTTGGGATACGTCCATCTGTTTACGAAACCTGGTGAGTATGTATGGATGAGTGGAGAGAACTACGTGGGTCAAGTCCAAGGACTTGACATGATTGAGTTGGGTTGGTGCCCACTCCATTTATGTTGATATCTATAACTTGTCCTCAAGGATTACATGAATCCTATTGATGCATGCTATGCAAGTTGTTGAACATGTCATTGCACTCAAAACTAGCTTTCTGCAAAAATTTACCTATATCATGCATTGTTGAATCTTGAACCAAAACATGGGTTGCTTGCGAGTACATTCAAAGTACTCATTGGCTTGCCACTGGTTATTTTATTGGCCAGGCAGGAAAGAACATGATATGGAGAAGAATACTTAGGTGACGAACATGCGAGCTAGGACGCTTCCCAGTCAGAATGCCTGTAGGGTTAAGGCAGATGGCATGGGTCCAAGTTGTTATTGAAGATTTCCGCTGCGATGATACTCTCAAGACCTGACCATAACGGTCCTGCTTTTGTAAAACGGTATGTATGGATGTAAGACTCTTGTTATTCAGCTTCTGTGTGTTCAGTGAGAATTGATCTCTGGGATCACTGTACACGTGCATTCGGTGATCACGACTTATGAGTCGGGGTCCCCACATTACCGGTCTTGTTAACAATTGCCTAGGACAATTACGCACAACGATCCACCATTATTCCACACTCGCTATTTATATTATATTCTAACTTTATGATAACATCACCTACTTTTATGTTTTAGCTCTCCGATACCATGCAAAGTTATCCTATTCATACCCACAACATAGTTTTATTTCTCGTTGCTAGTTGGAAGTAAACGTTCGGTGCACGTAGAGTCGTATCAGTGGCAGATAGGGCTTTAGAGAATATTGATCTTACCTTTAGCTCCTTGTGGGTTCGACACTCCATACTTATCACTTCCATCTTTGGAAAGTGCTACGATGATTCCTTGCACTTGGGGATTATCAAAGCCCCCAGGTATAATGAGCACGCCTGGCGCGTCAAGATTGTGTAGTCAAGACAAATTTTAACCTTTTATGGCCGTGAAGAAAAAGGGAAGAAAGAAATAAAGAAAAACAGATAGCTGATATATATATATATATATATATATATATATATATATATATATATATATATATATATATATATATATATATAATTGACGGAGGTAAGGAGACGAACACAGAGTCCGGCACAAGGCGTAGAACCTTCAGAGTCTGGCCGCGTTCCATGGGTTTGGCTCGAGTCGAATGTCCGATGCATCCCGCAGACGGTACGCTCCACCGGTTAGAACTTTGTCAATAACAAAGGGACCTTCCCATTTGGGCTTGAGCTTGTCCTTTTTCTTCTTTGGTAGGCATAGAGCGAGTTCGCCAATGTTATAAGTTTTGGCCCGTACTTCTCTGCTTTGATACCGTCGAGCCTGTTGCTGATAGAATGCGGAGCGGGCTTTTTCCACGTCACGCTTTTCCTCCAGGGCGTCCAAACTGTCCTACCGATCGAGCTCGGCTTCTTTCTATTCGTACATGTGCACTCGAGGTGAGTCATGAATGATGTCGCAGGGCAGTACCTCCTCTGCGCCGTACACCATAAAAACGGTGTGTATCCGGTATTGCGATTCGGCATGGTCTGCAGCCCCCATAGTACGCAGTCGAGCTCCTCAACCCAGTGCGTATATGATTCCTTCAAGGATCACACTAATCTGGGTTTAATGCCGCTCATAATAAGACCATTTGCTCGCTCAACTTGACCATTTGTTTGGGGGTGATAGACGGAGGCATAATCTAGCTTAATGCCCATGTTGCCGCACCAAGTTTTTACCTCGTCGGCTGTAAAGTTCGAGCCGTTATCAGTGATGATGCTGTGGGGGACACCGTAACGGTGTACCACCTCAGATATGAAGTCTATCACTGGTCCGGACTCGGCCGTTTTAACTGGTTTGGCTTCTATCCATTTGGTGAATTTATCCACCATGACCAATAGGTACTTTTCCTTATGGCTTCCGCCTTTATGGGGTCCGACCATATCAAGCCCCCAGACCACAAAGGGCCAAGTAATGGGGATTGTTCGGAGAGCGGTAGGTGGCAGATGGCTTTGCTTTGCAAAAAGCTGGCAACCGACGTAACGTTGGACGAGGTCCTCTGCGTCTGCTTGGGCCATCGGACAGTAAAAACCTGTACGGAAGGCCTTGCTTACAAGGGCCCGAGCTGCGGCGTGGTGGCCGCCGAGTCCAGCATGAATTTCTGCCAAAAGTTGTCATCCTTCCTCTTCGGAGATGCACCTTTGAAGTACTCCGGTACCGCTTTTCTTATAAAGCTCTCCCTCGTGGACCTTGTAGGCTTTAGACCTCCGCACAATGCAACGTGCCTCGTTTGGGTCCTCGGAGAGTTCTTACCTAGTTAGGTAAGCCAAGAAGGGTTCTGTCCACGGGCGATGAAAACCATAATCACGTGGTCCGAAGGTGTTATTTCGGTGGCAGAGCCTCCGATTACGTCAGAGTGTTCGGGATCTGGCGTTGTGGCCGGATCCAGACTGTTGTTGCCGGTCTCCCCTTCCCACACCACGGATGGCTTAAGCAGCCTTTCCAAGAAGATATTAGGTGGGACAGGGCCGTGCTTAGCGCCAATGCAGGCGAGGATATCCGCTGCTCGATTGTTTTCTCGGACCACATGGTGGAATTCGAGCCCCTCGAACCGAGCTGACATTTTGAGGACGGCGTTGTGGTAAGCCGCCATTTCTGAGTCGTTGGCGTCAAAGTATCCATTTATTTGAGATATTGCGAGGTTTGAAACCCCACGCACCTCTAGGCGTTGAATGCCCATGGAGACTGCCATCCGGAGACCATGCAACACGGCCTCATATTCTGCTGCATTGTTGGATTCTGTATATAATATTTGGAGTACGTATTGGACTATATCTCCGATGGGGGATGTCAGGACGACGCCTGCCCCTAGACTAGCTAGCATCTTAGAGCCGTCGAAGTGCATGATCCAATTGGAGTACGCGTCGTACTCTTTAGGGAGTTCGGCTTTTGTCCATTCGGCGATGAAATCAGCCAGTACTTGCGACTTAATGGCTCACCATGGTTTGTATGTTATGACGAACGGGAGGAGCTCAATAGCCCATTTAGCAATTCGGCGACAGTCCTTGACCTTGCTCATTACAAGGAGGAATCTGGACCAATGGTGATGTACTGTCTCTTGGGGCTCTTTTCTAATGTGGGAAAGATCACTTATGTCTGGGTGCGTTGGTAGATTTAGGTCCAAACCCTGACCCGATCTGAGACCCATGGGTAGAGGAGTTTCCGAGCTTGGTAGTTCGGGCTCCGGGATGTTGCCCAATAGTTCTGGCCCGCTGTCCGATTCTAGGTTCCAAGCTTGGGCCATGTCCTCCCATAGACGGGTATCCGGCTCGGAGAGCTCGGGAATCCGGACATAGTTTGTCCTCAAAATAGAGGAAGAATCGCTACATTGCTCCTCCACCACCGCTATATGATGTGTGACCGGCGGAGAGTTAATCTCCCTTTGGTCGGCTTTAAGCCCGATCCGATCATAGTCCGTAGCGACTCCCAGGGCGGTGATGCGATCCAAGAGCTCGTTCAAGGAAGAGATCTCCATTGGATCCATCTGCTCGTAGAATCCTGAGCCGACGCGGAGGCTGTTTTTGATGACCCGAGAAGTCATCGTCGGCGCGACGGCTGAACGGGCGGTCATGACGAAGCCGCCTAGTCGGAGATTTTGGCCTAGAGCCATGGCTCCCCAGAGGTAATGTTGTCCTTGACAACAAGACGAGCCATCAAGCCTTATCCTGACGGCACATTGGAACTCTCAATGAAAGCACCAATGTCGGTGTCAAAACGGGCGGATCTCGGGTAGGGGGTCCCGAACTGTGCGTCTAAGGTGGATGGTAACAGGAGGAGGGGGACACGATGTTTACCCAGGTTCGGGCCCTCTCGATGGAGGTAATGCCCTACTTCCTTCTTGATTGATCTTGATGATATGAGTATTACAAGAGTTGATCTACCACGAGATTGTAGAGGCTAAACCCTAGAAGCTAGCATATGATTATGATTGTTGTTGTCCTACGGACTAAACCCTCCGGTCTATATAGACATCGGAGGGGGCTAGGGTTATACAGAGTCGGTTACACGGGAGGAGATCTACGTATCCGAATTGCCAAGATTGCCTTCCACGCAAAGGAGAGTCCCACCCGGACACGGGACGAAGTCTTCAATCTTGTATCTTCATAGTCCAACAGTCCGGCCAAAGTATATAGTCCGGCTGTCCGAGGGCCCCCTAATCCAGGACTCCCTCATCGGTCCACCTCACCAGGGAGCGAGGCTCCAGACGGCTGGGTCATGTATTTCGATGGCGCCTTCGCGCACCAAGGCGCGGGAGCTAGAGCAGTGCTCATCTCGCCCACTCAGGAGAAGCTCTACTACGCCGTGCAACTCTGCTTTCAGCACGGCGAGAAGGTCTCCAACAATATCGTAGAATACGAAGGCCTCATAGCTGGCCTGAAATCAGCGGCAGCTCTAGGGGTGAAGCGCCTTACCGTCAGAGGCGACTCGCAGCTCCTTGTCAACTTCTCCAACAAGGTATATGAGCCGAAGGACGAGCATATGGAGGCATACCTCGCAGAGGTGCGTAAGATGGAAAAGCAGTTCTCGGGCCTGGAGCTGCAGCACATGCCCCGGGGCACCAACAAGGAAGCCGACGACATCGCCAGGAGAGCATCCAAGTGGCAACCGCAAGAGCCCGTCGTCTTTGAGGAACGTCTCTTAAAGCCATCAGCTACACCGCCGCTTTCAAGCACAACTCAGCCTCGGGAGGAGCTCCCACAGCTCCAGCCACGGGAGCCCCAGCCTGTGGTCCGACCTCTGGAGTTCGGCTGCTCTTGGCGCTCGAGCCACAGGAGGAATGCTGGACCAAGGAATTCAAGGAGTAACTGATGCAAGAGACGCTGCCAGAGAAGGAAGAGGACGCGGAGCGCGTGGCCCGGCAGGCCACGGCATACTGTATCCAAGACGGCGAGTTGTAAAGGAAATGACCGAACGATGTCACGATGTGCTGCATCTCCAGCGATCAAGGAAGGGAGTTGCTGGTTAACATACACGGTGGGGACTGTGGGCACCACTCGTCGTCATGGACCCTCGACGGCAAGGTATTCCGCAGTGGACTCTACTAGCCTACAACACTCAACGACGCAGCCGAGCTGGTGAAGTCCTGCGAAGCTTGCCAATTCCACGCCAAGAAAATTCACCAGCCGGCTCAGGGCCTCCAGACCATCCCGCTCACGTCGCCGTTCGCGGTCTGGGGGCTGGACATCTTAGGCCCGTTTCCTCAGGCGCCAGGGTGCTACCACTATCTCTACGTCGCCATTGACAAGTTCACCAAGTGGGCGGAAGTGGAAGCCGTCCGTACCAACCCGTCCGACTCTGCTGTCAATTTCATCAAGGGCCTCGTGAGCTGCTTCGGGGTCCCCAACCGCATCATCACAGATAACGGCTCGCAGTTTACTAGTAACCTCTTCAAAACCTACTGTGCTAACCTTGGAACGCAGATCTGCTACGCTTCAGTGGCGTACCCCAGGAGCAATGGTCAGGCCGAACGCGCCAACGCGGAGGTCCTGAGGGGCCTCAAGACCTGGAACTTCAAGAAGAAGCTGGAGGCCTGCAGCAGGGGCTGACATGACGAGCTCCATTCCGTGTTGTGGTCCATCCGCACCACCGCCACCAAGCCAACGGGCGAGACTCCATTCTTCCTCATCTACGGAGCTGAAGCAGTCCTTCCTCACGAGGTCAAGCATCGCTCCGCATGGGTCCTGGCGTTCAACGAAACACAGCAGGACGCCACGCCGGGGATAGGTCTCGTAATGGGGGGAGGAACGCCGTCGCGAAGCTGCATTGAGGGCGGCTGTCAGGACCCCGATTCCAAGTCACATCGACCTAGCCGGTAACACCTCATATCACTTTGTGGCCTCACGCACGGTATTCCCACTGGTGTCGCCTTACCATGGCCCGGGACCGTTTGCGCCTTTTGGCTCACGTATATGACAGTGTCGCTAGCATCCACATGACAAAGAACCCGGGCCGACATGGCTAGTCGTGAACCCAAAGCGGTGCTAACCCATGGGGACAGGCATACATGAATCACATCGAGCATGTCGGTCATCAACGTATGAATTCGGGCTGTAGCACTGGGCTAACAGGACTCCGGTATCTCGGGCTGTAGCAGGCTAGGCAGGACTCCGAATATCACCGCGTGACATTTCCCCGAAGGGACAGACATAGGAATGAGGTGAAACACATGCCGGCCAGTCAAGTGTCCAAGCAGTAGTGCTGGGCTAGCAGGACTCCGGTGAACCGGGCTGTAGCGGACTACTATCGCTCAGAAGCACAAGACTACATTTCCCCATATGAGAGGCTGCCAAGGATAAACAACTAGTTTGTCGGATCCCACTCATACCAAGCATTTCAATCATACATAATATGCCCGGTATGAGTAAATACAACAAGGCATCACAACAAAACTCTACAACTCAAAGTACTTTATTTAAGAGGCCCGAGGAGCCATACATAATATCCATACAGGTAGGGTCACATGACCCAACACTCAAGTCATACAAACATACAAGCACATGCGGAAGCAAACTAGTCTGAGTACAGACTCTAGAAAGAAAGAAAGCTTGTCGAAGCCCTTCTATCTACAATGGCCCTTCACAAGCCTTGGATCACCACCTGGGTGGCTAGTTCACTCGTCGATGTCAAGGTCTACATAAAACCCATCGGAGGGGGCAGTGTTGTCGTCTGAAAAACATTAATTAAGCAAACATGAGTACGGAGGTACTCAGCAAGTCTTACCACAGAATCCTATCATACATGCACATTCTCAAGAATGTGGTGGAGTTATTTGCAGCAAGCCATCTTTGACTCTTGGCTAAGCTATCCTACGTGACACCACTTGAAAAGCATTTGTCCACACGAGTCCACTAATCACCATCACAATACTCCATCGTGGATCCTCTCTCGTCACCCACGAGAGGGCCATCCGCGGTACTCACACTTATCTTGAGGCTTTTAGTAGTATCCATTTACTTGTCTATGAACTAATATAGGCAACCCAGAAGTCCTTCTCCGTGGACACGGCTATTCGAATAGATCATATTAACCTGCGGGGTGTACTTCTTCACACGCTCTCACCACTTACCGCCGTTTACGACATGTACTCGGCAACCTTCAAGCGGAAGCCCAGCGTGGGTGTCGGCCACAGCCTACCTAAACACTCAAGTCCCTAGTCCAGGTTTATCGCCTGTTCGGGTTCCATCCGCAGGAGTCCGCCGAGGTTTCCCATACAGCCCGAGCGATGTGTGCGGGGTTCCCGAGATACCAAGCGGGCACTTTCGGTACACCGGGCCACGTGCCTACCGCAACACAACCCACCCCTAAGGTCAGCGTTGCGTCGCCCCCAACATGCTACAAACACCAGAAACTACTTGCAACTCCCGGACTGAGAACAAGGGTGGTTAAGAAGCCGAGAGGGTCCATTGGTTTCGGGCCCAATGCGTGGTAGAAACTATTTCATGGATCACAAACACATATCTCAGTTCTTAGGGACGGCTTCAATGAAACAACCCACCATGTACTCCTACATGGCTTCTCATCGGTACCTTTACCAAAAAGTGTTCAACACTTTCACTCTCGAACCCGACACAACCTTTCACTCCAGTTCATCATCCCGATGAGCCAGACCTGACACAACTCTAAGCATAGCAAGCA
Organism: Aegilops longissima; assembly: GCA_021605205.1. Lineage (NCBI taxonomy): Eukaryota > Viridiplantae > Streptophyta > Magnoliopsida > Poales > Poaceae > Aegilops > Aegilops longissima. The sequence continues at coordinate 189,608,343 of CM038678.1, read as the reverse complement.
TAGCATGGTAGGAATCACAAACATGGCTCAATCAACTCCTACACATACTAGTGGGTTTCATCTAGTTACTGTGGCAATGACAGGTCATGCAAAGGAAGTGGGTTCAACTACCGCAGCACACAACAGTTTGAATCGCGTTGTCTTAATGCAGTAAACAAGAGCAGAAGCGAGAACATGGGTTTGTATCGGAATGATCAATGGGTTGCTTGCCTGATAGAGTGGTGGTAGGATACTGCCCTTCAGACGGATATTCGGGATTATCCTCGGAGGTAGAACCTATCACGAAAGACATACCGAAAATAAACACACGTGGCAATATGCAACAATATGATGCATGCTATGACATGGCAATATGAATGTGTGTTGGCCTAATGCAAGCTGAAACAAAAAGGGATGAACTCATTTGAATCAAAGATTCAAATGCTAGCTCATTTAAAATAACCCTAAAGGTGTAATATCTTATTCTGCTTAAACAGCAAGGTTAACTTGTTTTATCATGCATGAAACCTGTACCAATGGATAGAATGGATTTTTCTGATCATTTTTCATATATAGATCTTTGCATTTGGAGTTACAGATTAATAGTTATGAATTTTTGAAGTTTGAACTATATTCTGGAATTTCCTATAATAGAATAAATCCAGTAATTAATTTACTGCGTTAGCAATGCGTTAGGGTGACGTCAGGGTCAATGGAGACGTCCAGGTCAAACCTGACTAGTGGGTCCAGGTTGTCAGCATAATTAGTTTAACTAAAATTTAATTAAAACTAATCCTATTTAGTTAACAGGGCTGGGCCCCAACTGTCATTGACTCAACAGAGTCAACCAGGGCCCACCAGTGGTCAAAGTCAACGTCGGCTGCACCGCGTTTAGCCGCCGGCGAGCCCGACGCGGCGGTGGAAGTGGATTTGGCCATTCCGGCGACCAAACGAGCCGTGGAGGGTGGCTATGGGTAGCTGGGGACATGCCGCAGCTCTTGGTGGAGTCAGTTGGGGTCGGGGCGGCCGGAATCGGCGCCGGCGACGACCTAGGCGGCCGGGAGTTCGACGGCGAACTTCGAGGCTAGGGTGTGCGGTGAGGTGAGTGGAGTAGTTGGTTAGACCCTAAACGGTGCGGTGAGTGCGATGGACACCAAGAGGTGGCCGGAGGGTGGCCGGGAGCACGTCGGCGACGAGCTCCAGCATGGCGGGTGCGGTGATCTTCGTGCGATCGCTACAAAGCTCGAGAGCAAGAGAGGAAGGAAGGGGGTAGCTAGGCTCACAGGTCACTCGTGGAGGCAACCGGCGTGGCGGGGACGGACTGGTGCGACGGCGTTGAAGGGGTCTCCGCGACGGCGGGATCGGGCGAGGTGGTGCAGTGGCCTCGGGCTACTCGAGCACACGGGCTCGGCTAGCTCGGCGTAGGAGGCGGCTGAGCTCCTAGACACATGGGGAGGAGCACGACGACGGGGCCGCGATTCTGGCGACAGCGTGGCTGCGGTGGCGTCGGCCATGGCTGGGGAGCGCCTTGAGGAGGCCGGGAGGAGAGGAGATGTCCGAGGGGTTCGGGGAGAGAGGGGAGCGATTAGCGTCACGGCTCGGTGAGGGGAGCGGCGGCGGCGACCAGGTGCGTGGCACCCATGCGGTGCTCGCGCCGAAGCACTGCCTGCTGCTGGCCGAGCCAAGCAGCTCGCTGGCGCGGCAGCTGGGCTGGGCCGGCAGGTGGGCCGGTTAGTAGGCGCCAGGTAAGTATTTCATTCTATTTTTCTTTTTCTATTTTTTTGTAACTTTGTGGAGTTTTTAAAAATACTTAGATAGCTCCAAAAATCACCAAACTGCCTCCAGATCCATAGTTGGATTATTTCCAACATGAAACATTTTAGTTTGGGAATATTTGGGCATGTGCAATATTTTATATAATTTTAAATGCCCAAACTCAAATACTTATGATTTAATTCAAAGACCTTAGGATGACCTAGAAAATGGTGCACCACTTTTGGCCGAGGCTCTGAACCAAAGCAAAGGTGATGAGCATTTTTGAAGGGCATTTCAGGTTCATTGAAAATAATTTTAGTAAACCCTAGTTGGATTCAAGGGGGGGGGGGGTTCTGGGGTTTCTGTCCTTCCCCATTTCAATTTCAAAAGAAATTTAAACATGATGTACACACTAATGCAAGGACTAGCTAGGATGTGACAACTCACCCCCACTCAAAAGAATCTCGTCCCGAGATTTAGGATCTGTTGCGAAAAAGGTGGGATACTCAAGTCGAAGACGATCCTCCCTTTCCCAAGTTGCTTCTTGCTCGGAATGGTTTGACCATTGAACCTTTAGAAACTTGATATTCGGCGTCGGTGATACGCTCGGCTTGATCAAGAATCTGAACGGGATATTCTCGATAGGTGAGGTTATCTTGGAGATCAAGCGTTTAGTGGTCCACTCCACGGATAGGATCCGAGAAGCAACGCTGAGTTGGGAAACGTGGAAGACATCATGGACTCTGGAAGATGCGGAGGTAGTTCAATTGGTAGGCAACCTCTCCTCGTTTGGCAAGAATGCGAAAGGGTCCAATGTAACGAGGAGCCAACTTGCCTTTGATACCGAATCGATGGGTTCCCTTCAAAGGAGTAACCCGAAGGTAAGCCTTCTCGCCAATTTCATAAGCCATAGGCTTATGCTTGCGGTCATATTGGCTCTTTTGACGAGATTGGGCTGTTTTCAATTTTTCACGAACAACGCGAACCTGCTCTTCGCTTCTTCTGAATCATATCTGGGCCAAAGAGTTGTCTCTCCCCGGTTTCTGACCAGTTAAGAGGCGTTCGACATTTCCGTCCATAAAGAACTTGAAGGAGCTTTGCCTAAGCTAGCTTGATAACTATTGTTATAAGCGAACTCGGCGAATGGAAGGCATTTCTCCCAATTCATGCGAAAGAGATGATGAAGCTCAAGCATATCCTCTAGGATTTGATTGACTCGTTCTACTTGACCACTTGATTGAGGATGGAAGGCGGTGCTAAAGGAGAGCGAGTTCCCATAGCATTTGGAAACTTTCCCAAAATCGAGAGGTGAAGAGACTTCCACGGTCTGAGTTAATCTCAATGGAACACCATGAAGAGACACTACTCGAGAGATGTACAAATCAGCTAGCTGACTAGCGGTTATACTCTCACAACGGGTAGGAAGTGGGCTACTTTGGAAAGACGATCGACGACAACGAAGATAGCATTATTCCCTCTCTTGGTCCTGGGAAACCCGATAATGAAATCCATACCGATTTTATCCCATTTCCATTCAGGAATTTCCAAAGGTTGAAGGGTACCAGCAGGCCGTTGATGTTCTGCTTTAACTCGACGACACACGTCGCAATTAGCAATGTATTGAGCGATTTCTCTCTTCATCCTAGTCCACAAAAACCTCTGGCGTAGGTCTTGATACATTTTAGTACTACCGGGATGAATGGTGAGAGGAGAGTCATGAGCTTCCTTAAGGATCAATCGCCTCAGTTTGCGCACCTTGGGAACCACTAGACGGTCTCCAAAGAATACGACACCTTGTTCATCAATGGAGAAACAATCTGCGACTCCTTTCTTGATGTTTCTCTTGATGCAGGAAATTCCCGAATCTACCTTCTGTGCCTTGATGATCTGATCCGTAAGGGTAGGTTTCACCACTAGGGTGAAAAGGAATCCTCGAGGAACAATGTGAAGATTAAGCTTACGAAATTTCTCATGGAGAAATGGTTGGCTTCGTTGTAACATCAGATTGTTACAATAAGATTTGCGACTTAGTGCGTCAGCCATGACATTGGCTTTGCCTGGGGTGTAAGATATTCCTAAGTCGTAATCTGTAATCAACTCGACCCAACGTCTTTGCCTGAGATTCAAATCCGGTTGGGTGAAGATATATTTCAGACTTTGGTGATCGATGTAAATTTCATAGCGATTACCAAGAAGGTAATGTCGCCAGGTTTTGAGTGCATGAACCATCGCTGCAAGCTCTAGATCGTGTGGGATAGTTATCCTCATGTGGGCGAATCCCTCGAGAAGCGTAGGCAATCACATGACGATCTTGCATGAGTATGCAACCTAGTCCTTGTCGCGAGGCGTCGCAATAGATAATAAAGTCCTTAGAAAAATCTGGTGGAACAAATGCGGGAGCAGATGTCGCGTCTTTTCAGTTCTGGAAGCTGAACTCGCCTTGTGGCGTCCATTCGAACTTCTTATCTTTCTTGAGGAGTTCGGTTAGAGGTTTAGCAACTTTAGAGAAATTCTCGTGAAGCGGCGGCAATAGCTCGCTAAACCGAGAAACTCGAACTTGCTTGACCGATTCAGGTGGAGTCCAATCAAGGACGGCTTGAACTTCGCTTCGGGATTGACAACAATGCCCTTACCGAGATTACATGGCCTAGATAGGTCACGGTAACCAGAATTCACACTTAGAGAATTTGGCATAAAGGCGGTGCTCTCGAAGTTTCATCAATACTAGCCTTAGATGTTGGCATGTTCTTCCTCATTCTTGGAGTAGATGAGTATATCATCGAGGTATACCACGACGAATTTATCCAAATACTCCATGAAGATTGAGTTCATTAACCGAGAGAAAGTGGCTGGAGCATTGGTTAATCCGTAGGACATGACGGTGTACTCGTATTGGCCATAACGAGTAACAAAGGCCGTTTTAGGAATGTCCCCATTCTTGATTTTTATTTGATGGTAGCCCAACCTCAAATCCATCTTGGAAAATACTGAGGATCCAGCGAGCTGATCATACAGATCGTTGATCCTGGGGAGCGGATACTTGTTCTTGATAGTGACCAAGTTGACAGGTCGGTAATCTACAACCATCCGATCCGTTCCATCCTTCTTCTTGACGAAGAGGACGGGGCAAGCCCATGGAGATGAACTAGGACGGATGAAACCCTTTTGCAAGGACTCATCGAGTTGTTTATTAAGTTCGGCTAGTTCTAGGGGTGCCATCTTATAAGGTCTTCTAGAAATTGGGACGGTTCCGGGAACAAGATCTATCACGAACTCGACATCCCTGTCAGGTGGAACACCTGGCAGTTCTTCTGGAAAGACATCCGGAAAATCATGGACTACCGGAATATCTTCGAGGTCTGGAAGGGGGTTGGCATTTAAGGAGTATAGCTGGCGCTTAGACACTCGGGTTAAAACATTAACTGTCTTGCCCGAAGGATGGGTGAGTTGAACAGTTCTAGTAGAGCAGTCAATCTTAGCGTAATGGGCTGACATCCAGTCCATACCCAAGATGATGTTTATGTCCGAGACTTGAGAGCTATTAGAGAAGCAAGAAAGACTAATCTGTCGACAAGAATTTCATTCCCATGACTTATTCTAGAAGTTTGCCATCTAGAGCCAGGAGTCTGAATTTCCATGGAGGTGTGCATGTCACAGAATGTGGTGTTGTGCAATCGAGCATAGCTCTCATAAATAAATGAATGAGATGCTCCAGTATCACAAAGAACAGTTGCCGGATGACAATTAACAAGGAGCGTACCGAGAACGACGTTGGGATCCTCATAGGTTTCCTCAGTTGGAACATAGTTGACACGGCCACGGCGCAAAGGGCAATCTGGTTTAGCATGGAGCACCTTTCTGCTGGCTTACCACGGCCAATGACTTTCCGATTTGACCGGGTTGTTCTGGGACACTCACGGATGTAGTGGCCCGTCTCCACACTTGAAGCAAGTTATCATATTGGGGCGTGGAGCAGCATTAGCAGCGGGGCCTCCATAAGTCTTAGGCGGAACATACTGCTGGTTGGGGTGAGGCGCCTCAAAGGATGGCCACGGGTGAACACGGGTGGCGAGCGCATGTTGGAATCCAAACCGGCGCTTCGAGATCGAGAGCGGATGAAGAACCGAGTCACGGACGTGCTGCGTGAAGCTTCAAGTCGACTGTCCGTTTCAAAGACCGATAGCCTTATTGACTAACTTAGGAAAAGAGGTGCACTCGTGCAGACTAAGATCACGGCGAAGCTCGGGGCTAAGTCCCTTGTGGAACCTTGCATGCTTCTTGGCGTCGGTAGAAACCTCTTCAGGAGCATAACGTGCTAAATTCCCAAACTCACGGCTGTAAGTATCCACTGTCAGCCTACCTTGGGTGAAATTGCAGAATTCCTCCCTTTTTCGATCCATGAGACCTTCTGGGATGTGATGCTCACGGAAAGCGGCACTGAATTCAGGCCAAGTAGTAATTTGTCCAACCGGATGCATAGCCTCATAATTCTCCCACCAAAGGCTAGCAGGGCCTTCAAGATGATAAGCGACAAAAGTAAACTTATCAGCCTCAGCCACGTTGGCAGAACGCAGCTTGTGGGTGATGCTGTGAAGCCAATCATCCGCGTCGAGAGGCTCAACGGAATACTTGAACTTCGGTGGATACAGCTTGACGAAGTCATTGAGTGACACCAGATCATTTCTTGGCTGGCGTGCGGTGTTTTGCTCAATCCGCTCCAGTAAGCGATTGGTCTCACGCTTATTGCGTTCTGCTTCCAGCATAACCTCGGCCAAAGATGGCGGTTGAGGCAGATTTACATTCCTGGCTGCACTGGCTTCTCCTTGCTCCGGAGTAGCAGGATTGTTGCGGATGTTGACCATCCTAGGAAACAAAACAACGGTTTAAACCAGGATGGCAGAATTTAGCAAGGAAGTGCAGAATGTAATGGATAACACGGAATGCAAAGATGTTCATCCGTATGACATGGTAATATAAAAACTGCCATATATATACCAACGGTCATACACACCATTCATAGTTTAGTACAAGCCCGACGGAGTACAACTATAAGGAAAGGCGTTACATCTCATCGGAAGCATTCCAACTCCTATACATTATTTTTCTACACTTCCGAATGATACACACTAAGTCATATTCCACAGTCACGCAGGGCGGTGGAAATACAACTATTACAATACTAGGGATACTACTACTAACTCGAGACAGCTCGTAGTAGTCCTCATAGAAGTCACCACCCAAGCACGAAGTGGAACATGATCATCCGGAAGCAGACGATCCTGTGGAGCTTGCGGACCATAGGGACTCGGATGTGGCCCTGGTCCAACAAACGGCGGCAGACGAGGTCCACGAGGAGGGGTGATGCCTCCCACCTCATGCCACTCCATAAAGTCCGGCAGACCAGCCCGCACAGGGTACAAGTCCCTCATGTCCATGTATCCGGCTTGCACGGCAGGTGCAAACTGAGTCAGAGTAGCCTAGTGATCAGAACGGGCATTAAAGAGCTCCATACGTAAGGCCCGGTTTTCACGGTCCTTGTCTTCCAGCATCTATGTAGTGGTGCGAAGAAGTGAGTCCTCATGGGATGCATCGCTGTACATACCCTGAAGGTAGCCATGCGCCCCAGGGAGGGATGCTGGCATGTAGCGGAAATCGGTGTTGCACAGCAAGGCAGTCCTGGCTCGAATAATAGTCGTCATTGAATAGGCTGCATCTTGCACGGACATCCCAATAGTGATCCCAAGTCCATAAGAATAGTGGAGCGGCTCAGTAGCTCCGGGATAAGATGGATATATCCTGACCGTGCACAGATATTGGCTTTGATTAAAATCCCTAAACTGCTCCTCGACGGTATATTCAGGATACCATCGGTAACCGGTCTCGACCATCACCCGAACCAACATTGCCGTGTGACCACACACATCAATGCAACGGGTCAGACGAACCACTTGGTTCTGGGGACGGGTGGCCATCTGAAAGCACAGCCACAATGCAAAGACATTAGAATTTCTAGGGAAAATCGGGCAGCATAACATCTGTAAATGCTCAAAAACAGATTTGAGACATTCAAAATCAGATTGCAAAACCACTCAACAACATCATATCAAGGTTCTGGTTCAACTGATAGCATACTAAAAATTAGTAGAAACTGGACTGAGGATGTAACCAACAATCCTATAAGTTACTACGGATTAGTAACACGTGAACCTGATAGAGAGAAGAGAGCCTAGTCCTATACCCACGTAGAATGAGAAGAGGATGACTCAGATCAGAGGGCATAAGGTAAAGGAGTAAAAGAGCCTTACGTTCCCTCCCACAATCAATTCCCCTACATATAACTAAAGCATTTCTAGACTCACCATCGACCAGTTTGGCTTAGCGAACCTACAGGCAGCCCGGCTCTGATGCCAACGCTGTCAGGACCCCGATTCCAAGTCACATCGACCTAGCCAAGAACACCTCATATCACTTTGCGGCCTCACGCAGGTATTCCCACGGTGTCGCCTTACCATGGCCCGGGACCGTTTAGCGCTTTTGGCTCACGATATGACAGTGTCGCTAGCATCCACATGACAAAGAACCCGGCCGACATGGCTAGTCGTGAACCCAAAGCGGCGCTTAACCCATGGGGACAGGCATACATGAATCACATCGAGCATGTCGGTCATCAACGTATGAATTGGGCTGTAGCACTGGCTAACAGGACTCCGGTATCCCGGCTGTAGCAGGCTAGGCAGGACTCAATATCACCGCGTGACATTTCCCGGGATGTATATAGGAACGAGGTGAAACACATGCCGCCATCAAGTGTCCAAGCAGTAGTCTTTGGGCTAGCAGGACTCCGGTGAACCGGCTGTAGCGGACTACTATCGCTCAGAAGCACAAGACTACATTTCCCCATATGAGAGGCTGCCAAGGATAAACAACTAGTTTGTCGGATCCCACTCATACCAAGCATTTCAATCATACACGCAATATGCCCGATATGAGTAAATACAACAAGGCATCACACCAAAACTCTACAACTCAAAGTACTTTATTTAAGAGGCTCCGAGGAGCCATACATAACATATCCATACAGGTAGGGGTCACATGACCCAACACTCAAGTCATACAAACATACAAGCACATGCGAAGCAAACTAGTCTGAGTACCAGACTCTAGAAAGAAAGAAAGCTTGTCAAGCCCTTCTATCTCAAAGGGCCCTTCACAAGCCTTGGATCACCACAGGTGGCTAGTTCACTCGTCGATGTCAAGGTCTACATAAAACCCATCGGAGGGGGTAGTGTTGTCGTCTGAAAAACATTAATTAAGCAAACATGAGTACGGAGGTACTCAGCAAGTCTTACCACAGAATCCTATCATACATGCACATTCTCAAGAAGGTGGTGGAGTTATTTGCAGACAAGCCAGCTTTGACTCTTGGCTAAGCTATCCCACGTGACACCACTTGAAAAGCATTTGTCGCACAGGAGTCCACTAATCACCATCACAATACTCCACCATGGATCCTCTCTCGTCACCCACGAGAGGGCCATCCGATACTCACACTTATCTTGAGGCTTTTAGCAGTATCCATTTACTTGTCTATGAACTGATATAGGCAACCTGAAGTCCTTCTCCGTGGACACGGCTATTCAATAGATCATATTAACCCTGCGAGGGTGTACTTCTTCACACGCTCTCACCACTTACACGCCGTTTACGACATGTACTCAGCAACCTTCAAGCGGAAGCCCAACGTGGGTGTCGGCCACAGCCTACCTAAACACTCAAGTCCTTAGTCCAGGTTTATCGCCTATTCGGGTTCCATCCATGGAGTCCGCCGAGGTTTCCCATACAGCCCGAACGATGTGTGCAGGGTTCCCGAGATACCAAACGGGCACTTTCGGTACACGGGCCTCGTGCCTACCGCAACACAACCCACCCCTAAGGTCAGCGTTGCGTGCGGCCCCCAGCATGCTACAAACAACAGAAACTACTTGCAAATCCCGGACTGAGAACAAGGGTGGTTAAGAAGCCGAGAGGGTCCATTGGTTTCGGGCCCAATGCGTGGTAGTAACTATTTCATGGATCACAAACACAGATCAAGCTGAAACAAAAAGGGATGAACTCATTTGAATCAAAGATTCAAATGCTAGCTCATTTAAAATAACCCTAAAGGTGTAATATCTTATTCTGCTTAAACAGCAAGGTTAACTTGTTTTATCATGCATGAAACCTGTACCAATGGATAGAATGGATTTTTCTGATCATTTTTCATATATAGATCTTTGCATTTGGAGTTACAGATTATTAGTTATGAATTTTTGAAGTTTGAACTATATTCTGGAATTTCCTGTAATTGAATAAATCCAGTAATTAATTTACTGCGTCAGCAATGCGTTAGGGTGACGTCAAGGTAAACGGAGACGTCCAGGTCAAACCTGACTAGTGGGTCCAGGTTGTCAGCATAATTAGTTTAACTAAAATTTAATTAAAACTAATCCTATTTAGTTAATGTGGCGGGCCCCACTGCCATTGACTCAACAGAGTCAACCAGGCCCACCAGTGGTCAAAGACAACGCCGGCTGCACGGCGTTTAGCCGCCCAGCGAGCCCGACGCCAGCGGTGGAAGTGGATTTGGCCATTCCGGCGACCAAACGAGCCGCGGAGGGTGGCTATGGGTAGCTGGGGACATGCCGCAGCTCTTGGTGGAGTCAGTTGGGGTCGGGGCGGCCGGAATCGGCGCCGGCGACGACCTAGGCGGCCGCCGGAGTTCGGCCGAAGGTGAACTCGAGGCTAGGGTGTGCGGTGAGGTGAGTGGAGTAGTTGGTTAGACCCTAAACGGTGCGGTGAGTGCGATGGACACCGAGAGGTGGCCGGAGGGTGGCCGGGAGCACGTCGGCGACGAGCTCCGCCGCGGCGGGTGCGGGTGATCTTCGTGCGGTCGCTACAAAGCTCGAGAGCGAGAGAGGAAGGGAAGGGGGTGTAGCTAGGCTCACAGGGCACTCGTGGAGGCAACCGGCGTGGCCGGGGACGGACTGGTGCGACGGCGGCGTTGAAGGGGATCTCCGGCGACGGCGGGATCGGGCAAGGTCGGTGCAGTGGCCTCGGGCTACTCGAGCACGCGGGGCTCGGATAGCTCGACGTAGAGGAGGGCGGCGGAGCTCCTAGACACAGTGGGGAGGAGCACGGACGACGGGGAGCGCGATTACGGCGACGGCGTGGCTGCGGTGGCGTCGGCCATGGCTGGGCAGCGCGAGGGGGAGGAGCCGGGGAGGAGAGGAGATGTCCGAGGGGTTCGGGGGAGAGAGGGGAGCGATCCGCGTCGCGGCTCGGTGAGGGGAGCGGTGAGGCGGCGACCAGGTGCGTGGCACCCATGCGGTGCTCGCCGCCGAGCACTGCCTGCCTGCTGGCCGAGCCAAGCAGCTCACATGCCTGCAGCTGGGCTGGGCAGCAGTGGGCAGTTAGTAGGCGCCAGGTAAGTATTTCATTCTGTTTTTCTTTTTCTATTTTTTTGTAACTTTGTGGAGTTTTTAAAAATACGTAGATAGCTCCAAAAATCACCAAACTGCTCCAGGTCCATAGTTGGATTATTTCCAACATGAAACATTTTAGTTTGGGAATATTTGGGCATTTGCAATATTTTATATAATTTTAAATGCCCAAACTCAAATACTTATGATTTAATTCAAAGACCTTAGGATGACCTAGAAAATGGTGCACCACTTTTGGCAGAGGCTCTGAACCAAAGCAAAGGTGATGAGCATTTTTGAAGGGTATTTCAGGTTCATTGAAAATAATTTTAGTAAACCCTAGTTGGACTCAAGGGGGGGGGGGTCTGGGGTTTCTGTCCTTCCCCATTTCAATTTCAAAAGAAATTTAAACATGATGCACACACTAATGCAAGGACTAGCTAGGATGTGACAACGGCAAGGTACCAATAAGTGCTGCGGCGATACCACTGCCGCAACATCCGCTAGAGGACACTCAAGGTGGGCTACCTCGTCCTGAGGCGGGTCCTCTCCAGGGAAGGGTTGCACAACTTTCACCCATGTGGGAGGGCCCGTTCAGGGTCGTCCATGTCTCCAGGCCTGGTGCAGCGCGCCTGGAGATGCAGGACGGGATGCCCATCCAGAATGCCTGGAACATCCAACACCTCCAGAAGTTCTACCCATGAAGCAAGGCCCAGAGCCTGTGAGGCAAGGCCGAAAGCCTGTGAAGAAAGGCCCAGAACCTGTAAAGAAGGCCCGGTGCCTGTGAAGAATCGTCGCCTGTGACACTCTCACGTAATAATGAGTGGGGATGTACACGCCTCGGAGTCTCAGGAGTGCCGGCCTTAGGCCCTGGGGCTCCCGCCCACGCCTAGTGGCAACACTTAGCTCTGCGCTGGTGAGAAGACTTGAAGACTAGACTAGGTGCCGGACGCGGATTTTCATTTGCTTTCCGTGGTTGGCTCGCTTTTTCTTAAATCGAAATTCGCCTTTGGTGTTCCTTGTTAATTCGGTTCCCTCGCCTCTTACTGCATTTTCCGCCTCTGGTTCGCTCATGTTCTTTCTCTCACATACCTCGTGAGGGGGCTAGGCAGGTGCCCTTGCGAGCATTTCTCTCCTCTCCGCCTTCTCGTGAGCCACCCTCATGCGAACACAAAACTGGTGCAACCCTCCTAGTCCGTGCCCCACGGGTACCGCGATGCAAAGCGCCAGGTCAAGGCATGGGTGAACGGTGAATCTCTTAGCGGACCTCCTAACGAATTTTCGTAGTTCCTGAGCAAGCAGGTCAAGATGGGCACGAGAACTAAACGCCTCGCAAGGAGGAGGGCGCCCCGAACGCACCAGGTTAAGTTATCTTTGAGCAAAATGGCCACATAGCACTGAAAAAACAAGCGTAGCATAATGGTTGATAGGTTATGGTTTGATACATGCCCCTCTGGGCCCATGCCGGTTTCATTTCGATGTAGGAAGGGAAAGGGAAACATAACAAAAGCGGAGCTCGCCCCTGCAGCAGCCGACGGGGGCAGGGTCACGGTGACGTCTCAGGTCTAGTCGGACCCCTCTTCGCGCTTCACCGATGTGCGGCGATGAGACGACCCGATACCACCTTCAAGGTGGGCGCGGCGCCGTGGCGGCTGATCAAGGCCGTCGCTGCTGGAACTGTCGCCAAGGGAGGAGTCACCATAGCTAGACGAGGTGCGGTCGGCGGGTTCGTCCTCCTCCTCGTCCCGACCATCGCCAAGGCCGAGCACCTCCTCGCCGTCGTTCACCTCGGGGCAGCATCCGGTGCGATGACCGTCTTCCCTGAACACCCTCACAAGAGGGTCGCGTCACCGTCGAACTTGAAGTGTAGGGTGCACCGCCTGCCCAGGCCGCGCGCGCGGGCAAACGTCTGCCAACCGCGGGCCAGAGCTATTTTGCCAGTGACGGAGACCTCGACCACGACCCAAGAAGCCCGACTATAGCAACCGTCCGCCTACAACCAAAGCCCGCCGGGACCGGAGGCCAGCAGCTCGTCGGCGAAGAAGCGAGGCAGCTGGAGCCAGTTGCCGGCCGGATTCCCCGACCAGACAACAAACTCCGGCAACACCTCTGACGCATGGAACCGCGGTTGGGGGGGGGGGGTCGCGCAACCACGGCGCGCCTCCTTTCGTCGACAGAATTGCCGCGACCGGAGTGACTCCTGCCGCGCATCGCGGGGCCGCCCCGAGAGCTGGGGGCCACGGCGGGGGTCGCGGCATGCTTGCGGGGACGGCCACGTCCTCGCTTGGGCGCCGGGGGGCCGGGCCCCTCCCAAGGGGCCTTGCCCTTCTCCGCAGCAAAGAACCTCTTCGACGGGGCCATTGTCACTAGTAGTGGAGCGAGGAGGATGAAGCAAGCAAGCAAGGAAGAGATGGGCGACGGGGGCTCCGCCCCCTCCCCATTTATAGCAAAAGAAGGCCAATCGGTGCCTCCCACGATCGCAGGTAATGATGATTTTTCTTGCATGTCACAGGGACTTGTCAAGTCGAGCAGTTGCCGAGGCAGCGTGGGGAAGCGGAGACTCCCACGTCCAATCAACCGCCAAGCGTCAACCGAGGCCGCAGGCTTTGTGGGCCCACGACGCTCCATACTTGAACCTTGGCTTCGCCACGAAGCCAAGCCCGAGCGCACCTTGGGCCCGGGGGCTACTGTCGGCATTCTGGGAACGGGGGTCCCCAGACTTGCCTGCCTGCGGCCCACGGCGTGGCTAAGTCAGCGGGCCGTATGGCCCATCTTCATCAACAAGGCATCCAAGACCCTCGCGAAGGGCCAAGCCTCGCGAGGCGGACGACGCAAGACCTCCTCAGGAGTGGCCTAGCCAGGCGGGCTCACGAGGAGCGGAGATATCAAGGCGGGGCAAACCTCACGAGGCTCTCGTGACGTGAGCCATGACGATCGGCACCAGGTGGGCGCCCGGCGGGCGCCAGCACGCTGTGTCCTTGTTTCCTCTTTGGTGCTAAGGAGGCAAGCGCAGGCCAGGAGTACCGAGGCATCAGGCAAAGGTTGCCATATCGGTGCAATGAGACCAAGACCAGAAGGATGACAGGACGGAGGTCATCGTGGAGCCCGAGACAGCGTCACCACCAGAGCCTTTCGCAGGCGAAGACCACTTTTGTCAGGATAGCGTGTACTAGCTATCCCCCTTCAAATTTTCCCACCATTGTTGGCTCCCTTCCCGCTCAGTATTTGGTAAGAGGACCAAGGCCTATATAAGTAGAGCTAGCCACCACAATAGAGGCATCGAGTCCTCACCCACACAAGTTCGACAAGCACAAGAACGCCTCAACCTCAGGAGGTTGTTCTTCCCCTTGTACTGTTCATCATCAGCCCAAGAGGCAATCCACCACACACACACTGGAGTAGGGTATTACACCACAACGGTGGCCCGAACCAGTATAAATCTCGTGTCTTTCTGTGTTGTGAGTTCAACGGGTTCGTCCGCGAGATCTTAGCGAGCTAGGGCGTGGAACGGTAGGAGGGAAAGACTTCGCACGCACCCCAGAGTTTGAACCTCAAGGGTTTGCCGGAGCCCCACATCCGACAGATGGCCCCTTCAATCGTCAATAGTGACGCTGTCCAAGGAGAAACCTTCCTCCCCGGACAGATCTTCGTGTTCGGTGGCCGCCTTTCCGCGGGCAACTCGCAGCCACACCGGAGTAGATCGACAGCTCGCCCGCCATCGTGTCAGGTTCGGGAGCTTGAATTACGTTGCGGAAATCCGTGGAGATTTGATATTCACCGGATTCGAGACAGCAGCAAACGCTCCTGGTCACCTTGACGAGCATGACCTAAATCTGTCGTCAGACAGCATCCAGGAGATAGCTCCTGCAACCACTCTGGCCTTAGATCCAGAACACACTGCGACATCCAAGGATGGGAGGCTCGACCCCACCACGGAGGCCACGGATTTCCCGACGTTGGAGCCGCACATGGACTTAACCTCACACAATATTTGTGTCACCGGAACTCCGCACTCTTCTCCGGGTATAAGTTCCAAACCCTGTGAGTCCGCGGATACCGAGCTTGATCGTTTATCAATCTTCGAGTTCAGCGCCGCAGACATCTTCCAGCACTCGCCTTTGGGCGACGTGCTGAACTCAGTAAAGAACTTGTCCTTGGCGGGGGACTCACAGCCGAACTACGTACGGTTCGAACTAGGTGCTGATGATGGGGAATTTTGCTTCCCACCCGCCACCCACTCCATAGCCACAGTCGAGGACATAACCGACATGCTTGATTACGGCTCCGAAGACGTCGTCAGTATAGACGACGATGCCGACGAGGAGCAGAGCCATAACCCACCATTCATCAGGCGATGGACGGCCGCCTGTTCCTACGATGTATACATGGTGAATACGCCTAAAGAAACTAACAACGATGACAAAGAGGACCCTGTTGAAGACAAACCTCCTGAGACAAATCCCAGTCGCCGACGTCAGCGGCGCCACTCTAAGTCACATCTTACAAAAGACAACAACACCGGCACCAGAGAAAATAATACTCTGGATGATGCCGAAGACAATGAAGACCCTGTGGGAACAACCTCCGGACAGGATGAACAAGCCATGCACGAAGACTCGGAGGACAGTAACTATCTTCCGCTCTCCGAGGAGGAGGAAAGCCTTGGCAACGAGGATTTCATCGTGCCCGAGGAACCTCTCGGGCAGGAGCGGTTCAAATGCCAACTAAAAGCCACTGCTAGAAGCCTGAAAAATGATGCAGCTTCAAGTGGACCAAGATATGCTCAATGATAGGTGGACCGAAGTCCTGGCCGTCGAAGAATATGGCCTTAGTGGCCCAGCCAAAAGCTACCCGAATCGTAGATTGCTACCCTAGTTCGATGACGAGGCGCTGGAGTCCATACCATCATCGCACAATGCGGCAGGCTGACCACAACTTGGTCCGGATAAAGCGGCAACTCAGGCCGAACACCAGACCACCCCACCCCACTGTAAAGGCAAGAATAAAACGGGTCGGGGTCGTACATACGACCTTCGACAGGACTTGGATAGTAGAGCAGGACACGCAAGATCGCTCTACGGATCGCGAGGACATGCCTCGACACGCGACAATGGCTACCTATTCGGACGTGGTAAACCAAGCCACGCCCGGGCCGAAAACCGCAAATGGACTCCATCGGAGGTACGTCGCAGTGTGGACCAGCATAGAGGCGCCGCACACCATCTTTGCTTCATGGACGAAGTAATGGAGCATGAATTCCCAGACGGGTTCAAACCCATAAATATCGAATCATACGACGGAACAACGGATCCGGCGGTATGGATCAAGGACTTCCTCCTCCATATCCACATGGCCCGCGGAGACGACCTTCATGCCATTAAATACCTACCATTAAAACACAAAGGACCAGCCCGATACTGGTTAAACAGTCTGCCGGAAAACTCTATTGGCAGCTGGGAAGATTTGGAAAACGCCTTCTGCGACAACTTCCAAGGAACATACATCCGGCCACCGGATGCCGATGACTTAAGTCATATTGTCCAACAGCCTAGAGAGTCAGCCAGGGAACTCTGGACTAGGTTCTTAGTTAAAAATAACCAAGTCATCGACTGTCCGAACGCGGAAGACCTCGCGGCCTTCAAACAGCGTCCGGGATGAATGACTTGCACGCCACCTCGGTCAAGAAGGACCTAAATCCATGACATCCCTTACCGCTCTAATGACCCGCTTTTGCGCGGGAGAAGACAGCTGGCTCGCTTGTAGAAGCAACAGCGCCAGCGACTCGGGCACTTCCGAAATCCGGGACGGCAATGGCGAGACACGACGAAGCAAACACAACAGTCACAATGACAGATCATGCGACACAGCAGTCAACGCCGGATTTAGCAATCCCAAACTCGGTCAATGGAAAAAGGCAATCAAGGCAAACCAAGATGGACCATCCAACCTAGACAGGATATTGGACCGACCCTGCCAGATTCACGGCCACCCCGATAAACCAGCTTATCATAAAAACAGAAACTGTTGGGTCTTCAAGCAGGCCGGCAAGCTCAACGCCGAACACAAGGGGAGGAGGCCGCCAAGCGATAGGGACGACGAAGAGGATCGACCAATCCCGGAGAAGAAATAGCAGTTCGGCTTCCGCCGCCCACTGCGTATACCTGCAAAAAAGTATACCGTGCATACATCACTACGCACTCAAGATACCATGGGCATAGGCGGAAGCACAATACGGACAAGCCTGCAAGTATTCCCGTAACATTTTTATCTACCCTCTTTTTTCTTTCTTTTTATCTCTTAAAAATAGGTGATGCAAAGGACAAAAATCCAAACTGACTCTATCGGAGTTAGGATCCATACACTCACCTTAGGGGCTACTTCCGTCAAGGATTCCCTCTCGTCGAGGACAAGCGGCGTAGACGTGCGACAGGAGGTCCAAAATAACTTTTTGTAGACCACACTGTTTATTTCGAGCCTGTAATATGCATTTTTCCTCCGCCTTCGACCCCGGGCATGTCAAATAGTCGGGGTTGTGGTTTATAAATATATAAAGTAATCATCGGCATATCACTCAGGTCCCAGTAAACATTATCCGAATTAATCATTCTTTTCTTTTCGCAGATGAATATGGCTCCTATGGTTGTCTCACAGATATACCTCGGCGCAACCTGCCAAGGGCTCGGTATGGGAAAAAATGAGTTGCCAACAAAGTCCGAACAACTTTCACAGCGTACTTCGGCGTCGCGAGTTTGGCCTTGTATGCATCAGCTCCGAATCATGTCTTGGGTCAATGGTTGGGTTGCCCGGCAACTGTGCTTGCCACCTTACGTTCCGCTCTATCGGCTAGGGTAGTAAAGGGAGAACTACTGCGATTGTGCTTCCAGGTCGTCTGGTCAAGCACCTCAGTAGAGAAAGCCGAAAAGCGACTGTCATGATGCTGCGAAAGCTGGTCAACCACTCGATCACTTATCGGAATCTGTCATGATTCCCTCCGTATTACATGAAGGACCTTTTTTAAGGTCATATATGTAGCGCACCATATTGGAATAAGCCGTACACAAACTAGGGGCTATATCATAGTCCCCCCTGTAAAACTCCTATGGCTAAGTGAAAGTGTTAACGCCCTATAGTCTGATTGCCTAGTTCGCCGCATCATCACCTCCTTCATGGACCAAGATGTTGGATCAAGAGTGATTAAATACTTTTCCGAACACCCCCGTACTTCCTACGAGGGGGCTGAAGCTGATGACTGGAAAACTTTCAGATTATCTTAAAACCGCCGCACAGGAGGAACATAAGCTTTCGGGCAAAACATAGAAATAGATTAACTATAAAATTATCTTTTACAATTCTCATACACCTCACTCGAATATTATGTCTTTCGAGCATTGACCCTCTATTAAGAGGGCAGCCTCTAAGGTGTCTTCAAAATAATGCTCCGGTGCATAACGGTCCTTGCCCCTGGGTGGACTCTTCACCGCAACTTCAATGGCCTTCATCTTCCCCCAGAATGTCTTGACTCGGGCAATGGCCATCCGTGCACCCTCAATGCACAACGACTGCTTCACAACGTCAATACGTGGCACCGCATCAACGAGCCGCTGCATCAAGCCGAGGTAGCTACTCGAAACAGGCTCAGTCGGCCACAACCGGATTATGACGTTCTTTGCTACCTCTTGAGCATTGCGTTGGTTTTCCCTCGAAGAGGAAAGGGTGATGCAGCAGAGTAGCGTAAGTATTTCCCTCAGTTTTTGAGAACCAAGGTATCAATCTAGTAGGAGGCTACACACGAGTCCCTCGCACCTACACAAACAAATAAATCCTCGCAACCAACGCGATAAGGGGTTGTCAATCCCTACACGGTCACTTACGAGAGTGAGATCTGATAGATATGATAAGATAATATTTTTGGTATTTTTGTGATAAAGATGCAAAGTAAATAAAAGAAAAATAAAAGGCAATGGAAATAGCTAAGTGTTGGAAGATTAATATGATGGAAAATAGACCCGGGGGCCATAGGTTTCACTAGTGGCTTCTCTCAAGAGCATAAGTATTTACGATGGGTGAACAAATTACTGTTGAGCAATTGACAGAATTGAGCATAGTTATGAGAATATCTAGGTATGATCATGTATATAGGCATCACGTCTGAGACAAGTAGGCCAACTCCTGCCTGCATCTACTACTATTACTCCACACATCGACCGCTATCCAGCATGCATCTAGAGTATTAAGTTAATAAGAACAGAGTAACACTTTAAGCAAGATGACATGATGTAGAGCGATAAACTCATGCAATATGATATAAACCCCATCTTGTTATCCTCGATGGCAACAATACAATACATGCCTTGCTGCCCCTACTGTCACTAGGAAAGGACACTACAAGATTGAACCCAAAGCTAAGCACTTCTCCCGTTGCAAGAAAGATCAATCTAGTAGGCCTAACCAAACTGATAATTCGAAGAGACTTGCAAAGATAACCAATCAAACATAAAAAGAGTTCAGAAGATTCAAATATTGTTCATAGATAAACTTGATCATAAACCCACAATTCATCGGTCTCAACAAACACACCGCCAAATAAGATTACCTCGAATAGATCTCCACAAGAGAGGGGGAGAACATTGTATTGAGATCCAAAAAGAGAGAGGAAGCCATCTAGCTGATAACCATGGACCCGAAGGTCTGAGGTCAACTACTCACACTTCATTGGAGAGGCTATGGTGTTGATGTAGAAGCCCTCCGTGATCGATGCCCCCTCCGTTGGAGCTTCGGAACAGGCCCCAAGATGGGATCTCACGGGTACAGAAGGTTGCAGCGGTGGAATTAGGTCTTTGGCTCTGTTTCTGGTAGTTTGGGGGTACATAGGTATATACATGAGGAAGGAGTACGTCGGTGGAGCAACATGGGGCCCACGAGGGTGGAGGGCGCGCCCAGGGGGGCTAGGCACGCTCCCTACCTCGTGGCTTCCTGGTAGCTTTCTTGACGTAGGGTCCAAGTCCTCTGGATCATGTTCGTTCCGAAAATCACGTTCCCGAAGGTTTCATTCCGTTTGGACTCCTTTTGATATTCTTTTTCTGCGAAACTCTGAAATAGGCAAAAAACAACAATTACAGGCTGGGCCTCCGTTAATAGGTTAGTCCCAAAATAATATAAAAGTGTATAATAAAGCCCAATAATGTCCAAGACAGAATATAATATAGCATGGAGCAATAAAAAATTATAGATACGTTGGAGACGTATCAAGCATCCCCAAGCTTAATTCCTGCTCGTCCTCGAGTAGGTAAATGATAAAAACAGAATTTTTTATGTGGAAAACTACTTGGCATAATTTCAATGTAATTCTTCTTAATTGTGGTATGAATATTCAGATCCGAAAGATTCAAGATAAAAGTTCAATATTGACATAAAAATAATAATACTTCAAACATACTAACTAAGAAATTATGTCCTCTCAAAATAACATGGCCAAAGAAAGTTCATCCCTACAAAATCATATAGTTTAGTCATGCTCCATTTTCGTCACACAAGAATGCTCTCATCATGCACAACCCCGATGACAAGCCAAGCAATTGTTTCATACTTTAGTAATCTCAAACTTTTTCAACCTTCACGCAATACATGAGCGCGAGCCATGGATATAGCACTATGGGTGGAATAGAATATGATGATGGGGGTTATGTGGAGAAGTCAAAAAAAGAGAAAGTCTCACATCAATGAGGCTAATCAATGAGCTATGGAGATTCCCATTGATTGATGTTAATGCAAGGAGTAGGGATTGCCGTGCAACGGATGCACTAGAGCTATAAATATACGAAAGCTCAACAAAAGAAACTAAGTGGGTGTGCATCTAACTTGCTTGCTCACGAAGACCTAGGGCACTTGAGGAGGCCCATTGTTGGAATATACAAGCCAAGTTCTATAATGAAAAATTCCAAATAGTATATGAAAGTGACAAAACAAGAGACTCTCTATCATGAAGATTATGGTGCTACTTTGAAGCACAAGTGTGGTAAAAGGATAGTAACATTGTCCCTTCTCTCTTTTTCTCTCATTTTTTGGGCCTTCTCTTTTTTATGGCCTTTCTCTCCTTTTTTTATATTCCTCACTTGGGACAATGATCTAGAAAATGATGATCATCACACTTCTATTTATTTACAACTCGATACTAGAACAGAGTATGACTCTATATGAATGCCTTCGGCGGTGTATCGGGATAGCAATGAACCAAGAGTGACATGTCTGAAAGAATTATGAACGGTGGCTTTGCCACAAATACTATGTCAACTACATGATCATGCAAAGCAATATGACAATGATGAACGTGTCATGATAAATGGAACGGTGGAAAGTTGCATGGCAATATATCTCGGAATGGCTATGGAAATGCCATAATAGGTAGGTATGATGGCTGTTTTGAGGAAGGTATAAGGAGGTTTATGTGTGAAAGAGCGTATCATATCACGGGGTTTGGATGCACCGGCAAAGTTTGCACCAACTCTCGATGTGAGAAAGGGCAATGCATGGTACCGAAGAGGCTAGCAATGATGGAAAGGTGAGAGTGCGTATAATCCATGGACTCAACATTAGTCATAAAGAACTCACATAATTATTGCAAAAATCTAGAAGTCATCAAAAAGCAAGCACTACGCGCATGCTCCTAGGGGGATAGATTTGTAGGAAAAGACCATCGCACGTCCCCGACCGCCACTCATAAGGAGGACAATCAAAGAACACCTCATGTTTCAAATTTGTTACATAAAGTTTACCATACGTGCATGCTACAAGACTTGCAAACTTCAACACAAGTATTTCTCAAATTCACAACTATTCAACTAGCACAACTTTAATATCACTACTTCCATGTCTCAAAACAATCATCAAGCATCAAACTTCTCTTAGTATTGGAAACACTCATAAGAAAGTTTTTACTATTCTTGAATACCTAGCATATTAGGATTATTTAAGAAAATTACTATGCTATTTAAGACTATCAAAATAATCTAAGTGAAGCATGAGAGATCAATAGTTTCTATAAAACAAATCCACCACCGTGCTCTAAAATAAATAAGTGAAGTACTAGAGCAAAAACTGTATAACTCAAAAGATATAAGTGAATCATATAGAATATTCTAATAATTTCCGAATCATGTGTGTCTCTCTCAAAAGGTGTGTACAGAAAAGATGATTGTGGTAAACTAAAAAGCAAAGACTCAAATCATACAAGACGCTCCAAGCAAAACACATATCATGTGGTGAATAAAATATAGCTCCAAGTAAAGTTACCGATGGAAGTAGATTTAAAGAGGGATGCCTTCCGGGGCATCCCCAAGATTTGGCTTTTAGGTGTCCTTAGATTATCTTGGGGGTGCCATGGGAATCCCAAAGCTTAGGCTCTTGCCACTCCTTGTTCCACAATCCATCAAATCTTTCACCCAAAACTTGAAAACTTCACAACACAAAACTCGGCAGAAAATCTCTTGAGCTCCGTTAGTGAAAGAAAACAAAAGACCACTTCAAGTTACTGTAATGAACTCATTCTTTATTTATATTGGTGTTAAACCTACTATATTCCAACTTCTCTATGGTTTATAAACTATTTTACTAGCCATAGATTCTTCAAAATAAGCAAACAACACACGAAAAACAGAATTTATCAAAAACAGAACAGTCTGTTATAATCTGTAACTAACGCAAACTTCTGGAACTCCAAAAAATCAGCCAAAATAGGACGACCTAGAAAATTTTTTATTGATCATCAGCAATTGGTATCAATATTTTATTATGTTTTGGTGATTTTTAACAATTATTTTCGTGAACAGAAAGTTTCTGGAATTTTCTGCAAGATCAAATAACTATCATCCAAGAAGATCCTACAGGATTAACTTGGCACAAACACTAATTGAAAAATAAAAACACATCTAAACAGAGGCTAGAATTTTTTTTATTCCTAAACAGAAGCTAAAAGCAAAAAAAACTAAAAATAAAATTGGGTTGCCTCTCAACAAGCGCTATCGTTTAACGCCCCTAGCTAGGCATAGAAGCAAGAATAGATCTAGGTATTGCCATCTTTGGTAGGCAATCCATAAGTGGCTCATAATAGATTCATATGATAATTTTATTTTCTTCCTATGGAAGTGTTCCATGCCTTTCTTTAATGGAAATTGGAATCTAATATTCCCTTCCTTCATATCAATAATTGCACCAATCGTTCTAAGGAAAGGTCTACCAAGAATAATAGGACATGAAGGATTGCAATCTATATCAAGAACAATAAAATCTACGGGCACATAGTTACTATTTGCAAAAATAAGAACATCATTAATTCTTACCATAGGTTTCTTAATAGTGGAATCCGCAAGGTGCAGGTTTAAAGAGTAATCATCAAAATCACGGAAACCTAGCAAATCACACAAAGTTTTTTGAATAGTGGAAACACTAGCACCCAAATCACACATAGCATAGAATTCATGATCTTTAATTTTAATTTTAATAGTAGGTTCCCACTCATCATAGAGTTTTCTAGGGATAGAAACTTCCAACTCAAGTTTTTCTTCATAAGATTGCATCAAAGCATCAACGATATGTTTGGTAAAAGCTTTATTTTGACTATAAGCATGAGGAGAATTTAGCACGGATTGCAACAAGGAAATACAATCTATCAAACAGAAATTATCATAATTAAATTCCTTGAAATCCAAAATAGTGGGTTCATTAATATCTAGAGTTTTGATCTCTTAAATCCCACTTTTACAAATTTTAGCATCAAGATCTAAAAACTCTGAATTCTTGGAACGCCTTCTAGGTAAAGGTGGATCATATTCAGTCCCATCATTATCAAGATTAATATTGCAAAACAAAGATTTAATAGGGGACACATCAGTAACTTTTAGATCTTCATCTTCATTTTCATAGGAACTAGAAGAACACGCTCTTATAAAGCAATCTTTCTTAGCACGCATCCTAGCGGTTCTTTCCTTGCACTCGTCAATGGAAATTCTCATGGCTTTGAGAGACTCATTGATATCATGCTTAGTAGGTATAGATCTAAGTTTTAAAGAATCAACATCAAGAGAAATTCTATCAACGTTCCTAGCCAATTCATCAACTTTAAGCAATTTCTCTTCAAGCAAAGCATTGAAATTCTTTTGCGAATTCATAAATTCCTTAACACTAGTCTCAAATTCAGAGGGCATCTCATTAAAATTTACATAAGAATTGTATTAGGAATTACCATAATTATTAGAGGAATTACTAGGATAAGGCCTAGGATTAAAGTTTCCTCTATACGCGTTGTTACCAAAATTATTCCAACCAACAAAATTTTCATCCAAAGATTCATTATTATTCTCAATCAAAGTAGACAAAGGCATATCGTTAGGATCAGAAGAAACACTCTTAGTAGCAAATAATTTCATAAGTTCATCCATCTTTCCACTCAAAACATTAATTTCTTCTATCGCATGCACTTTTTTATTAGTAGATTTCAGTGTGCCATTGAGAATAATTAACCATAATATTATCTAGGAGTTTAGTAGCTTCTCCTAAAGTGATTTCCATAAAAGTGCCTCACGCGGCCGAATCTAAAAGATTTCTAGAAGCAACATTCAATCCGGCATAAATTTTTTGTATAATCATCCAATAATTCAAACCATGCCTGGGGCAATTACGTATCATTAATTTCATCCTCTCCCAAGCTTGTGCAAGATGTTCATGATCAAATTTCTTAAAATTCATAATATCGTTTTTAAGAGAGATAATCTTAGCGGGAGGAAAATACTTAGAGATAAAAGCATCTTTGCACTTATTCCAAGAATCAATACTATTTTTAGGCAAAGACGAAAACCAAGCTTTAGCACGATCTCTAAGCGAAAAAGGAAATAGCTTCAATTTGACAATATCATTATCCACACCTTTCTTCTTTTGCATATCACACAAATAAACAAAGCTATTTAGATGGGTAGCGGCATCTTCACTAGGAAGGCCGGCGAATTGATCTTTCATGACAATATTCAATAAAGCAGTATTGATTTCACAAGATTCAGTATCGGTAAGAGGAGCAATCGGAGTGCTAAGGAAATCATTATTGTTTGTATTGGTAAAGTAACATAATTTGGTATTATCTTGAGCCATCGTGACAAACAAGCAATCCAACACACGAGCAAAGAAGAAGCATGTCACGCCCAATATGCGACCCTATCCAAAAGGAACTCGAAGGTCCCACCAAGGATAGACCCGCATATTGAAACGCTTTTGCAAGGTGGATATCATTACATCAACATTACATAATAGTGGGGATACATACATAAGGCACAAATGCCACAAAATACATCAACATCATATACAAAACCAACATCCGACTACGGATGAAACATAAACAAAACTCAAACGACATTCACCACTAGCCCAGCTGCCGACTGGAACCTATCCCCGATCGAAGAAGCGGAAGAAGAACTCAACGCAAATCAAACATCGCTCTCGCGTCATGATCATCGCAAACCTGTACACCAATCGGGCGGTGTAGTAATCTGTGAGCCACGAGGACTCAGCAATCCCATTACCATGGGTATCAAGACTAGCAAAGCTTAAAGGGAAAGGAAGGGGTAAAGTGGTGAGGTTGCAGCAGCGACTAAGCATGATATGGTGGCTAACTTACGCAAATGAGAGCGAGAAGAGAAACAAAGGCGATCGTCAACTAGTAATGATCAAGAAGTGATCCTGAACTCCTACTTACGTCAATCATAACCCGAAACCGTGTTCTCCTCTCGATCAACCCGAAAAGAGACACTCACGCATTCGCACACGGTTGGTGTATTTTAGAAGAGTTTGCTTCAATTTTACTACAACCGGATATTAACAAATTCCCATCAGCCACATAACATCAGGCACGGCTCTCGAAAGTTTATACCTGCAGGGTGTCCCAACAAGCCCATGATAAGCTCTCGCGATCAACGAAGGATATTCCTTCTCCCGGAAGACCCGATCAGTCTCGGAATCCGGCTACAAGACATTTCGACAAAGCAATAAAACAAGACCAGCAAAGCCGCCGGATGTGCCGACAAATCCCGATAGGAGTCGACGTACCTCGTTCTCGGGGCACACCGGATAGGTCAGCCTCGAGTAAAACCAGCCCTCGAGTTGCCCCATGGTGGCCCCTGATCTGCCCGTTTGGACCAACACTCGAAGGAGCACCGGCCCGGGGCTAAAATAAAGATGACCCTCGGGCTCCGAAACCCAAGGGAAAAAGGGCATAGGTGAGGCAAATGGTAAAACCAATGTTGGGCCTTCTTTGGAGGAGTCTTATTCAAAGCGAACTGTCAAGGGGTCCCATAAATCACCCGACCGCGTTAGGGACGCAAAATCCGGAACATAATACCGATATGACGAAAACTAGGGCGGCAAGAGTGGAACAAAACACCGGGCATAAGGCCGAGCCTTCCACCCTTTACCAAGTATATAGATGCATTAATAAAATAAGATATATTGTGATATCCCAACAAGTAAACATGTTCCAACAAGGAACAACATCTCCATGTTCAACAAGGAACAAACTTCATCTTCACCGCAACTAACAACGCTATAAGAGGGGCTGAGCAAAGCGGTAACATAGCCAAACAACGGTTTGCTAGGAAGGGTGCAAAAGGTTAGAGGCGACATGGCAATTGGGAGGCTTGAGCAGCAAGTGGTAGGTAAGGCAGCATAGCGATAGAACGAAGCAACTAGCATAGCAATGATAGTAGTGAGATCCAAGGTGACGGTCATCTTGCCTGAAATCCCGCAAGGAAGAAGAACGAGTCCATGAAGAAGATGAAGCCACGAAGACGAACCAAGCGTAGACGAACGAATCCTCACGATCACAACGAAACGGAACTAACAAGAAGAAGCACACAACATAGTAAACACTCCACACATGAACAAGGCATGATGCACAACAAGCATGATGCATGACAAAGCTAGATGAGTCTATTCATGGCAAGAGATGATGCAAACAAGAGCAACACATCAAAGCAAGTTTAAATGAGGCCGGAAACAACATAGAACAATTCCGGTAAGTCCTCATATGCAAATTTCGAAATTGGTCCAGATCTGAATAACCCTTATGTTCAAGTTGTTAAACTGAAAGTTAAGATGCACCAAGATGATCTACACGAAATTCTAGTCAAGTTACATATAAAGTTCATTAGATTCGGAGCTACGGCGTAGAAGATATGAGCAAAACAAGTTAAGCATGGCATTGATACAAAATGTATACAAACATCAAGCACACACCTCAAATCATGGATGCAACATGATAATATGAAACTACATGCAAAATCAAGCAAGTTTCATATAGAGCACACTCAAAACGGAGCAACGGTTCAACACATACACCCTATACAAGTCATGACAACAATCTGCCCATAACAGCAAGTAGGCATATTGCAAGCATCAAAACAACAAGCTACAGCATCTTAACATGAGAACAAAAGGCATGGGCATGAAGTACAGGTAATGCATAACAAAACATGAACAATGAGCTATCTCCAGAAATCACTAGAACATGCTCAAAAACACATGGCAAGATTGCAAATAATAACAGTTTCAGACTTTAGCAGAAATAACATCATGTTGCAATGTTTAGAGCTATCAAACAACATGCTACATGAACTTATCATGGCAACAAAGGCATGGCATGAATCTACTAATTGCATATAACAAAAGTCCTTTACTGACCATAAGCCAAAAGGGATCAGAAAATACAATTGCAAGCATGTGAACATAGCAAAAACATAAACAGATTCAGACTTGGTGAAAAACTGGAGCATGGCATAAACAGATAACAAGTAGGCATGTTGGTGAGCTTGAATAACTCACCACAGAGCCATACATGATAAACTAAGCATACATACATCAAGAAGACATGGCATAGAAGCTATACATGGCAAGAACAACATCATAGCATACACGGATCAACTATAACAACCTTGGCAAAATTGAATAACATGTAAACAATCTGCCAGGAAACATTTTATAGCAAAAGTAGAGCTCGATTGACTCAAGCTATGGCACTCCATAATTGCAAACAAGGGAATGGATGGATAGAGAATAACCATATGTTCAAAACATCCTTACTGAAGTATCTCAAAATAGGCATGGATCTCTCGGTAGCATTAAGTTTACATGGCATAAAAATATCAGCAAAACAGGGGCTGAAATCAGCAACATCATGAAGCCTAGTTTGCATGCTTGTGCTAGTCACCACATAGATCACAAAAATACATGGCATAAACCCCTGTAAATATGGCATGGCATATTACAAAACACATGTAGGACTCAAGTTCATAGGGTGCACACATCAATCATGGCAAAAATGACAAAAGTGCATGTTCTGATAAGAATCTGAAACTAACATCACATAGCCCTCTTCTAACAGCATTTCGGGCATCAAGATGAGCTCAAATGAAAATGATGCAATGAGATTAAATTATGTACTCGTTGAGACAAACAATTTGGTATATTACACGCACAAAACAGAGCAGTATGCAGCAAGTTATGGCATGATGAATATGGCATGATAATGTGCAAATTTCGGGGACTTGGTGAAAAAAAAACGCCTCGGGGAAAACGGGATGGAGGAGACCCGGGACGGAGAGATCTGGGGACGGGGCTGGCGTTTGGTTGGTGGTGGTGGTGGATCTCGTCCAGATCCGGTGGATCTGGCGACGGCGTTTCAATGAGGCCTCCGGCGAGGGCGGCGGCCGGAGTGGACGGGAGGCGAGGTCCGGCGGGGACGAGGCGCGGCGGCGAGGCGGGTCCGACGAAGCGAGGAGCTCATGGTGGGCGTGGCGCGCAAAACTCTGCTCGGCGCGGCCGAGCACCGGTGGCGGGTCGGGTGGCGCATGGCGGCGGCGGTCCGGCGGGGGTCACCGGCGGACGAGGCGCGGGTCACAATGTGAGGCCGAGGCCGGCAGAGGCGTAGACGGCGGCGGGTAGGCGCGAGGCCGAGGCGCGGCCGGCGGCGCAGGGCGAGGCGGCGGCGGCGCCGCCGGGCGGCGGGAGCAGCAGGCGCGTGTGGCGGGCGGCGGGGCATGGGCTCGACTTCGGGCCTGCTGGCCGGGCGGCGCGGACGGCAATGCGGAGGACACGCGGCGACGACGATTTATTGGCTGGGGAGCGGGCGGACATGTCCGTTCTGCGGCGGGACGTGTCCGTGGCGGCGAAGGAAGAGGACTAGGGTTAGGGCGTTTTGATCCGCGAATTTGGGAGAGGCACATATTTATAGGTAAAGGGAGCTAGGAGAGTCCAAATGAGGTGCGATTTTCGCCACGCGATCGTGATCGAACGACCGAGAGCATGGAGGGAGTTTGCTAGGTTTTGGGCCACTTTGGAAGGGTGTTGGGCTGCAACACAAAAGAGGCTTTTGCGGTTACCGGTTAACCGTTGGAGTATAAACGACCTCCAAATGGCACGAAACTTGACAGCGGTCTACGGTGCTATACCAAGGCAGCTTGACAAACCTCGGCCATTCCGAGAAAGTTTAACACCCGCACAAGAAAAGAGGTAAAAGGGGCGCCGGAGACATAGGAGTGCGGATTGCGAACGGACAACGGGGAAATGCTCGGATGCATGAGGCGAACACGTATGCAAAATGAAATGCACATGATGACATGATATGAAATGCATATGATGACATGGCAAAGTGCAACACGCAAGCACATGACATGGCAACGACGGCGAATAACTGGCGGACACCTGGCGCATCGAATCCGGGGCGTTACAACACTCCTCCACTAACAAGAGATCTCGTCCCGAGATCTTAGGACCGAGACGGAAGGGAAAAGGGGTGAGGTGAAACAAGAACTCAAGAGAGGAAACAAAGAATCGAGAGCACTCGAGAAGAAGAGATGAGCGACGAGAATGACGATAATCGAAAGCTCACGGAATCAGATAGACTATTAAAGCACTCCGGTTAGAACAAGATGGAAAATGAATGAATAAGAGAATTTAGACGGCACTCCGGCTGAAACATGGAAAGAATAGAACACGAGCTTGAGTGGAAGGAATGATACTTGATAAAGACATGACACAAAACCTCCGGAAAGAATTGAAAGAGTTGAATGAAAAGAACGGAGAAGAAAATGACAACTTGTGCCACGAATGGAATTGAAAGCATTTTAGAAGAAAGGATTGGACAGAGTTGTTGAGAAAATCAACAACAAAAGAATAAGCTTGTTGTGGACTCATGGTTAACATCTCAAAATTCTAAGGTGATAACCGACCGCAAACGGAAATGATTGAATAGCTGAGAAGAACGAAAGAATGCAAAACTCCATTTCAAAAGAATACGGAGAATTATTTGCACTTTGAGAAGCAAGAAGAAGGATACTTGAGCTCCACCAGCAATAATCTTGATGAACTCTTGAAGAATGAATTAAATCATGAAGAACCACCGTGAAGAACTCCGATAACAAAAGGATGACGAGATAGAATGAAGGAGGAAAGAATAAGATGAGCCTTGCGGTGACTTAGATGGAGGTTCAACGAAATGGCGAGAAATTTGAACTCGAAAAGAAAAGATGAAAAAAACTTGGAAATAGAATCTATTCCTCAAGAACAAACTCGAAGAAAAAGATTAATCACTTTGATGGAATAAGAATAAGATTTATTGTATGCTTATCCTTCATCAAATTAAATTGATGACAAGCAATGGATTTGCATACTACTTATCCTTCTTGAAAAGGATTAAAGGGGGTATGGCACAAAACTTGAAAGTCTTCATGAACCACGGTAGGATTGGAAATAACGAATGGATTAATATGATAATCAAAGAGAAAGAATCTTGAGCGAACCAACGTGTAAGAATTTGGAAATGACTGACGAAAAGAGAATGAATCACCGGAAGAATTAGAAGAACCAATAAGCTAGAGGATTTAGATGCAAAAGAACAAAGAGATCATGAGCTGATTAAAGAGCACTCGAACGAAGCACCGGGATAAATAGAGAATGATAACTAGAATGATGGCCTCCGGTGAAAAGAAACGAAATCAACTCCTAACATACTCCGGATAGGTGAGAAAAGGAATATCTGACAAATGGAATAAATCGACAGGATAACATGAAGCTAGAACCACGAATCTTCGAGAGAACGGGCAAGATTTAGAGGAAAAACTCTTCTTCGGTCTTCAAATGTTGAGAATGACGACGAGAACCACCATGCAGAATTGTTGAGACGCTCTGGGAGAATGAAAAAACAGAGAGGTTGAGCCAACAATGAAAAGAATTTGAACGAGATCTTGGAGAAGCATCTGACTGATGAAATTCATACTTATGTCACACTTGAAAAGAATTAGGAATAACTCCGGAATAATTAGAAGAGTCAGGTAAGATCCTGGGAAAAGACCTGTGGGTTAGGGCCCACTGAAGAGATAACACCGCTGGAAAGGATTGTTGAACAGATAGATGATGCACCGGAAGAACTGAAATATTTGATTGAGGTGACAACCTAGAATTAATTGGAAGACAGACGAATCTCCTGAGATATCTTACGAACTCCGGGATGATTGAATGGCGAGATGCAAACGAGCAAGGAAAACACTTGAGCCGAGGGAAAAGAATAAGATCAACCCGAAAAACTTGAATTGAGTGCACCGGAAAAAGAAAGGAATGAAGAATGACGAACAAGACGAGAATTCACTGGTTGAAATAAATGAGGGAAGACTGAAGAGGCTCCACACGAATGGAATTGATGGTCGGAAGAAACTCGAACTGCGGGAATAATAGGGTGGGAGGGCGGGAAAACAAAGATAACTTGGAAGGGGAAACCGACGAATATCTTGAAGAGAAAACACCATTTGAAAACATTGAGGAAAGAAAGCGAAGCCTTCGCATGAGTAGAACGATACTCAATAGCGGACTCCGGTTCCGAGAGGAAGAAGGGAGGGCGGGTGGGAACAGCAAGGACAACTTCGGACAAGGAAAAACAACGACGTCGGAGGAAGAACTGAGGATTGAACTTGGCAAAGATGAAGATGGTCGAGTCGACTTGACGAGAAATGCACCGGATGAAAAGAGCTGAGGGTCCACGATTGGAAAACCAACTGTGTGATCCTAAAGAAAAATTTGAAGGGGAAGAGGAGTAATTCAAAACACCTACGTCAAGATTTCTCACCAGAGCGACGAAGGGACTGAGGAGTAAAAAGAATTCCTACTCTCCGATATAACTAAACTCAGAAAACAGTTTTCTTCTAGACTCAACAACGGCCAAACTACACGATCAATCAAGGGGGCTCCTAGGGTCGGTCGAGGCTCTGATACCAACTTGAAACGCCCAATATGCGACCCTATCCAAAAGGAACTCGAAGGTCCCACCAAGGATAGACCCGCATATTGAAACGCTTTTGCAAGGTGGATATCATTACATCAACATTACATAATAGTGGGGATACATACATAAGGCACAAATGCCACAAGAATACATCAACATCATATACAAAACCAACATCCGACTACGGATGAAACATAGACAGAAACTCAAACGACATTCACCCTGCTAGCCCAGGCTGCCGACCTGGAACCTATCCCCTGATTGAAGAAGCAGAAGAAAAACTCAACGCAAATCAAACATCGCTCTCGCGTCATGATCATCGCAAACCTGTACCTGCAACTGGTGGTGTAGTAATCTGTGAGCCACGAGGACTCAGCAATCCCATTACCATGGGTATCAAGACTAGCAAAGCTTAAAGGGAAAGGAAGGGGTAAAGTGGTGAGGTTGCAGCAGCGACTAAGCATGATATGGTGGCTAACTTACGCAAATGAGAGCGAGAAGAGAAACAAAGGAACGGTCGTCAACTAGTAATGATCAAGAAGTGATCCTGAACTCCTACTTACGTCAATCATAACCCAGAAACCGTGTTCTCCTCTCGATCAACCCCGAAAAGAGACACTCCGATTCGCACATGGTTGGTGTATTTTAGAAGAGTTTGCTTCAAGTTTACTACAACGGATATTAACAAATTCCCATCTGCCACATAACCGCTGCACGGCTCTCGAAAGTTTATACCTGCAGGGTGTCCCAACAAGCCCATGATAAGCTCTCGCGATCAACGAAGGATATTCCTTCTCCCGGAAGACCCGATCAGTCTCGGAATCCGGCTACAAGACATTCGACAGCAATAAAACAAGACCAGCAAAGCCGCCGGATGTGCCGACAAATCCCGATAGAGTCGCGCGTACCTCGTTCTCGTGGCACACCGGATAGGTCAGCCTCGAGTAAAACCAGCCCTCGAGTTGCCCGTGGTGGCCCATGATCTGCCCGTTTGGACCAATACTCGAAGGAGCACTGCACGCAGGGGGGCTAAAATAAATATGACCCTTGGGCTCAAAACCCAAGGGAAAAGGGCATAGGTGAGGCAAATGGTAAAACCAATGTTGGGCCTTCTGGAGGAGTCTTATTCAAAGCGAACTGTCAAGGGGTCCCATAAATCACCCGACCGCGTTAGGGACGCAAAATCCGGGAACATAATACCGATATGACGAAAACTAGGGCGGCAAGAGTGGAACAAAACACCGGGCATAAGGCCGAGCCTTCCACCCTTTACCAAGTATATAGATGCATTAATAAAATAAGATATATTGTGATATCCCGACAAGTAAACATGTTCCAACAAGGAACAACATCTCCATGTTCAACAAGGAACAAACTTCATCTTCACCTGCAACTAACAACGCTATAAGAGGGCTGAGCAAACCGGTAACATAGCCAAACAACGGTTTGCTAGGAAGGGTGCAAAAGGTTAGAGGCGACATGGCAATTGGGAGGCTTGAGCAGCAAGTGGTAGGTAAGGCAGCATAGCGATAGAACGAAGCAACTAGCATAGCAATGATAGTAGTGAGATCCAAGGTGACGGTCGTCTTGCCTGAAATCCCATAAGGAAGAAGAACGAGTCCATGAAGAAGATGAAGCCACGAAGACAAACCAAGCGTGAGCGAGCGAATCCTCACGATCACAACAAGCGGAAATAACAAGAAGAAGCACACAACATAGTAAACACTCCACACATGAACAAGGCATGATGCACAACAAGCATGATGCATGACAAAGCTAGATGAGGCTATTCATGGCAAGAGATGATGCAAACAAGAGCAACACATCAAAGCAAGTTTAAATGAGGCCGAAACAACATAGAACAATTCCGGTAAGTCCTCATATGCAAATTTCGAAATTGGTCCAGATCTGAATAACCCTTATGTTCAAGTTGTTAAACTGAAAGTTAAGATGCACCAAGATGATCTACACGAAATTCTAGTCAAGTTACATATAAAGTTCATTAGATTCGGAGCTACGGCGTAGAAGATATGAGCAAAACAAGTTAAGCATGGCATTGATACAAAATGCATACAAACATCAAGCACACACCTCAAATCATGGATGCAACATGATAATATGAAACTACATGCAAAATCAAGCAAGTTTCATATAGAGCACACTCAAAAGCAGCAGCGGTTCAACACATACACCCTATACAAGTCATGACAACAATCTGCCCATAACAGCAAGTAGGCATATTGCAAGCATCAAAACAACAAGCTACAGCATCTTAACATGAGAACAAAAGGCATGGGCATGAAGTACAGGTAATGCATAACAAAACATGAACACTGAGCTATCTCCAGAAATCACTAGAACATGCTCAAAAACACATGGCAAGATTGCAAATAATAACAGTTTCAGACTTTAGCAGAAATAACATCACGCTGCAATGTTTAGAGCTATCAAACAACATGCTACATGAACTTATCATGGCAAACAAAGGCATGGCATGAATCTACTAATTGCATATAACAAAAGTCCTTTACTGACCATAAGCCAAAAGGGATCAGAAAATACAATTGCAAGCATGTGAACATAGCAAAAACATAAACAGATTCAGACTTGGTGAAAAACTGGAGCATGGCATAAACAGATAACAAGTAGGCATGTTGGTGAGCTTGAATAACTCACCACAGAGCCATACATGATAAACTAAGCATACATACATCAAGAAGACATGGCATAGAAGCTATACATGGCAAGAACAACATCATAGCATACACGGATCAACTATAACAACCTTGGCAAAATTGAATAACATCTAAACAATCTGCCAGGAAACATTTTATAGCAAAAGTAGAGCTCGATTGACTCAAGCTATGGCACTCCATAATTGCAAACAAGGGAATGGATGGATAGAGAATAACCATATGTTCAAAACATCCTTACTGAAGTATCTCAAAATAAGCATGGATCTCTCGGTAGCATTAAGTTTACATGGCATAAAAATATCAGCAAAACAGGGGCTGAAATCAGCAACATCATGAAGCCTAGTTTGCATGCTTGTGCTAGTCACCACATAGATCACAAAAATACATGGCATACACCCCTGTAAAGATGGCATGGCATATTACAAAACACATGTAGGACTCAAGTTCAGTCAATCATGGCAAAAATGACAAAAGTGCATGTTCTGATAAGAATCTGAAACTAACATCACATAGCCCTCTTCTAACAGCATTTCGGGCATCAAGATGAGCTCAAATGAAAATGATGCAATGATATTAAATTATGTACTCGTTGAGACAAACAATTTGGTATATTACACGCAGAAAACGGAGCAGTATGCAGCAAGTTATGACATGATGAATATGGCATGATAATGTGCAAATTTCGGGGACTTGGTGAAAAAAAAACACCTCGGGGAAAATGGGATGGAGGAGACCCGGGACGGAGAGATCCGGGGACGTGGCTGGCGTTTGGTTGGTGGTGGTGGTGGATCTCGTCCAGATTCGGTGGATCCGGCGACGGCGGCTCCGGCGAGGCCTCCGGCGAGGGCGGCGGCCTGAGTTGACGGGGGAGGCGGAGGTCCGACGGGGACGAGCAATGGCGGAGAGGTGGGGTCCGACGAGTCTGGGAGCTCATGGTCTGGTAGGCGCGCAATGCTCTGGGCGGCGGCCGAGCCTGTGGGGGCGGGTCAGGGCGGCGATGGCGGCGCGTCGGTCCGGCGAGGTCACCGCGGACGAGGCGCGGGTCACCGGCGTGAAGGCCGAGGCAGCGGGCGGAGGCAACGGCGGCGGGTAGGCGCGAGGCCGAGTGCGGTCGGCGGCGAGGGCGAGGCGGCGCGGCGCCGCCGGGCGGGCGGGCGGGAGCAGCGGGCGCGGCGGCGGCGGGCGGGCCTGCTGGCGGGACTTCGGCCCCCATGGGCTGGCCATGGACGGCAGCGGAGGACACGCGTGAGCAACGATTAGCTGAGGGGAGCGGGCGGACATGTCCGTTCTGGCGGACGTGTCCGTGGCGGCGGGAGGAAGAGGACTAGGCTTAGGGCGTTTTGATCCATGAATTTCGGAGAGGCACATATTTATAGGTAGAGGGAGCTAGGAGAGTCCAAATGAGGTGCGGTTTTCGGCCACGCGATCGTGATCGAACGACCGAGAGCATGGAGGGGAGTTTGCTGGGATTTGGGCCACTTTGGAAGGGGTGTTGGGATGCAACCCAAAAGAGGCTTTTGCGGTTACCCGGTTAACCATTGGAGTACCAAACGACCTCCAAATGGCACGAAACTTGACAGGCGGTCTACCGGTGCTATACCAAGGACGCTTGACAAACCTCGGGCCATTCCAAGAAAGTTTAACACCCGCACAAGAATAGAGGTAAAAGGGGGCGCCGGGAGACATAGGAGTGCCGGATTGCAAAACGGACAACGGGGAAAATGCTCGGATGCATGAGACGAACATGTATGCAAAATGAAATGCACATGATGACATGATATGAAATGCATATGATGACATGGCAAAGTGCAACACGCAAGCACATGACATGGCAACGACGGCGAATAATGGCGGACACAGGCGCGATCGAATCAGGGCGTTACAACACTCCTCCACTAACAAGAGATCTCGTCCCGAGATCTTAGGACCGAGACGGAAGGGAAAAGGGGTGAGGTGAAACAAGAACTCAAGAGAGGAAACAAAGAATCGAGAGCACTCGAGAAGAAGAGATGAGCGACGAGAATGACGATAATCGAAAGCTCACGGAATCAGATAGACTATGAAAGCACTCTGGTTAGAACAAGATTTAAAATGAATGAATAAGAGAATTTAGACGGCACTCCGGCTGAAACATGGAAAGAATAGAACACGAGCTTGAGTGGAAGGAATGATACTTGATAAAGACATGACACAAAACCTCCGGAAAGAATTGAAAGAGTTGAATGAAAAGAACGGAGAAGAAAATGACAACTTGTGCCACGAATGGAATTGAAAGCATTTTAGAAGAAAGGATTGGACAGAGTTGTTGAGAAAATCAACAACAAAAGAATAAGCTTGTTGTGGACTTATGGTTAACATCTCAAAATTCTAAGGTGATAACCGACCGCAAACGGAAATGATTGAATAGCTGAGAAGAACGAAAGAATGCAAAACTCCATTTCAAAAGAATACGGAGAATTATTTGCACTTTGAGAAGCAAGAAGAAGGATACTTGAGCTCCACCAGCAATAATCTTGATGAACTCTTGAAGAATGAATTAAATCATGAAGAACCACCGTGAAGAACTCCGATAACAAAAGGATGACGAGATAGAATGAAGGAGGAAAGAATAAGATGAGCCTTGCGGTGACTTAGATGGAGGTTCCGACGAAATGGCCGAGGAAATTTGAACTCTGAAAAGAAAAGATGAAAAAAAACTTGGAAATAGAATCTATTCCTCAAGAACAAACTCCGAAGAAAAAGATTAATCACTTTGATGGAATAAGAATAAGATTTATTGTATGCTTATCCTTCATCAAATTAAATTGATGACAAGCAATGGATTTGCATACTACTTATCCTTCTTGAAAAGGATTAAAGGGGGGTATGGCACAAAACTTGAGAAAGTCTTCATGAACCACCGGTAGGATTGGAAATAACGAATGGATTAATATGATAATCAAAGAGAAAGAATCTTGAACGAACCACCGTAAGAATTTGGAAATGACTGACGAAAAAGAGAATGAATCACCAGGAAGAATTAGAAGAACCAATAAGCTAGAGGGGATTTAGATGCAAAAGAACAAAGAGATCATGAGCTGATTAAAGAGCACTCGAACGAAGCACCGGGATAAATAGAGAATGATAACTAGAATGATGGCCTCCGGTGAAAAGAAACAAAATCAACTCCTGACATACTCCGGATAGGTGAGAAAAGGAATATCTGACAAATGGAATAAATCGACAGGATAACATGAAGCTAGAACCACGAATCTTCGAGAGAACGGGCAAGATTTAGAGGAAAAACTCTTCTTCGGTCTTCAAATGTTGAGAATGACGACGAGAACCACCATGCAGAATTGTTGAGACGCTCCGGGAGAATGAAAAAACAGAGAGGTTGAGCCAACAATGAAAAGAATTTGAACGAGATCTTGGAAAAGCATCTGACTGATGAAATTCATACTTATGTCACACTTGAAAAGAATTAGGAATAACTCCGGAATAATTAGAAGAGTCAGGTAAGATCCTGGGAAAAGACCTGTGGGTTAGGCCCACTGAAGAGATAACACCGCTGGAAAGGATTGTTGAACAGATAGATGATGCACCGAAAGAACTGAAATATTTGATTGAGGTGACAACCTCGAATTAATTGGAAGACAGACGAATCTCCTGAGATATCTTACGAACTCCGGGATGATTGAAGGCGAGATGCAAACGAGCAAGGAAAACACTTGAGCCGAGGGAAAAGAATAAGATCAACCCGAAAAACTTGAATTGAGTGCACCGGAAAAAGAAAGGAATGAAGAATGACGAACAAGACGAGAATTCACCGGTTGAAATAAATGAGGGAAGACTGAAGAGGCTCCACACGAATGGAATTGATGGTCGGAAGAAACTCGAACTCATGGAAATAATAGGGTGGGAGGCCGGGAAAACAAAGATAACTTGGAAGGGGAAACCGACGAATATCTTGAAGAGAAAACACCATTTGAAAACATTGAGGAAAGAAAGCAAAGCCTTCGCATGAGTAGAAGGATACTCAATAGCGGACTCCGGTTCTGAGAGGAAGAAGGGAGGGCGGGTGGGAAAAACAAGGACAACTTCGGACAAGGAAAAACAACGACGTCGGAGGAAGAACTGAGGATTGAACTTGGCAAAGATGAAGATGGTCGAGTCGACTTGACGAGAAATGCACCGGATGAAAAGAGCTGAGGGTCCACGATCGGAAAACCAACTGTGTGATCCTAAAGAAAAATTTGAAGGGGAAGAGGAGTAATTAAAAACACCTACGTCAAGATTTCTCACCAGAGTGACGAAGGGGCAGAGGAGTAAAAAGAATTCCTACTCTCCGATATAACTAGACTCCGAAAAACAGTTTTCTTCTAGACTCAACAACGGCCAAACTACACGATCAATCAAGGGGGCTCCTAGGGTCGGTCGAGGCTCTGATACCAACTTGTCACGCCCAATATGCGACCCTATCCAAAAGGAACTCGAAGGTCCCACCAAGGATAGACCCGCATATTGAAACGCTTTTGCAAGGTGGATATCATTACATCAACATTACATAATAGTGGGGATACATACATAAGGCACAAATGCCACAAGAATACATCAACATCATATACAAAACCAACATCCGACTACGGATGAAACATAGACAGAAACTCAAACGACATTCACCCTGCTAGCCCAGGCTGCCGACCTGGAACCTATCCCCTGATCAAAGAAGCAGAAGAAGAACTCAACGCAAATCAAACATCGCTCTCGCGTCATGATCATCGCAAACCTGTACCTGCAACTGGTGGTGTAGTAATCTGTGAGCCACGAGGACTCAACAATCCCATTACCATGGGTATCAAGACTAGCAAAGCTTAAAGGGAAAGGAAGGGGTAAAGTAGTGAGGTTGCAGCAGCGACTAAGCATGATATGGTGGCTAACTTACGCAAATGAGAGCGAGAAGAGAAACAAAGGAACGGTCGTCAACTAGTAATGATCAAGAAGTGATCCTGAACTCCTACTTACGTTAATCATAACCCAGAAACCGTGTTCTCCTCTCGATCAACCCCGAAAAGAGACACTCACGGTTACGCACACGGTTGGTGTATTTTAGAAGAGTTTGCTTCAAGTTGACTACAACCGGATATTAACAAATTCCCATCAGCCACATAACCGTGGGGACGGTTCTCGAAATTTTATACCCTGCAGGGGTGTCCCAACTTAGCCCATGATAAGCTCTCGCGATCAACGAAGGATATTCCTTCTCCCGGAAGACCCGATCAGTCTCGAATCCGGCTACAAGACATTTCGACAGAATAAAACAAGACCAGCAAAGCCGCCGGATGTGCCGACAAATCCCGATAGGAGTCGCCGCACCTCGTTCTCGTGGCACACCGGATAGGTCAGCCTCTGAGTAAAACCAGCCCTCGAGTTGCCCGTGGTGGCCCCTTGATCTGCCGTTTGGACCAACACTCGAAGGAGCACCGCCCGGGGGGCTAAAATAAAGATGACCCTCGGGCTCCGAAACCCAAGGGAAAAAGGGCATAGGTGAGGCAAATGGTAAAACCAATGTTGGGCCTTCTTTGGAGGAGTCTTATTCAAAGCGAACTGTCAAGGGGTCCCATAAATCACCCGACCGCGTTAGGGACGCAAAATCCGGGAACATAATACCGATATGACGAAAACTAGGGCGGCAAGAGTGGAACAAAACACCAGGCATAAGGCCGAGCCTTCCACCCTTTACCAAGTATATAGATGCATTAATAAAATAAGATATATTGTGATATCCCGACAAGTAAACATGTTCCAACAAGGAACAACATCTCCATGTTCCAACAAGGAACAAACTTCATCTTCACCTGCAACTAACAACGCTATAAGAGGGGCTGAGCAAAGCGGTAACATAGCCAAACAACGGTTTGCTAGGAAGGGTGCAAAAGGTTAGAGGCTGACATGGCAATTGGGAGGCTTGAGCAGCAAGTGGTAGGTAAGGCAGCATAGCGATACAACGAAGCAACTAGCATAGCAATGATAGAAGTGAGATCCAAGGTGACGGTCATCTTGCCTGAAATCCCGCAAGGAAGAAGAACGAGTCCATGAAGAAGATGAAGCCACGAAGACGAACCAAGCGTAGACGAACGAATCCTCACGATCACAACGAAACGGAACTAACAAGAAGAAGCACACAACATAGTAAACACTGCACACATGAACAAGGCATGATGCACAACAAGCATGATGCATGACAAAGCTAGATGAGGGTATTCATGGCAAGAGATGATGCAAACAAGAGCAACACATCAAAGCAAGTTTAAATGAGGCCGGAAACAACATAGAACAATTCCGATAAGTCCTCGTATGCAAATTTCGAAATTGGTCCAGATCTGAATAACCCTTATGTTCAAGTTGTTAAACAGAAAGTTAAGATGCACCAAGATGATCTACACGAAATTCTAGACAAGTTACATATAAAGTTCATTAGATTCGGAGCTACGGCGTAGAAGATATGAGCAAAACAAGTTAAGCATGGCATTGATACAAAATGCATACAAACATCAAGCACACACCTCAAATCATGGATGCAACATGATAATATGAAACTACATACAAAATAAAGCAAGTTTCATATAGAGCACACTCAAAACGGAGCAACGGTTCAACACATACACCCTATACAAGTCATGACAACAATCTGCCCATAACAGCAAGTAGGCATATTGCAAGCATCAAAACAACAAGCTACAGCATCTTAACATGAGAACAAAAGGCATGGGCATGAAGTAAAGGTAATGCATAACAAAACATGAACACTGAGCTATCTCCAGAAATCACTAGAACATGCTCAAAACACATGGCAAGATTGCAAATAATATGAGTTTAGACTTTAGCGAAATAACATCAAAGTTGCAATGTTTAGAGCTATCAAACAACATGCTACATGAACTTATCATGGCAAACAAAGGCATGGCATGAATCTACTAATTGCATATAACAAAAGTCCTTTACTGACCATAAGCCCAAAGGGATCAGAAAATACAATTGCAAGCATGTGAACATAGCAAAAACATAAACAGATTCAGACTTGGTGAAAAACTGGAGCATGGCATAAACAGATAACAAGTAGGCATGTTGGTGAGCTTGAATAACTCACCACAGAGCCATACATGATAAACTAAGCATACATACATCAAGAATACATGGCATAGAAGCTATACATGGCAAGAACAACATCATAGCATACACGGATCAACTACAACAACCTTGGCAAAATTGAATAACATGTAAACAATCTGCTAGGAAACATTTTATAGCAAAAGTAGAGCTCGATTGACTCAAGCTATGGCACTCCATAATTGCAAACAAGGGAATGGATGGATAGAGAATAACCATATGTTCAAAACATCCTTACTGAAGTATCTCAAAATAAGCATGGATCTCTCGGTAGCATTAAGTTTACATGGCATAAAAATATCAGCAAAACAGGGGCTGAAATCAGCAACATCATGAAGCCTAGTTTGCATGCTTGTGCTAGTCACCACATAGATCACAAAAATACATGGCATACACCCCTGTAAAGATGGCATGGCATATTACAAAACACATGTAGGACTCAAGTTCATAGGGTGCACACATCAATCATGGCAAAAATGACAAAAGTGCATGTTCTGATAAGAATCTGAAACTAACATCACATAGCCCTCTTCTAACAACATTTCGGGCATCAATATGAGCTCAAATGAAAATGATGCAATGAGATTAAATTATGTACTCGTTGAGACAAACAATTTGGTATATTACACGCACAAAACGGAGCAGTATGCAGCAAGTTATGGCATGATGAATATGGCATGATAATGTGCAAATTTCGGGGACTTGGTGAAAAAAAAACACCTCGGGGAAAACGGGATGGAGGAGACCCGGGACGAAGAGATCCGGGGCCGGGGCTGGCGTTTGGTTGGTGGTGGTGGTGGATCTCGTCCAGATCCGGTGGATCCGGCGACGGCGGCTCAATGAGCCTCCGGCGAGGGCGGCGGCCGAGTGGATGGGGGAGGCGAGGTCCCGGCGAGGACGAGCGGCGGCGGAGGCGGGTCCGAGCAAACCAGGGAGCTCATGGCGCGGGGC
Source organism: Aegilops longissima (assembly GCA_021605205.1). Taxonomy (NCBI): domain Eukaryota; kingdom Viridiplantae; phylum Streptophyta; class Magnoliopsida; order Poales; family Poaceae; genus Aegilops; species Aegilops longissima. Next base: position 189,565,048 of record CM038678.1, on the reverse strand, counting down.
GGCGCGCAAAAGCTCTGGCGGCGACGAGTCTGTGGCCGGGTCGGGTCGGGCGCGATGGCGGCGGCGGTCCAGCCAGCGGGTCACCGGCGGACGAGGCGCGAGTCACCAACCTGACGCAGGCCGAGGCCGGGCGGAGGCAGACGGCGGGAGGGTAGGCGCGAGGCCGAGGCGCTTGATCGGCGAGGGCGAGGCAGCGGCGGCGCCGCCGGCCGGCGGGAGAGCGGCGGCGTGGGCGGCGGGCGGCGGGCAGGGTTCGACTCAGGCCCATGGCCGGGCGGCGCGGACGGCGGCGGGAGGACACGCGTGGGCGACGATTGGCTGGGGGCCAGGACGGACATGTCCGTTGCGGCCGACGTGTCCGTGGCAACCGAGGAAGAGGACTAGGGTTAGGGGCGTTTTGATTCGCGAATTTGGGAGAGGCACATATTTATAGGTAGAGGAGCTAGGAGAGTCAAATGAGGTGCGGTTTTGACCACGCGATCGTGATCGAGCGGCCGAGAGCATGGAGGGAGTTTGCTGGGTTTTGGGCCACTTTGGAAGGGGTGTTGGGCTGCAACACAAAAGAGGCTTTTGCAGTTACCCAGTTAACCGTTGGAGTACCAAACGACCTCCAAATGGCACGAAACTTGACAGGCGGTCTACCTGTGCTATACCAAGGCCGCTTGACAAACCTCGGGCCATTCCGAGAAAGTTTAACACCCGCACAAGAAAAGAGGTAAAAGGGGGCGCCGGGAGACATAGGAGTGCCGGATTGCAGAACGGACAACGGGGAAAATGCTCGGATGCATGAGACGAACACGTATGCAAAATGAAATGCACATGATGACATGATATGAAATGCATATGATGACATGGCAAAGTGCAACACGCAAGCACATGACATGGCAACGACGGCGAATAACTGGCGGACACCTGGCGCATCGAATCCGGGGCGTTACAAAGCAAGCGAAAAATAGGCGAACAGAAATGACAGGGCGAATAAAATGGCAAGGGTGAATTGGGGGAGAGGAAAACAAGAGGCAAATGGCAAATAATGTAATGCGGGAGATAAGAGTTTGTGATGGGTACTTGGTATGTTGACTTTTGCGTAGACCTTCCCCGGCAACGGCGCCAGAAATCCTTCTTGCTACCTCTTGAGCATTGCGTTGGTTTTCCCTTGAAGAGGAAATGGTGATGCAGCAAAGTAGCGTAAGTATTTCCCTCAGTTTTTGAGAACCAAGGTATCAATCCAGTAGGAGGCTACACACAAGTCCCTCGCACCTACACAGACAAATAAATCCTCGCAACCAACGCGATAAGGGGTTGTCAATCCCTACACGGTCACTTATGAGAGTGATATCTGATATATATGACAAGATAATATTTTTGGTATTTTTGTGATAAAAATGCAAAGTAAATAAAATTAAAATAAAAGGCAACGGAAATAGCTAAGTGTTGGAAGATTAATATGATGGAAAATAGACCCGGGGGCCATAGGTTTCACTAGTGGCTTCTCTCAAGAGCATAAGTATTTACGGTGGGTGAACAAATTACTGTTGAGCAATTGACAGAATTGAGCATAGTTATGAGAATATCTAGGTATGATCATGTATATAGGCATCACGTCCGAGACAAGTAGACCGACTCCTGCCTGCATCTACTACTATTACTCCACACATCGACCACTATCCAGCATGCATCTAGAGTATTAAGTTCATAAGAACAGAGTAATGCTTTAAGCAAGATGACATGATGTAGAGGGATAAACTCATGCAATATGATATAAACCCCATCTTTTTATCCTCGATGGCAACAATACAATACGTGCCTTGCTGCCCCTACTTTCACTGGGAAAGGACACTTCAAGATTGAACCCAAAGCTAAGCACTTCTCCCATTGCAAGAAATATCAATCTAGTAGGCCAAACCAAACTGATAATTCGAAGAGACTTGCAAAGATAACCAATCATACATAAAAGAATTCAGAAGATTCAAATATTGTTCATAGATAAACTTGATCATAAACACACAATTCATCGGTCTGAACAAACACCACAACACAAAATAAGATTACATCGAATAGATCTCCACAAGAGAGGGGGAGAACATTGTATTGAATTCCAAAAAGAGAGAGGAAGCCATCTAGCTAATAACTATGGACTCGAAGGTCTGAGGTAAACTACTCACACTTCATCGGAGAGGCTATGGTGTTGATGTAGAAGCCCTCCGTGATCGATGCCCCCTCCAGCGAAGCTCCGGAACAGGACCCAAGATGGGATCTCACGGGTACAGAAGGTTGCGGCAGTGGAACTAGGTTTTTGGCTCCGTTTCTGGTAGTTTGGGGGTACGTAGGTATATATAGGAGGAAAGGAGTACGTCGGTGGAGGAATATTGGGACCACGAGGGTGGAGGGCGCGCCCAGGGGGGTAGGCGCGCCCCCTACCTCGTGGCTTCCTGGTAGCTTTCTTGACGTAGGGCCCAAGTCCTCTGGATCATGTTCATTCCGAAAATCATGTTCCCGAAGGTTTCGTTCCATTTGGACTCCGTCTGATATGCTTTTTCTGCGAAACTCTGAAATAGGCAAAAAAACATCAATTCTGGGCTGGGCTCCGGTTAATAGGTTAGTCCCAAACATAATATAAAAGTGTATAATAAAGCCCAATAATGTCCAAAACAGAATATAATATAGCATGGAGCAATCAACAATTATAGATACGTTGGAGACGTATCATTCTTCATGGTAGCGCTGGATATCCTATGAAGCTCGGTCGATTGAGATATTTGTTCATTCAGCAAAGAGGGCGCTTCGACACACCAAATTGTGACCAGAAAAGCTTATCCGTTGCATATCCCGCTCGCGCTTGATAAAACTGCGCCGCATCGGAAGAACTCTTCAGCAAGTCTAAAAACTTGTCCGAAGAACTCCACACTTGGTTAAGCTGAGCATAGTTCGGATCGCGGAACTTAGTTTGCAGCAAAAAGGGCTTACCAGCCGCAATCTCCCCATCTTGCCGGATCTCCTCACGGGCTGCCCTGGATTCAGACCGCGCTTCTCTCGCCTCTCGTAAGGCTTTCTCAAGTTCAGCCGTTTTGGCTTCATTTTCCTTGTCAAGAAGTTCACAACGGCTAGCAGCTTTTTTTAATTCGAGCGCCATCGTGGATATCTTCTCCTCGTCTCGGCGCCGATCAGCTTGTTCGGCTTCTAACTCAGCCGATGCCTTCTCGGCAACCGCATTACTAAACCGGGCCTGCTCCTTGGCCCGGGCCAGCTCCGCCCGAAGAATCTCTACAGCGGCGGCACCATCTGCAGTCATGCATATAACATTCAGCATCATGCTTATATCACAAAAATTATGTGAAGGGACTGACCCGAATACATACCTTGCGACTCGTCAAGACGCATTTTGATTAACGCGATGTCATCCCCTGCCACATCAAGCTTCCGCTGCAGCTTGACAATTTCTGTATTCTGGGAAGTAGCCAGGGGGAAGCAGCCTGTGTTCAAGTTAATTGGATTAGTCCTTGAATATTTCTTCTCTATCCTCTGTTCGCGTCCCATGGGAAGCCAACCCGAGTCTTAGGGGCTACTACCTATACACAGGTGCATCTTTGCAAATAAAATATAGTTTAAAAAACTACATCACAAACCTCGAAGCCTTTTAGTAGGCTCATGAAGGCTTTATTCAACCCGCTCTTCACGGACCTAATCTTCTCAACCACCGTACCCATCAAGGTATGTTGTTCCTCCGAGACGGATGCGTTTCGCAGCTTACCCTGCAATATATCCGCGTCGCCGGGTCTCCGGAAGTCGCTCTAGGAGCACGTCCATCCTTTGAAGGAACCCGTTCACCCATCTCCGGAATCATCGTTGGCTGAAAGCCGGACAGTTCGGGGCCTTCATTATTGGCCCCCGAATCTCGGACGATCGGAGGTCCGCCTTTTGCTACCGCCTCTTTCATCCCCTGCACAGCTTGTTGATCAAGAACAACCCTCCGAGATGACACTTTGGAGTCGTCCGCCTTATTTGGCGAGGAGGTCGGGGGAGGCATCTCGCTTTCCATCATCTCGAGGAGGAGATCTCCCGAAGAAGAGGATTGCCCAGAAAAACTCTGTGATGGGCTGTAAAAAATACACAGGCACGTTACGTATCTCTTCGGTAACAAGAAAGAAGAGGGACGCCATCAAAGTATCCCGGATTCACTTACGGTTTGGTTGAGGGCTTGTCCTCATGATAGAGCTGTTCACCGGTGTCGCCTTCCAATCCCGAGCCGCTTGACGGTGGCATCTTGCCTCTCTTAAGAGATCGGAGGCGGCCCTTTTCCTCCTGAATGGAGAAGGGATACTGGCTTCTCTTTCGCCTTCGTCTTCAGGCGAGGAAATGTCGATTTCTCTGGACTCAGTATCTGATTTACCTCCGAACGAAGGTCATCCTAAGTCTTCGCACTCTCCACCTTGCCCTCCCCTGCCAGCGCCTGATGCGGTGCCGGTGCCAGCATCCTTGTTAACAAGGAGTCCGCTGAGTCTTCGAGAAGAGGGGTCGGACACCTAATCCATTCCGCTTTCTTTATCCAGCCCTGGAAGAAGATGGTTTGCTTAGCATCTTACCACAGAATATCTAACTATGAGGTGTTCGGCGGATGAGTACTTACCGGGGTGTCCGGATGGTTACAGTCTAGGCCAGTATCTTCGGTGGTGTCTGGCCATTGTTTTCGCCTCCCGAAGAATAATTTCCACATTCCTTCGTGCGTAGTGCCGAAGAAGTGCTGAAGAGTCTGTGGCCCTTCTGGGTTAAAATCCCACAGGCGGAGAGGCCGTCGCTGGTACGGTAGGGTCTGGCGGACTAGCATTACCTGAATAACATTGACAATATTGATGTCCTTTTCAATGAGGCTTCGGATGCGACTTTGCAGAGTCCGCACCTCATCAACTAATCCCCCAGTCCAACCCCTCATTAATCCACGATGCAAGCTGAATTGGGGGGGCTGGATCGAAACACATGCGCAACTGTCCACTTGGAACCGTGGGGCTCGGTGATATAGAACCACTCCTGCTGCCATAAGTCGGGAGATTCTTTGAAAGATCCTTTTATCCAGACAGCGCTGGCAAGCTTGCTCACTAAGGCGCCACCGCACTCCGCCTGCTCCCCCTCTATCATTTGCGGCTTCACATTGAAGGTCTTGAGCCACAAGCCAAAGTGTGGAGGAGTTCGGAGGAAGGCTTCGCACGTAACGATAAATGCCGAGATGAGAAGAATAGTGTTCGGGGCGAGGTCGTGAAAATCTAATCCGTAATAGAACATGAGCCCCCGAACAAAGGGAGTGAGGGCAAACCCTAATCCTTGGAGGAAGTGAGAAACGAACACGACCCTATCACCGGATCTAGGGGTAGGTATAACCTGCCCCTCCATGGGAAGCCGATGGAGGATTTTTGCGGTTAGATATCTTGCCGCCCGAAGCTTTGCGATATCCTCCTCTATAACAGAAGAAGCCACCCACCGGCCTTGACAGATGGATCTGGACATGACTGAGGCTTACGGAGGGTGAAACCTAGGTGTTGGAACTCGAGGTAGTAAGAGTCGAGAATGAAGCAAGCGTGGAGAGGAAGGGTGGGTCTATGCCCCTTTATAAAGGCCAAGAATATCGAACGCCTCCTCCCGGGCCTTGAAATTTGCCTATTCCCAAGGAGTTGTACCTTACGGGCGGTTGGGTTACCCACGTCCGTGTCGATAAAAGAATACCTTAATAAGGGGACACGATCTCTGCTTGGATAAGATGTGTCAATGACAACCACGTTTAGAACGGGGAATGGCAGAACAAAACGGTCCGAAATTATGAATGGGCAGGCGTGATGTCACGTGGTAAAAAGTTGTCAGCGGGTTGGTCGCGCGGAATATTATATTCTCTCTGTGGTTATGTGTGGTGTGTGTTACAGGTCCGGATACAATCATCACATCCGGAGGCTATTTTGGAGTTCGGAAGGAAGGGAACCCGCCTTGCAATGTCGAAGACAAATCTGCACGCCGGACTCCTCGTCATTGAAGCCAGGTTCAGGGACTACTGAGGGAGTCCTGGACAAAGGGGTCCTCGGGCGTCCGACCTGTTAGCCACGGGCCAGACTGATGGGCCGTGAAGATACAAAGACCGAAGGCCACACTCGTGTCCGGATGGGACTCTCCTTGGCGCTGAAGGCAAGCTTGGCGACCGGATATGTAGATTCCTTTCTCTGTAAACCGACCTTGTGTAACCCTAGATCTTCCCGGTGTCTATATAAACCGGAAGGGAGGAGATTCATGACCATAGTCATACATGCTAGACTTCTAGGGTTTAGCCATTACGATCTCGTGGTAGATCAACTCTTGTAATAATCATATTCATCAAGATCAATCAAGCAGGAAGTAGGGTATTACCTCCATAGAGAGGGCCCAAACCTGGGTAAACATCATGTCCCCTGTCTCCTATTACCATCGACCTTAGACGCATAGTTTGGGACCCCCTACCCGAGATCCGCCGGTTTTGACACCGACATTGATCTACTGCAATTGGAATCAGTATTTTATCACGTTCTAGTGATTTTTAACAATTGTTTTCATGAGCGGAAAGTTTCTGACTTTTTCAGCAAGATCAAATAATTATCACCTCAAGAAGGTCCTATATGTTTTACTTGGCACAAACACTAATTAAAACATAAAACCACATCTAACTAGAGGCTAGATGAATTATTTATTACTAAACAGAAACAAAATGCAAGAAACAAAAATAAAATTGGGTTTCCTCCCAACAAGCGCTACCGTTTAATGCCCCTATCTAGGCATTGAGATTTCAATGATGCTCACACGAAACACAAGAATTGAAGCACAAAGAGAGCATCATAAAACACGTGACAAACACACCTAAGTCTAACATACTTCCTATGCATAGGCATTATATAAGCAAACAAATTATGAATACAAGCAAAAGCTAGCATATGCAAGGAAGAATAAAGAAACAATAGCAATCTCAATGTAACGAGAGGTAAATTAGTAACATGAAAATTTCTACAACCATATTTTCCTCTCTCATAATAATTACATGTGGGATCATACTAAAATTCAATAATATATCTATCACATAAAATTGACACATGCATGCAAAGTTGACACTCTTCCGAAATAGTGGGATTATCATAAAATAAAGTCATGACCTCTCCGAACCTACTTTTATCAAAAATTTCATAAGATTGAATATTCTCCAAATATGTGGGATCTAAAGTCGACACTCTTCCAAACCCACTTTCAATATTATTGCAAAAACTATTATCAATCTCATATTCATCATGGGGCTTAAATAAATTTTCAAGATCATAAGAAGAATCACCCCAATCATGATCATTGCAACAAGTAGTAGACATAGCAATACTAGCATCCCCAAGCTTAGGGTTTTGCATATTATTAGCATAATTGACAACAACAGAATTTATAGTAAAATCATTGCAATCATGCTTTTCATCGAAGGAATTATCAAGTATGGGTACAATAGCAATGATCTCACGTTTAACGTAAGGAACTATAGCAAATTCACCTTCATGAATATTGGCATCATGGCCACAAGAATAGCAAGCATCAAGATCATCAAGGGATATTTCAATAAAATCATCGGAATCATAATTATCTATAGACTCATGCATATCATTATTTTCTTCCAAAGCGGTCATTCTTTCAATAAATTATTTGACATAGACATTATGAGCATAGTTTTCATAGCAATATTTAAGTATGTCAAAATTTTCAGATTCGTAAAGAGTAATATCATACATTTCAATCAAAGAAGCAACTTCAAAAGCACCCTTGAAAGCAACAAATTCTGCAATTTGTTCGGTATCATAGTAACTATAAACACCCTTTGCATAAGAAGATAAGATTTCATTATCATTAAACTCACATAGGTAGGGAAGGTGTTTTTTAGGGTTCTTAGAGCAACAAGTAAAATCACAAATTTTACAAAGATTCCAAGCATAACACAGCAATCTGTTTATTTGATCCCATAGGAGTCTCACCTTTTCATACAAATGGTGACGCACAAAATGAGCATGCTCATCTAAAGATTTCCCATCAACTAGGCTAGTTGGGGTTTCAGCACGAGCGCATAAGGATCGAAGATGATCCAAGTAGAACACTTTAAGTGGATCCATATCAATAGATTTTCAGCAAGCAAAGATGCAAGCAAAGAAGGCACATGGAAACACAAACGAAAAGACATACGGAAAGAAGGGCGAATAAAACGGCAAGGGTGAAGTGGGGGAGAGGAAAACGAGAGGCACATGGCAAATAATGTAATGTGAGGGATAAGAGTTTGTGATGGGTACTTGCTATGTCTTGATTTGTGCGTAAATCTCCCCGGCAACGGCGCCAGAAATCGGCTAGTTGCTGGGAGATCAACTCTTGACTTGACGTGGCATAAGCCTCCCCGGAAACGGCGCCAGAAATCCTTCTTGCTACCTCTTGAGCATGCGTTGGTTTTCCCTTGAAGAGGAAAGGGTGATGCAGCAAAGTAGCGTATGTATTTCCCTCAGTTTTTGAGAACCAAGGTATCAATCCAGTAGGAGGATACATGCAGGTCGCCTCGTACCTACACAAACAAATAAGAACCTTGCAACCAACACGATAAAGGGGTTGTGAATCCCTTCACGGCCACTTGCAAAATTGAGATCTGATAGAGATAATAAGATAAATATTTTTGGTATTTTTATGATATAGATTGGAAAGTAAAAATTGCAAAACAAAATAGATAGGAAACTTATATGATGGAAAATAGACCCGGGGGCCATAGGTTTCACTAGTGGCTTCTCTCAAGATAGCATAATCTACGGTGGGTGAACAAATTACTGTCGACCAATTGATAGAAAAGCACATAGTTATGAGAATATCTAGGCATGATCATGTATATAGGCATCACCTCCGCGAAAAGTAGACCGAAATGATTCTGCATCTACTACTATTACTCCACACATCGACCGTTATCCAGCATGCATCTAGAGTACTAAGTTCATAAGAACAGAGTAACGCATTAGGCAAGATGACATGATCACTACAAAAAAAAGACACATCCGTGACATTTTGGGCCGAACAATTTTTTTTTCCTGTCATACATATGACACTTCTATGACGATAATTGTGACAAAACCAGGTATCATCATAGATGTGGTCGGCTCCTACTTCTATGACTAAAAATCATGACAGAAAATGGGCTTTTCGTCTTGGGCGGGCCGGAGACGCAGCTGCATGACATTCTTTGGGCCGTCCATGACGGAAAAAACCGTGGTAGAAGCGAGGGCGAGGAAAATTTCGGGGAGTTCCCGGTTACGGTGGGAGGTCGGGTGCCGAGCGATCGCGTTCTCTCGTGACACGTCACGTGCATGTGTGCGGGCGTTGGCTCTAATCGATCCCGGCGAGGCGTTGGGCTCTAATGAACCGGCGATTGCCTTGCAGGCTACGCGTTCTTGAACCCGGCGATCGATCCATGGCTGTTAATCAACCCGATCGGCGCTTCGCCATCTGCTGCTAATCAAGTCGATCGATGTTGCCTCTGGGATGAACAGTGAGTGTTGCGGGGGGGTTTGGATGAACAGTGAGCATTGGCGTTGCCTCTGGATGAACAGGACCCCGTGGTGTGGTGGAGGGCTGGATGAACAGTAGACGGTGGAGGGATGCCCGTGGAGGGGTGGTTGAACAGGACCGCGTGGTGTGGAGGGCTGGATGAACAGTAGACGGTGGAGGGGTGCCCGTGGAGGGGTTGTTGAACAGGACCCCATGGTGTAGAGGGCTGGATGAGCAGATGAGCGATGGAGGGTGCCCTGGAGGGGTGGTTGAGCGATGGCGGTGGAGTAAGCGCACGGAGGAGGCTGGATGAACAAGAGCGCGTGGAGGCCGGAGGAGGTCGACGGTAGCCCGTGGAGGCCGGAGGAGGTCGACGGTGGAGATGAAACGAGATCTCGTGGAGTCCGTTTTGCGATCGCCACACCCTCCCGATGAACAGGACCCCGTTTTGACCGCAGGAGGTCCGTTTAAATCCGTTTTGCGGTACACCACCCTCCCGATCAACAGACCCCGTTTCGACCGTAGGGAGGTCCGTTTAAATGCTTTTGCGGTATGCCACACCCCTCCTGATCAACAGGACCCCCGTTTCGATCGCAGGAGGTCCGTTTCCTCCGTTTTGCGGTACGCCAGATCCCTCCCGATGAACAAGATCCCGTTTCGAACATGGCCGTTCGAACACAAGGCCGTTTCCTCCGTTCTGCGGTACGCCAGGCCTCGTTTCCATCGCCTGTTCCGTCCAAGCCCTTCCGATGAACATGACCACGCATTCCATTCCGACCCAGCCGTTTGGCTCCCACGCGTTCCGTTGCCTCCCGATGAACACAACGCATTCCGTTGCCTCCCCATGAACACGATGCATTCCGTTGCCTCCCCATGAACACGACGACGACGCTATTTATCCGTTCCGACCCAGCCATGTCAACGAGCCCTCGCCGTACGTATGCGCGAGTAGGCGTTCGACACCCCGCCCGTATGTACACATACGTGGCCGTATTTTCTTTCTTGCACCCTGGCGGCAGACGACGCGTGTACATGCTACGTCGCGCGCGCTTCTACTACGTCGCGCGCCTCTACATCGACCAAGATATATGTACGCATATCGTCGCGACCAGAATGACAACGCTTCGTGCGCTTCGACCGGTGGGTCCCGACCGCCGAGCACTTCTTTGCTGCGAAGATGTAGCTGGTGGGTCCCATCACCGAGGGGTGAATCGTTTTGTTTTTTGCCCGACGCACTTCCTTGCGCGAAGGTGTAGCTGCTGGGTCCCAGCAGTCGAGGGAATGGTTTTGTTTTTTGCGGGGACGCACTTCCTTGCGTGCGAAGATGTAGCTGGTGGGTCCCAGCATCGAGAAGCGAATCATTTTTTGGGCGCACTTCCTTGCGTGCGAAGATGTAGTAGTGGGTCCTCGTAGTCGGGGAAACATTTTTTCGCGAAATCGGTGGCCCGTCCGGTGGGTCCCATTGTCGGTGGAGGAATAATTATTTTCCGCGTAATAAGGAGGCACTTCCTTGCTGCGGCCGTGGACCCAGCTATGAGCCTCTCCACGTACAGTCCACGTCCGATGGAAGACATTCCTTGACCATGTTGACCACGCCATGCCGAGAGCACCAGGGCGGTGGACGACGGCGAGGCCTAGGAAGGGGACGACGCGGAGCCGGGGAAGACGCGGCAGTGGATGCCCACGCGTAGAAGAGTATGAGGGTTCACTCGTTCGGCTGCAGTGTGAGGCTGCCGTCAACGCAGAATAACAGGGGGTGTGGGTGTGTAGAGGGATGGCCTGGCCAGCGGTGGGAGTAGGGGGCGGGGAGGCCTCCGCGGCATCATAGCCGGACACGGGCGGCAGGAGCAGGCGGCACGACCGACGCTACTTTGGGCGGCTGGAGCAAGAAGACCAGAGGTTGAAGAAGCACTACGGCCGTTGGATGGACATCGTACGGTCACTGGAGCTAGAATCGTTCATATATTGACTAAAGTTGACAAAGCCCTCTGTAGCGACCCGACCTCAGATGGTCAAGTCTCTGTGCTTCTGTGTCATCCCTAGATCGGTAATGCTGACACACACAGTACTCGAAGGATTTATAAACAGAGTAGCAATCACACTTATTACATCGAATGTCTCAAAAGAGAACTTATTACAATAATATGGCTTAAGGCCATCTAATGCGACAACAACGGAAGGCTTGGAAGGTAAAGTGAGTCCATCAACTCCAACGGCATAACTGAGCTGCACGGCAACGACCTACAAATCCTTACTCCTCGTCTGAAAAGTCTGCAACATAATACGTTGCAGCCCGAGAACGGGTCAGCACATGGAATATGCTGGCAATGTAACACATAGAGAGTAATGAAAGAATGAGCTATACTACATGCATATATGGCTGGTGGAAATCTCTACGGTTACAGTTTTGCGAAAAGCCAATTTTTCCCTACATCAAAGGAATAAATTTTACTTTAACTATCATGGTGGTTGAAACATCATTGAGAAGGTACCCCCCAACTCAGATGATCCCAATTAAGGTAATTAACATCCCAGCGATATTAATTTAGAGTGATGAGATACATGTGAATACTCAAGTACTAGATAATCAGAATTGTCCATGACCGGGGACACGGCTAACCATGATTAGATTTTACACTCTGCAGAGGTTTGCGCACTTTTCCCCACAAGACTCGATCGCCTCCGTTGGTTTCTCGCACTATGGTGTTTGAGAGACGGATGACCGAGACACAGTCTTTCAGAAACATTAACTCTCTACTCCGGATAGATCATACCAAACCTATAAACCCACTACCTGCTGACCTACCTCTTCGAGAGCTTCACGTAACTTACTCAACTATGCTAGAGCCCATAATAGCTTGTGGCTGCACACAGAAGTTTGCTAGCATGAATAATCTCAGTTCCCTTTGAGCACTGGTGGCGGTCCATAGGAAGATCACACGGGTAGCCGGGATTTCAAAAAAACAGACAACACTGGGTTCCCAGTGCCTCAATCCACCAGATGTGTATTTAAGTTGCCACCTTAAAGTAAACCATTAATTAACAATCTCACATCTTTCGTGAATATCTCTCAAACCCAATCCACGTCTACGAGCATAGAATGGCAATATAAGCATAACGTAACAGTAACTCCCAAGAGTTTGAAAGTAATAGGGCAATAGGTTCCTACCTCATCTTCTACTTCCCAACCCACAAATTAATGACATCCTAATCATGCAATGTTTGAGGGTTGAAACTAATGCATAAAAACTGGGTAGGAAAAGATATGATCAAGTGTTACTTGCCTTGCTGACGATCCGTGAATCCTAGAGACTCGTAGTAACACGCTTCGCACTCCGGGAATTCTATCGCAAGCAAACAATACATACATAAGCATACAACAAAGATGCACGAATAAAACTTCAACTGAAAGAGGTTGACCGGAGAGTTCAACTTAAGAACTCCGGTTTGCAAAAAGAATCAAACCAAACGAAACAACGAAACTCAAACGGCGAGAGAAATATGGTCCGTTTACTAATCTGAACTAGAGTCAAATTTTACAATGACGAAAACTGGTTTGAGTTGATTATTCGGAAAGAGGGTTTCGATACGAAACTCCAGGCGCTTAAATCACCTGATTCCGATAAACGAGCGAAAACATAAACTGGTTTGAATATTGGATCTGAAATCGCGATCGGAATAACCGCAGAATAAATCGAATAAAAGAAAAAGTGACGAACTGTTAAACGAACGAACGTTCGTTAACAGAAATTAAACAGCGAACGCGTTCGTTAAAACGAACGGACGAATGGACGCTCGTTAAATAAATAAACCGATGAAAATAAACCGATCTATAAAAAAACGATCTAGGGTTTTTTTAAAAAAAAATTGAAGAGTTTTCTTAAAAAAAACCGGCGGCGGGGTCGGGTACCTCCGGCGAGGCGCGTCCGGCGAAGCGGCTCGGCTCGGGCGGGTCCGGGTGGGGCGGGTCCACGAGGGGCGGCGGCGGCTCGGCGGCGGCCGCGACGACGCTGGGCTTGGCTGACTCGGGGCTCCGCCGGGCGGTTGGTGGCGGGTGGTGGTGGCGGAGGCGGGCGGCGGTATTTAAAGGGGCGGGCGGCGGCGACTTGGGAAGAGGCGCCCGGGGTGGAGTCCGGCTCGGACTCCTCGGCGTCCGTGCCCGACCAGCGCGCCAAGGAGGTAGGCGCCGGCGCTCATGAACGGCTGGCTCATTGGGCCTTTAGCCCGATCGGTAGCGAGTCCGTTCGTTTTTTAAACATTCCGCCGAAAGAAAAATTCCTAGAAAATAAATAAAAATCTAAAAATTCCAAAATAAGTTTTCTCCGTCTAAATAAAATATTTAGAACTGGATGAACTTTTCTTGGCCCATAAAATGAATATTTTTAAAGCGTGCAATTTTTTTCTAGGACAAATAAAATTCCAAATCAGTAAAAATAAAATCCCAAAATTGATTTTAACATTTTTCCTCCGGTATTTCAATTATTTTGGAGAAGTCATATTATCTCCCCTCATTTATTTTAAACTTGAAATATTTTTCCGAAGAGAAAAATAATTAAAATCCAATATCCTCGACCTTCATTTGATAAAATTCAAATGAGAAAATCGAAAAATCCCCAACTCTCTCCGAGGGTCCTTGAGTTTCTTAGGATTTTCGAGGATAGCAAATGAATATGCAATAAAATATGATATGCATGGATGACCTATGTATAACATGCCAAATTGAAAATTTGGGATGTTACAAACCTACCCCCCTTAAGATGAATCTAGCCCTCGAGATTCGGGTTAACTAGAAAATAGGTGCGGATGGTCCTTGCGAATATCATCTTCTCGCTCCCGTGGCTTCCTCCTCGGTATGGTGACTCCAATTGAACTTTGCAAAACTTGATCACCTTGTTGCGAGTGACTCGGCTATCAAACTCCAAAATCTTCACTGGCTTCTCCTCATAAGTTAGATTATCATTCAGTTGAATTGCCTCCAAAGGTACTGTATCGTTCAACGGTATGTCGGCCATCTCTGCGTGGCACTTCTTCAGTTGCGATACGTGAAACACATCATGAACTCCTGACAGTCCTTCAGGTAACTCCAGCTTGTAGGCAACTTCTCCCATTCGTTTCAAACACGATACGGTCCTACAAATCTTGGGGCTAACTTTCCTTTTACTCCAAAACGTTTCACTCCCCTCAGGGGTGATACTCGCAGATATACTCTGTCTCTGATTTCATAGATTACTTCCTTGCGTTTTGAATCTGCGTAACTCTTCTGTCTAGACTGAGCAATCTTTAGCCTGTCTCTGATCAGTTTAACCTTCTCCTCTGAGTCTTTGATCAAGTATGGTCCAAACAACTGACGGTCTCCAACCTCGTCCCACATCAAGGTGTTCTACATCTGCGTCCATCTGAGCTTGAACGGTGCCATCTTCAAACTGGCCAGGTAGCTGTTGTTGTATGAGAATTCTGCGACGGCAAATTGTCATCCCAACCAGATCCATAATCTAGCGCCACAGCTCTCAACATATCCTCCAAAATCTGATTGACTCTCTCTGCATCCATCCATCCATGGGGTGGAATGCGGTACTAAACTCAATCTGGTACCCAAAGTCCGTGTAGCTGATGCCAAAACTTTGAAGTAAACTGTGTTCCTCTATCGTCTGATGCTCCTCGGAACTCCATGCAAACATACAATCCTGGTCATATATATCTTGGCCAATTTGGCACTTGTATAAGTTGTTTTCACTGGGATGAAGTGAGCTACCTTGGTCAACCGATCCACTACTACCCATATTGAATCATATCCTGCTTTGGTTCGGGGTAATCCGGTGATAAAATCCATGCCAAGTTTGTCCCACTTCCATTCGGGTATTGGCATAGGCTGCAATAGTCCTGCTGGCTTTTGATGCTCGGCCTTCACTCTCTGGCATACATCACAAACGACTACATACTCGGCAATATCCTTTTTCATACCAGTCCACCAGAAACGTTCCTTCAAGTACAAATACATCTTGGTGTTTCCGGGGTGAATCGAGTATGGTGAGTCATGAGCCTCTTCAAGTATTAACTTCTTGATCTCCAAATTGTTGGGCACATAAATCCGATCCTCAAACCACAAGGTATCGTGCTCATCCTCGCGAAAACCTTTGGCTTTTCCCTTGCCCATCTTTTCCTTTATCTCAGCAATCTCTTTATCCTCCTTCTGAGCTTCTCGAATCTTGTCTAGTAAGGTCGACTGAACCTCCATTGTTGCAAGAAAACCTCTTGGAACAATCTCCAACTGTAGTTCCATAATATCCTCCGCTAACCCCTTTGGTAGTCCTCTACCCTTAAGGATATTGGCATAACTTTTCCGACTTAAAGCGTCTTCTACAACGTTGGCCTTTCCTGGATGGTAATGTAGCTTCATATCGTAATCCTTTATAAGCTCCAGCCATCTCCTCTGTCTGAGGTTCAACTCCTTCTGTGTGAAAATGTACTTCAAACTCTTATGATCCGTGTACACATCACAACGGTTTCCCATGAGATAATGTCTCCAGGTCTTCAACGCATGTACCACAGCTGCTAACTCCAAATCATGCGTGGCATAGTTCAACTCATGAGGCTTCAGTTGTCGTGAGGCATATGAAACAACTTTTCTTTCCTGCATAAGAACACATCCAAATCCCAAGCGAGAGGCATCACAATACACTTGAAACTACTTATGTATATCTGGCAAGGTCAGCACTGGGGCTATAGTCAACCATTTCTTCAACTCCTGGAAGCTTGTCTCACAATCCTCTGTCCATTTGAACTTGGTATCCTTCTTTAACAACTCTGTCATTGGTTTAGCAATCTTGGAAATATTCTCAATAAATCTCCTATAATATCTTGCCAGTCCAAGGAAACTGCGAATCTCGCCGACTGAAGTGGGTGCCAACCATTCAATGGATCGACTGAATTTTACCGATCTCTCGCTATACCCTCTCCTGATATAACATGCCCAAGAAATCCAACTTCCTTCAACCAAAACTCACACTTGCTGAATTTGGCATATAACTAGTGTTCCCTGAGTTTCTCGAGAACCAAACGTAGGTGTTCTGCGTGCTCCTCTTCGTTCTTCGAGTAAACCATAATATCATCGATAAACACCACAACAAACTTGTCCAAATATTCCATGAACACTTTGTTCATCATACTCATAAAATAGGCAGGGGCGTTAGTCAGTCCAAACGACATGACCGTATACTCATATAATCCATATCGAGTGGTGAACGATGTCTTTGGTATATCCTTTTCTCGTATCTTCAACTGATGGTATCCTGATCGTAGATCGATCTTAGAAAACACCTTAGGTCCTTGCAACTGATCAAACAGATCATTAATCATCAGTAAGGGATACTTGTTCTTTATCGTTACTTCATTCAAAGCTCGGTAATCAACAACCATCCTAAGGGTTTTATCCTTCTTCTCCACCAAAAGTACTGGTGCTCCCCAAGGCGATGAACTTCTTCGAATGTAACCTTTCTCCAATAACTCCTTGATCTGCTTCTTAATTTTTTCCAGATCATTTGCGGGCATCCGGTAGGGTCTCTTTTATATTGGCCCTGTACCTGGTATTAGTTCTATCAGAAACTCGATGTCTCGATCCGGTGGCATGCCTGGTAACTCTTCCGGAAAAACATCCGGATAATCCTTCACTACAGGTACTTCCTCTTGCACAACTCCCGTGAGGGTGTTCACTTGGATCCTCCTAGGCGCATGCCTAGATACATACTTAATCCTTTTTCCCTCTGGGGCGGTAAGATAATTTGACTTGCTGGCACAGTCAATACTTCCTCCAAACTTCGACATCCAATACATACCTAATATCACGTCCAATCCTTGCGACTCCAAGATAATTAGGTCAGACGGAAAAACATGTGTGCCAATGGTTAGGGGTATCTGGGTGCACCATCTGCTAGCCATATACTTTGCTCCAGGCGAGCTCACTAAAAGAGGGTTCCTAAGGGTCTGGGTTGGTAACTTAAACTTATCCACAAATCCCCTTGATATGTATGAATGCGATGCACCAAGATCGAAAAGAACAATAGCGGTAAATGACCAACCAAAAACTTACCTATTACCGCATCCGCCTGCTCTTCAACTTCCTCCACGTTAACGTGGTTCACTTGTCCTTTGTTGAATGGATTGGGCTTCTTCCCAGCGCTCCCATTTCCGTTTCCATTCTTTCCTTCAGGCAGTCATTGGCATAGTGCCTGTTTTCCCTTAAAGCAAATAACTTGGCTTAAGTCCCTTTTGGCGGGTGTAGCTGGGTTAGAGCGATTTTGATTGTTGTTGGCTCCATTCCCATTCCCATTCTTCGCACCATTATGCTATCCTTCTCCAATATGGTTATGTCCTCCATGGTTATGAACTAGTCCTCCCGAGTTCGGGGTTAAGCGAGGTTTCCGTGAGCTCCTCGAGTTATACTTCCCTTGTCCATACTTCCTCTTACGATTCTCAATTTGTTGCTGCTTTCCTTCAATCATTAGGGCCTTATCTACCAATTCCTGGTAGTTGTTGAAAGTTGCCACCATCAGCTGCATACTCATCTCATCATTCAGCCCTTCCATAAACTTCTCTTGCCTCGCGGCATCCGTGGCCACATCATCAGGGGCATAGCGTGATAACTTGCTAAACTCATCCACGTCTCGAGCCACAAGACGGTTCCCTCGGCGTAAGTTGCGAAACTCACGCTTCTTTATCTGCATGGCTCCAGCTTGAAACATGGGCGTGCGGAAAGCTTGTTGAACTGGTCCCAAGTGACATTGGCTATAGGAAAAGTAGCTGTGTAATTCTCCCACCATGCGGCTGCTGGTCCATCCAATTGATGTGCGGCAAAGCGCACTCTTTCAAAGATCCGTGCATCCCGCGGTGGTTAACTCCCTTCCAATTCGGGCGTAACCAGTCATACGCAACTATTGGCTCGGTGCTCTTTGAAAACACCGCGGTTGTAACCTTAGAAAACGGGCTAAATTGTCCACCGGAGGCGGGTTGTTGTTGTTGTTGGCATTGCCTGGTTCGAACTAGCAGATTGCATCAAGGTATTCTCGCTGTTGGATCAATGAGTGAGCTCGGTGGGAAAGCAAAACCGGGTCACGCCTCGGAGGCATCCGAGGTTTTAGAGGGAGATATTAGAAATAGAAAGAGGTCTAGTGAGAAAACACTACCCATATGCACATGAGGCAAAACACATTCATTCAATCAAGCAAGCAAGGGCATACAAAACGATCTAGGACTATCGCATAAGTGCTCAACTACTACTAGTTACATGGGGAAAAATACTACTAATATTTGGTGGTCATCTAGAAATTTTGATCGGTGGAAGACTCCATAATGTCTGCTCCACCGTCTTCATAGTCATCATCACTTGGATCTGAGTCGGTGTAAATCGATGATGATGTAGTTGTCCGGACAAGCGGGGTCTTCTTCCTCTTCTTGCTCTTCTTCCTTGGGTGCCGGTACTCCCATGAAGACTCCAATCTTCTTGACTAGGTCGTCATTCTTCTCCAGTAGTATCTTGATTTCTTCCTCATATCCATCGCGTGTAGACTTGAGTTCTTCCTCCAATTCGATGATCTTAGTTTTCGCCTTCTTCAAGTCCAGCATGTCTGCACACATCTGGTTCTCATGACGTCGAATGTGCTGGTTTAGCTCCTGGATGTAAGATGCAATGGATCTATCCTTCTTGGTGCTAATTACTTCCCATTGCTCGTCTCGGCGCCCACATATTTGGTATATGGTGTCTTTAAGCTCCTTATTGTAGACTTCTCCAATGCGTCCCATGGTAATGTGAGCTGCCATACTCTTTCCTAAGCTCCATGTTGGTGCATTGAAAACACATACTATGGGCTCCGTGCTTGGTGCAAACGTCCTTCCGGGAACTAGGGCTTGAATCTTCCAGCATTCTTCTTCTGGTAAGGTGGCGTTGTACGTCCCGGTGAAGCTTGGTATTCCAATATTCAGGTACCTAGTGACTTCCTTCAAGTGGCGTCCGAAAGGTGTGTCTTCATCCGGTTGGGCAAACTTGTATTTCATCTCCGTCATCCTAAAGAGTGGAAAAAAGGAGAGAGGTCAGAAATGAGTAGAGAAGAGTGACCTAGGGTTTTATCTTAGTGGTCGTGTCCTACACTCAGCGTGTGCTCTGATACCATCTTGTAGCGACCCGACCTCGATGGTCAAGTCTCGTGCTTCATGTCATCCTGGATCGGTAATCTTGACACACACGAGACTCGAAGGATTTATAAATAGAGTAGCAATCACACACTTATTACATCGAATGTCTCAAAGAGAAATTATTACAATAATATGGCTTAAGGCCATCTAATGCGACAACAATGGAAGGCTTGGAAGGTAAAGTGAGTCCATCAACTCCAACGGCATAAGCGAGCTGCACGGCAACGACCTACAAATCCTTACTCCTCGTTCAAAAGTCTGCAACATAATACGTTGCAGCCCGAGAACGGTCAGCACATGGAATATCTGGCAATGTAACACATAGAGAGTAATGAAAGAATGAGCTATACTACATGCATATATGGCTGGTGGAAAGCTCTCTGATTCTGATTTTTGAAAAGCCAATTTTTCCCTACATCAAAGGAATAAATTTTACTTTAACTATCATGGTGGTTGAAACATCATTGAGAAGGTACCCCCAACTCGATGATCCCAATTAAGGTAATTAACATCCCATCAATATTAATTTAGAGTGATGAGATATATGTGAATACTCAAGTACTAGATACTCAAATTGTCCATGACCGGGACACGGCTAACCATGATTAGATTGTACACTCTGCAGAGGTTTATGACTTTTCCCCACAAGACTCGACCGCCTCCGTTGGTTTCTCGCACTATGGTGTTTGAGAGACGGATGACCGAGACACGATCTTTCGAAACATTAACTCTCTACTCCGGATAGATCATACCAAACCTATAAACCCACTACCTGTGACCTACCTCTTGAGAGCTTCACGTAACTTACTCAACTATGCTAGAGCCCATAATAGCTTGTGGCTGCACATGGAAGTTTTCTAGCATAAATAATCTCAGTTCCTTTGAGCACTGGTGGCGGTCCATAGGAAGATCACACGGGTACCCCGATTTCAAAAAATGACAACACCGGGTTCCCAGTGCCTCAATCCACCCGGATGTGTATTTAAGTTGCCACCTTAAAGTAAACCATTAATTAACAATCACACATCTGTCGTGAATATCTCTCAAACCCAATCCACGTCTCTGAGCATAGCATGGCAATATAAGCATAACGTAATGAGTAACTCCCAAGGGTTTGAAAGTAATAGGGCAATAGGTTCCTACCTCATCTTCTACTTCGCAACCCACAAATTAATGACATCCTAATCATGCAATGTTTGAGGGTTGAAACTAATGCATAAAAACTGGGTAGGAAAAGATATGATCAAGTGTTACTTGCCTTGCTGACGATCCGTGAATCCTAGAGACTCGTAGTAACACGCTTCGCACTCCGGGAATTCTATCGCAAGCAAACAATACATACATAAGCATACAACAAAGATGCACGAATAAAACTTCAACTGAAAGAGGTTGACCGGAGAGTTCAACTTAAGAACTCCGGTTTGCAAAAAGAATCAAACCAAACGAAACAACGAAACTCAAACGGCGAGAGAAGTAAGGTCCGTTTACTAATCTGAACTAGAGTCAAATTTTACAATGACGAAAACTGGTTTGAGTTGATTATTCGGAAAGAGGGTTTCGATACGAAACTCCAGGCGCTTAAATCACCTGATTCCGATAAATGAGCGAAAAGATAAACTGGTTTGAAAATTGGATCTGAAATCGCGATCGGAATAACCGCGGAATAAATCGAATAAAAGAAAAAGCGACGAACTGTCAAGCGAGCGAGCGTTCGTTAACAAAACAAACAGCGAGCGCGTTCGTTAAAACGAGCAGACGAACGGACGTTCGTTAAATAAATAAACCGGCGAAATAAACCGATCTATAAAAAAGCGATCTAGGTTTTTTTAAAATGAAGAGTTTTCTTAAAAAACCGCGGCGGGTTCGGGTACCTCGGGCGTAGGCGCGTCCGGCGAAGCGGCGGCTCCGCGGGTCCGGGTGGGGGGGTCGATGAGGATGGCGGCGGCTCGGCGGAGGTGGCGGCGACAGCTACGGGCTGGGCTTGAGGCTCGGGGCTCGGGCGGCGGTTGGTGGCGGTGGTGGTGGCGGCGGCGGCGGCGGTATTTAAAAGGCGGGCGGGCGGCGACTTGGGAAGGGGCGCCGGGGTGGAGGCCGGCTCGGACTCCCCTCGGCGTCCGTGCCCAGACGGGCGGCTGGAGGAAGCCGGCGGCGCTCATGAGCCGGGCTCGGCTCAGCTGAGCCTTTGGCCCGGTCGGTGCGGTCCGTTCATTTAAAAAAACATTCCATGAAAGAAAATTCCTAGAAAATAAATAAAATCTAAAAATTCCAAAATAAGTTTTCTCCGTCTAAATAAAATATTTAGAACTGGATGAACTTTTCTTGGCCCATAAAATGAATTTTTTTTAAAGCGTGCAATTTTTTTTCTAGGACAAATAAAATTCCAAATAAGTAAAAATAAAATCCCAAAAATTATTTTAACATTTTTCCTCCGGTATTTCAATTATTTTGGAGAAGTCATATTATCTCCCCTCATTTATTTTAAACTTGAAATATTTTTCCGAAGAGAAAAATAATTGAAATCCAATATCCTGGACCTTCATTTGATTAAATTCAAATGTGAAAATCGAAAAATCCCCAACTCTCTCCGAGGGTCCTTGAGTTGCTTAGGATTTTCGAGGATAGCAAATGAATATCCAATAAAATATGATATGCATGGATGACCTATGTATAACATGCCAAATTGAAAATTTGGGATGTTACACCATCCGTCCCAGTCAACTTAGTAGGCCTACAAGTCAGCCTCCCACCAAGATGGGTCCCAGCTAGCAGGGGGTATTCCTTTTTTTGTGCGTAATAAGGAGGCACTTCCGGTCCGAGCTGACAGTTAGGGGGAAATACGGTGGGAGTATTTTTTTATGCGTATTCATTTTTTTTGCGAAATACGGTGGCCCGTCCTGTGGGTCCAGCAGTTAGGGGGAAACGTTTTTTTCGTGAAATACTGGTGGCCCGTCCCGTGGGTCCCTGCTGTCAGGTGGAGGAATAATTATTTTCCGCGTAATAAGGAGGCACTTCCTTGCGGCTGCTGTGGACCCAGCTGTCAGCCTCTCCATGTACAGTAGTCTTCCGATGGAAGTCGGTCGTTGACCACATTCACCATGCCGCACCGAGAGCACCACGGTGGTGGATGACGGCGAGGCCTAGGAAGGGGACGACGCGGAGCCTGAGAAGACGTGGCAGTGGAAGCCCGCACGGAGAGGAGTACGAGGGTTCACCGGTTCGGCTGCGGTGTGAGGCTGCCGTCGCCGCAGAATAACAGGGGGTGTGGGTGAGTACAGGGATGCCACCGCCAGGTGGGAGTAGTAGGGCGGCTGAGGCTCTGGCAGGCAGACAGCCGCCACGGAGGCGGAGTAAGGCGGTCCCGCGGTCTTTGCTAGGCCGGAGCAAGAAGATCGAGATTGAAGAAACACGGCGGCCGATGGATTGACATCCAACGGTTACGTCTGCTAGAATCGTTTGTTGACGTATATAATAACTAAAAAAATCTTGCATACGCATCAACTAAACAGGCCCACAAGTCAGACCACTCCCTCTTTTTTTTTAATAATTTGTATATAGCTCATGGCAACTTCTTATGCAATTTATTGTAGTCGTTTTTTGGTTGGCGAGGCCAATTTTGCATATTCTGTGGGTTCCAAACTATTTTAATACCGAAATGTCGAGCCAGATTTAAAGTACTTTGAAGATATATTTAAATTAGGTTAATGCCCAAAGAAATAGGAATCAAAATGTGAAAAATTCAGAAATTATAAAGTAATTGCCAATTTGTCCTCTGTTTTTATATTTACAACCCATTTCATATTACTTTCAAGATTTGCGAGCGTCTTGAAAGAGTTGCAGCCCATCGTATGAGAAAAATAAGTAGGCCTGGATTGGGTATTCTTGAAAAAAAATAAACTGTGCTCATTTTCACAAAGAAAAAATAGCTGGGCTGGTCACATGGTGAACATAAAATATAAGCTCTGGCTAGGCGGGCCACGCCCAGTTCAAACCCTGCTCCGTCTCAATAATACCAAACAAAAATACTGCTCGAGTAGCTACGTCCCGTGTGTCGGCCGTTCTTGTGCTGTTCTCTTGTCTATTGACTATATACGCTCACAATGTCGTGGGTCCCGGATGTCGAAAAACACTAGGAGGAAGCATTTTATTTTTCCATACGCCGACATGGTGGGCCCCTCTTGTCATCCTCTCCACGCATTTCGCCGATTCCTGTTGTCTGTTGACCATGTTGACAACGCGAGAGGGCGGCGCCACGGCGAGCGCACCAAATCGACGCGGAGGACGTCGGCGTTAACGATTTAGGAGACGGTGGGGCGGCGATCGTCTTGAGGCGCAGCCAGCCATGGGAGGCGAAGCAAGCGGCCCCGGGTGCTGGTTTGGTTTTGGCGGGGGAGGAAGACAGATGAAGAAACACGACAGCATCGTTAAAGCAACAGGAGTACTTAACAACCTTAACTGAAACTAGCAGGGGCACTTAACAACCAAAGCTGAAAGAAGTATGAGTACTTATACAGGTTCAACCATACAAAGCACGCCTCAAATAGTGCTACTTTGCCTACAGTTAACCAAGGGTGAGGCCGCCAAGCCCCAGGACAAGGCCCAGGCGCCACCCCGCGCATCCACAACCTTCTGAAAGCGGCTTCATCTCGCAACGTGGTCAATAAACAGGATATTCGCTTTAGAGCCATGGAAAAGCATGAACATAATCTTCTATCCTATTCTCCAAGATGGACGGGCCTTCATTATTTGAGACCACCCATGAATAAGTATCTTTTCACCTCCAAGGGGAATTGAGTAGGTCAACATAAACATCATGTTGTGACCAAGCGCAAGTCTGACCCGACCTTGGTCAGGCATCTGTATAGGAACAATAGAACTTGGCAGTTCCTGTTTCAAGAAGATCACATCTGTAAAACTGTGTATAAGAAATAGTTTATGAACAACATATATAACAGAAAACAGCTCGTACCATAAGTTTCTCGACACAGTTGGACCTGTTCAACGAGTGCAGCAGTGGCACACATATCCCACCTGGCATTCCACCATTGAAATGCCCCACAAGGACCTCAATACGATCAATAAAGTGTAGGAACTTGTGGATGTCGATCTAGTCAACTTCAGTGCCATTAGTAACAACCGAGTTATTACAGAGTAACAAACGAGCAGACTGCTTAACTCTGAAAAAACCTACACGTGCCACCAATTATAAGAAAATATTACTTAGAAGTAGCATCTTCGTGAGAGATTCGTTGCTACTTCTAAAGTTAAATTGTGATTAGCTAGACAGAATAGGTGGATTAAGAAGTAATCGAGGCAACAAGCAAGAACCAGATACAAAACTAACATGGATGAACAATTGGATCGACGTTGGGGTGGAAGATCACAGTGAAGCTGAGACCAGGGTTGTGATTTGACGGCTCATTGGGCATTACTGCGGCGCTACGACCGGGGTGTGTCTACCGTGAAGTTGTGCACTCTAATTTGTGCATATGGCACGTGGACCCCGTTGCCGGTTGCCCCACATATCAGCGAAAGGAAGTAGAAAGACAGGAGTAACTAGTTACACATAAATATATTTTTTGCGAGAGATACTCCTCTGTAAAGAAATATACAAATCTTTATATCACAGCTCACCTTGCCGAGAAATATATTCCCTCCGCAATGCACGGGCATTATGGGGTTCAGCTTTTTTATGGGGTTCAGCTGAGAATATAATACTCTAATAGGCTCACGGTTACGGACTTTGGGCATGAGCTGACCTCTGCATGTTTGGGGGCCCATGTGTTCTACCTCAGCGCTTTTCATATTGCAAGCGATCGATGCGATGCTGGTTTTAGATCTTTGTCAAGGCGAATACACAAAATTGAATAAAGCACGACAGCTGTTGGAATTAAATCAAGCAGCAGGTTCCTAACCAGCAATCGAGTTGCAATTCTATCAATGATATACCATGTGATAAATAATACTGTCGTACTACTTATACACACAGGACACTTGTTTCACCATGCCAGATTATTACATCAAAATCTCTCGGAGGATAGATCAGTTCGGCAGTTGCGTGCTGCTACTGAAGAATTTCAAATTTGATTTGGACCAGCTCTCCTTGCCGAGAAAGTTTGATTTTGACAACATCCCCTACCGCAAGATATGATTTAGATTTGAACCTTGACCATCCTTTAGCATCAGCCATCATGCGACCATACTTTGTACTTACGGTATATTGAGCAGGTTCATTCACACCAAGGCTGCGCATGGTAAGAGAAACTTGGCCGTGGTCGCCCGGATTGTTGAACGACTCCCTCGTTGCTCTAGGAATTCTCTGTTTACAAACAAGAAGACATACCCAAACAGTTAGATCAACACAGTGAATCATGTGAAACAACACGGAAAGAAAAAAGAATGAAGCACTTGGGCGGCCAATCCTTACCAAGAAGGTGGACATGTCGGGTTTTGTAAGGACTTTGGTAAATGAAGTGCGAACTGCAGCCCAGTCTGTTGCCGGTGCAACTGCACAGGCCGGAGCAGATGCAAGTGCAAGTGTTGGTGCAGTGCGAAGCGGTCTTGCTGCGGAGATGGTGCTCCTTGTAGAGCTGGTGCGGTGTCGGAGCAGGTGCGGTGTCGATGCCCGATCCTCCGCGAGATCGGACCGACCACCGACGCGGTCGGTGCCAATCCTCGGTGGATCGGGCGAGCTGCTGCCATTGTCGATTGCTAGAGCAACTGCCGATGCTCGATCTGTCGAGAGACAATGGCGATCGTGTCTGGTCTGCTATGATCAGCTTTCTAACTTGACTAGGATCCGTGGCCGTGATCAATTTTTTTCTTCATTTCTTTTAAACGCGAGAAGGACAAATTTTGGCGTTTTTGTTAAACCAAACTGCAGTTCATCATAGGGATTCAGCTTGTACTCACACAACAGACTGATCCAATTTTTTCCAGTAATATAAGTGATGGACAGTGACTTCATTACTGACACGACATAAGAATGGAAACCTACAAAAATAGCCATCATAGAGCAAACCAAACGGTTTATTCTGTGATGAATGTCACATGGCAAAACCTGCATCGTAAAATTGCAGGAAAAGAAAGAAAACATGACATTAAATCAATAAGATTTAGATAGTAAATCAATAAGATTTACTTGATGTGACACGAGTGAATCCTTACCAGGAAATCACTATGTTGAAGTACTAAACAGAAGATTGATCGTCCAACTACGCGTGGCATATAGGGGCCCCGCCTACTCCCACAAAAAGGACAGTCCAAAGGTCGTGACAAATCGTATGGACCGAACATCCGTGGGACTGGAAATCCTGGTGGGTGCGATAAACCCTGCAATGCATACATATATTGGAGTGTAACCATAATTGATAAACCGTCCTCACAAAAAATATGATCTGGATATTTCAAAATATACAGACTGAATTGAGTGGACAGACAATAACATAGACCGTTCTCAGGACTGACCACACACCAAAAGCGGCAACACTAATAAACAATACAAGGTTCACAAACACAAATCAAGTACTGAACAATAGTACTTACTACAGACAAGCAAAGTTGCACTAACTAAACTCTGTAGACTATTTCTTGCCACCGACCTACAAGATGAACCCCACATAACTGACTAGGCCATGGACTTCGTGTGAGATGTCTACATGCACCATCACCATCTTGTCAACCATGGAGAACCTAACAGAGTGGTCTTTCCACTCATAAACATGATGATGAAGACAAGCCGCATCAGATATGTTGGGAAGCTTGGCATCGCCCCTCCCAAGCCCTAGGAGCCCCTCGCAGCACTGCGCGGACGGTCACGCGTCGCCGTTCCGTTCCTCGCCGCCACTAGTCGAGGAGGACGCGTCGGTGTTCCGCTCCTCGCCGCGACGCGACGCGTCGCCGTTCCGTTCCTCGCCGCCACTAGTCGAGGAGGACGCGTAGGCGTTCCGCTCCTCGCCCTTGACAGCGTCGAGGTGGAAGCGTCGGCGTTCCCAATCTCGCCAAGCACGCGCCGGAGGACGCGTCGGCTCCCCTTCTGAGGAGAACGCCAGTGTCGCCGCCCGAGCCCCCAGCCTTGAGGAGCTTTGGAAAGAAATGGATGTCGCCTTGTGGGAGGCTTTGCCTCCAGCAGAGTGCCAAAATAGAGGCGGAGAAGAAGGTCGAGGAAGAGAAGCGCATCATGAACAAGCTGCTGGAGGCCTATGTCGCCTCCGAGAGAGTCGGGCAATTGGCTCTTTGGCGGAAGGCTCGTCAGAGGCTGTGAGGTGGCGAGAGGCCTTGCGTGCCGGCATACTGAGTGCGGTCGGACCCAAGCGCCTCATCTACGCTTGGTGATGCGTGGACGGGTGCATGCTTCCAGCAAGGAGGAGTACCTGTTGGCGCCAGATCACCACACCGGTGAGATCGCGCTCGCCCGCCGGCAAGCCTCAATCAGCACCTCGCGAGTTGCGAGGCTGAGAAGAGGTGTTGTGTCGGTGTGATAGGAAGCGGCGCGCACGGGGCACTCGTGGGGCGCCATAGCGCTCTGCGGCGCCGTGGCTTTTAGGAGGAGTATAATTTTTTTTCGTAAAGGCGATCTCATTAGTTTTGGGACGCAAATGATAAATCCCAGCGTTCAGAATTCTTAGCGTCCTTAATTAAGTATGTAAAAGGAAAGTTTGGGAACCTTGTGTATTAAATGCGCATTTACAAAGCACGTGGATATAGCACAAACTTTACTATATACTATCACACTACGTCTCTCTCGATATATGCTTGCAGTATGTGCTACTCCCTCCGTCCGGTCAATAAGTCATCTTCGGTTATGCACCGTGACCAAGAAGGAGGAAGACTTATACACCTAGGCGGAGGAGTACTACTATTACTTATATGCGTGCAAATGCACGTTTTCACATTACGATGCGGTTTTTGTAAAAGTGGAAAAACAACACTAGTCAAGATTGTGAAACGATTCAATGCAAAACGAATGCAAAAATGCTCGTTTGATTGTTTACTTTTAGCTTCCTTCTATGTGGTTATTTCTCTGTCGTACTTTGTACGGAGTATCTCACTGGTTGGAAAGGCATGCAAATTCCCAAACCGCTTCCTACACCCTGTATCGAATTTTTTACCTAACAGGTTGTGCCGTGCAATTGGAATTCCAACTTGAGTACTACTACTAGTAGGAGTACCAGGGGCCATTTCTTTTAGGCTTCTAGAATAGTAATCCCATAACTACTACCTCCGTCCTGGTTTATTGGTCCCCATTGTAATCTGTGTCAAATTTTTGGTCAAAATTTAGCACAAATTACAATGGTGAGGAAAAACCAGTTAAATCTTTGGTCAAATTTTAGCACAAATTACAATGGTGAGGAATAAACCAGGACGGAATAGTAGTTTAGATGCCCAAATAAATGAGCGAGGCGCCTTATATCGTTAATCTCCACTGTGACTAGTCTTGTGGGAAAAACTGGGGAAGCCGTCAAAAGAACTGGCCCTAGGAGTAGTAGCTAGGGATCGAGTGTGCGAGATGAACCGGAGAAAGTAAATCTGAGAGATGAAATTGCAAAAAGGCGGAGGGATGTGATGGTTGCTTGTCCGTTTATTTTACAGGCCACTTATTCTTTGGGAGTGGTTGGGTTTTGTGATATGAGGCTTTTGCCCGCCGCCACGAGCGGGTGAGAGGTGAGACTCCCGTGCAGCGCCGCCCTCTACACGTACTACTACTCCCTCCATCCATTTTTCTGAGGCCTAACTTGTCAATCTTTCGTACCAAGGCATGTCACTTAAAAAGAGGAACTGATTTTGGGACTAGTATCTGGATCCCGTGTAATCTTGCATGCAGCCTCCTTTGAATGCCTAGCCACTGGCCTCCCTTCCTTTAATCCCTCGCATGCAAATTACTCTTCTCCCTTTTCTACATGCATGCCCAACCATAATTCCTCAAATCATGCATGCCTTGGCTGAAATATAGAGCTCTCTACTCGTTTGAAAATATGGTGGTGCTATCCATGCATGCAAATCAATGCGACGGCCAGAGCATTTTCACGATGAAGGGACCACGCACGACTTGCAAGATAAAATTAAGATGGAGATGCCTCAGTTAGTTCATTTGGATAGGTTTGTTCGGATATTATTTCATCTCTAGAGCTCACAAACATCCGGGTGAAATAGATAAAAGTATCTTTTGCAAACAAAAGCGTTCAAGCTGTTCAACTTTGCATCCAAAACTTGTGAAGAAATAACTCTTATTGTGCTTTGCAGGAAATGATCTTCAAGAATTAGTTTTTGAGTATCCGTTGTTATACATGTTGGCTCTGATGACATGGCACTTTCTTGTAGCCAACAGTTGGCTATACTATTTAAGTATTAACCATGCCCTTATACACCTAGGCGGAGGATTAAATCAGGATGAATTGGGAGGCGGAGAGGATATGTAAAATGGTTCATCATAAGTCTTTCACCATATTGTAGTAAAAATTCATACATGGAAGATTCTAGACTAAACCATAAATGGCTACACTTTTATTCATGCGCGATACTCCAATAGAGCAATATCATGCATGGAAGTCTCCACATGCTTAGACATCGGATTACATTGAGCGAAGACTAATGATCAACATTTAACTTGAAAATGCAGATGTCTAGGTGAACCTCCTTGGAGTCCCCGTGCACATTGTTGGAGTCCAAATAACACCATGGGTTTTCCATGTCCACATCGGCGGGAAAGTCCCAGCTCCACAGAGTCCAAGTATGCTCGGCGTAGCCAGTGTCGCCGGCCACGCGACGCCGAGGGGTAGTAATAGTGAGCACGCACCCGTACATCGGCCTCGTGTCAGCGTCAGCGTCAGCGGCGTCGCCCCTGACACACACTACAGAGATGTGGCGGCGGCCTGCGCGGGCCTCCCCGGTGGCCACGATCAAGAGGAAGATGCTGCCGTCCTCCTCCGAGACTAGCAGGCGGCGCTGATCCTCCAGCGACTCCGGCACGGTGAGCAGCGTACGTCTCGTGCTTGATGTTCTCCGCCAAGGGCCAGCAGTGATTGCCGCGCGCATCCGTGAGGTGATGCACCATGTCCGCGGCCCGAGCCACAAAAGCGGCACCGGGCACTCATAGCGATGAGCGAAGGGCTCCTTGGAGGCATCGACCAGGCCGTCCATGAAGCAGGAGTGGCTGTGGGGGCGTTCGCCCGATTGAATATATGAGCAAGTTACTACGAGATTTACTACAAAATAAATCATGACGGCTATAACAGAGATTAAACTAATAATGCGGACTAGCATAGTAGATGAACATATCAAATCTAGGACACAGACTAGAAACATGAATTCTACCATGATTTCAAACAGGAAGGATGAAACACATACGGTGCAGCGGAGCAGCACCATTGGCGTTGTGGTTGTCGCCCATGTCGTTGAGGAAGAGGTTGCGAGGTCGGGGAAGAAGTCATCGTCGGTGAAGTCGTCTGCTAGCGATCGCGAGAGTGCGCTCCCAAATTTCAACAGCGCCCTTGAATGGGCCAGCGGGAGGGAGTGGCTGTAGGGGGCGTTGCGGCCGCCGAATGGGCGCAAGAGTAGCCCATGAAGCGATAGATGGTGCTCCTCCTAGTCTCTATTCTTATCTCTATCTCTACTACTCTTCTTTGTTTTTTATAATATATTGGTTGTAGTTGTCCGTCGAATAATCTTTGCGCCGTCCACTCGCAGATCCATCAAAAGTGAAATGCATTGATCGGGGAGTTGTTTATTTTGACAAAGGATGTGGGGTCATCTCATGTGTAACGGGTGTCGATAGGTTTCTTGGATATTATTTCATCTCTAGAGCTCACAAACATCCGGGTGAAATAGATAAAAGGTATCTTTTGTAAACAAAACCGTTCAACTGTTCAACTTGCATCCAAAACTTGTGAAGAAATAACACTTATTGTGCTTTGCAAGAAATGATCTTTAAAATTAGTTTTGAGTATCGATTGTTATACATGTTGGCTACAGATGACATGGCACTTTCTTATAGTCAACAGTTGGCTATACTATTAAGTAATATTAACCATGCCCTTATACACCTAGACGGAGGGATTAAATCAAGATGACTTGCAAGCAGGCATAGGAGATGTAAGAAATGGTTCATCGTAAGTCTTTCACCAGTACTGTAGTAAAAATTCATACATGGAAGATTCTAGACTAAACGATAAACGGATACACTTTTATTCATGAGCGATACTCCAATAGAGCAAGATCCTGCATGGAAGTCTCCACATGCTTAGACAGCGGATTACATTGAGCGAAGACTAATGATCAACATTTAACTTGATAATGCGTATGTCCAGGTGAACCTCCTTGGAGTGTCCCTGTTCACTGCGTGGGCGGGTAAAGGATGCCATGGTTTTTCCAATCCACATTGGCGGGATAGTCCCAGCTCCCCAGAGTCCAAGTCAGTTCGATGAGGTCGGTGTTGCCGCCCACGCGGCGCCGAGGGCTAGTAACACTGACCACACACCCGTACATCAGCCTCGTGTCGATGTCGGCGTCGGTAGCGTCGCCGACGCACATTACGAAGGCGGGCAGCGGCTCTGCGGGCCTCGCCGGTGCCCACGATCAAGAGGAAGACGCTGCCGTCCTCCTCTGAGACTAGCGGCGGCGGTGATCCTCCAGCGACTGCGGCATGGTGAGCAGGTAGCACGTCTCGTACTTGATGTTCTCCGCCAAGGGCCAGCGAGAAGCGCTGCGCATCCGTGGTGATGCACCATGTCGCGGCGAGCCACAAAACGGCATCGGGCACTCATAGCGATGGGCGAAGGGCCTATTATCAGTTTTTGGATTGTTGGAAATATGAGCAAATTACTATGATATTTAATCCGAATAAATAGGAAATAGATCATGACAGCATTGACAGAGATTAAACTAATCATGCGAACTAGCATAGCAGATGAACAGATCACATAGTAGAAACATGAATTCTACCACAATATCGAACATGAAGGATAGAATCACATACGGTGCAACGGGAGCAGCACCGCCGACGTTGATGTTGTTGCCCATGTCGTCGAGGATGAGGTTGCGAGGTCGGGAAGAAGTCGTCGTTAATGAAGTCGTCGCTGCCGGCGATCGTCTGAGTCGCTCCCAAAAACCTGATCGCCCCTCTCCGTCACGGGATCACGAGGCGGGGTTCCGGAGGCCTGCTGTCCCTGTCCCGGTGCACACCGAAAGGAGGGATGGAGAAGACTTGATTGGCGGCGCAATGATCTGGAACAGTGGTGAGTAACTATATAGTGCGGGCCAGGTAGGTCGTGGGAGTATAGCTCTGTCCTCAGCTCGGCTCAATCCTGCAACCCGCGGCGCATCGTGACGAGGCGTGGTGTGGCGAGGCGAGCGAGGAGGAGGACCACGCGTGTAGGTCTCCTCTTCTGATGCTCATACAAATGGTAGAAGAGCTCACCTTATAAAGGCCTACTAGCAAAATTCCAACATCCACCAGGCCGTCCATGAAACGGGAGTGGCTGTAGGGGACATTGCGCTAGTTGAATATATGAGCAAGTTACTATGAGATTTAATCCGAATAAGCACAAAATAAATCATGACGACTATAATAGAGATGAAACTAATAATGTGGACTAGTATAGTAGTAGGATACAGAGTAGAAACATGAATTCTACCACGATTTCGAACGGGAAGGACAGAAACACATACGGTGCAACGGGAGCAGCAGCGTTGGCGTTGAGGTTGTCGCCCATGTCCAAACACCACGTATACACGGTCTTTGAGCATGGTTCGTAGTCGTTCCATGCTCGGGCATTGAAGTTTGCAACTATTTTAGATTAGAATATACTACTCCTCCGGTGCTAGTAGTAGAGCAGAGTCCTACTCTACTACTCTACTCAAGCAAGTTAGGGCATAGCACTGTAGGGAGTACCAGTACTCTGATCACTCAAGCAAGTTGTCTAGCATCGACATGACCCTACGCTGCTGGTATGTGTCTCGTAAGTCAAGCGGCGTGCTGTAGTCATCATCACATGTCCAGTTCCCGCAGCACATATTCGCTTCTCCATCATTGTCCGCACATAATCTCGTCCCAATCTTCCATCCCGCTAAAGCGCCTCCCCCTCGTCCAAACCCAAGCACTAACAATGGCGAGAACCGAGTAGCTCCGCCGAACGAGTGGCTGGAATTCGCTCCCCACAGAGGTAATCAAGCTCATTGTTTCGCGTGTGGACAATATCAGTACCATGGCGCTCGCCGCGTGCTCGTCGGGGCTAAACCGTTTACTCAAAGCCCTCAGGCCGGAGCTTTTTAAGCCAGCTCCTTGCTTGCTGATGTCGCCTGATCTTCAGAAACGGCATGTCACGCAGCATAACGATCATAGGGTGGCGAGCATCAACCCCCTTGACTGTGATCCGATCCCCGTCAGCCTCAACTACATTAACGGCATGTACTGGGTTGGCATGAACACGTCTTGGATGGTGCTCGTCGACGGTCGCGGCAGCTGGATGCTCGTGGAGGTCTACATCCGGCGATTGATCCCCCTTCCTTCGATTAACACTTCACTGCTTTGGCACAGCGGCCCGTAATACTCGAAATCTTCATAGCCAACATGATACCAAGTTTGATTTGCTCAAGGTTGTAATCTGCCAAGTGCCCACAAGATCTGCGAATTATAAAGACTTGAGCTAATTGCGTTCTTCAACATGATCTCGCCTATCTGACAGTCCTTGCATTAAGTGGATAAATCTGCACGTCCATCGCAGGATCATACATCCTCCATGGTTCTCGATGCCATTGAACACAAGGGCTTCATTTACGCCGTCGACTCCTTCTATGGCTGGGCGTATTGCTAGCCTACTCCGTCATCCCTACAAGCGGTATTACAATAGTATGTTACTTTCCTATGATATCATGATGGCTTGCTTATATTCTCACAACATTTGCTGAAAAAATATTCATGCTCATAACATGTTGTTCTTAAGATTAACTAAACCAAGAGCCCTTTTTTATTTGACTCCAACTTGATATGATGTTGTAGGCCGCCTGGTGTCCCTACCCTTCCTAATCCCAGAACCTTTCAAAGAAAAGCGGCATGGAAGTTGCGGTGGTTCTGGCTCAATCGAGACGGCAACGAAAGATTGATGATCGTCGCGCGCATCGGGACGTGTTGTTTGGCGGAATACAATCACAGTCACTACAAGGTCTTTGAGCAGGATCCCAGCTTCTCTGGGCCTTGAGGAATTTTTGACTGGTGGCTGGTAAGTAGCCTTGGTACCGCTCTCTGTTTGTCGGACTGAATTATCCGATTAACCAGGAGATAACCGCGGCAAGGATCATGATGGCAGCGCGGTTTCGTTCATCGAGCAAAATTGTGTGTACACAGCGTACCATGCGTCTCTGCATGCACCATACCCGATATGTGCCGCTCGCTCTGCAGCCCAAAGTAGGAGAGAGGGTCATAAGTATCGGACTTCGACCTGCTGGCTGGAGTTTCCGCCATCGAGGCACCCATCTGGTTCAAGCCGTCACCAATCTCCACGACTTAATAAATAGTAACGTCTAAGCGAGCGAGTTAGTTAGATGCGTACACTTGGTGTAGTAGGAACTTTATTTACTTTGATGCATACACTTGTTGTTTTTTGGTAGCCCTTTTGTAATGATGGCTGATGTTTGGTTTGGAAGAGAGAGTTGCGTCTTCACTCTTCTAGCCTGCTTACTGCTTTTGTTGCACCCCAGCCCTGGTTGCTGCTGCTGCTGTTTTCAATGTACAATCAGTAGTATATTTCGTCTGTTGGTTGAATAAATGTGTTGTTAGAACGACAAACACAATGTTTTGGAAGTGTTGCACGGTTTGATCCTTTAGTGCCCCATACCGTACGTAGCGCATACTATTTATCGTATGGAACACATTTTTTTTGAAACTCGGAACACATTTTCCACTTGTTGATAACATGCAGCCCACTGATGAAGGCCCAATAGAGAAGCCCATAATTAACTGGAAGGGAGGCTCTCACATGAATCCGGCCCAGGTACATGCTCATGGTCCCCTAAACATAAATAAGTAAATAAATAAAGCTAAATGCTCATGCACAGTTCTTTTGGAAAATAGGTAGCCCAATTTCTTTTTTGAAGAATACCCAAGCTAGGCCTATTTGTTTTCTCCAGTCTTGGGCTGCAAATCTTTCAAGAGGAGGAGGATGCATTCGGCCTGGCTTAAGAGTATGGTCAATGTCTCATTAAAAGTAATATCAAAAGGGTTTTAAATTCCA
Source organism: Aegilops longissima (assembly GCA_021605205.1). Taxonomy (NCBI): domain Eukaryota; kingdom Viridiplantae; phylum Streptophyta; class Magnoliopsida; order Poales; family Poaceae; genus Aegilops; species Aegilops longissima. The sequence continues at coordinate 189,529,091 of CM038678.1, read as the reverse complement.
AAAATTTATAGCAAATGGGATATAAGTTTCTTTTTGTTTTTGTTCTTCTTGATATCTTATACATATTTCATTGGATTTAACATGACATAGTACTAATTTATTTTTAATTTTTTTACTATGGCTATTAATTTTGGATTAAGAATATTTCGTCCCCAGCAAAAATTTGCGAATTTTCAAAATTTCCCACATATTTAGTTAATTTTTGCCTGATGCTTGACGGAAAATGGCCAACAATTCTAAAAATGGAAAGCGGGCTGCAATAAATTCCATATGAATTAGAAAATGAGTAAAAATATATAAATAATAGCAAATGGGCTGTACACGCCACGGAGTTTGAGGCTGACTTGTTTACATAAGGCTTTGTCGGTGAACACACGATTCTAGCAGCGATTAGTGTTGGATGTCCATCCAACGGCCGACGTCTTCTTTAATCTCGATCTTCTGCTCCAGCCGCCTAAACTAAGCGCGGCGGACTGCTGCTCCCTCCTCTTGTGGCCCGCTGTGATGCCGTGCAGGCTTCCCCGGCCCACCCTACTCCCTCCACTGGCCTGGCCGCACGCAATCAACTGCCTCCTTATTACGCGAAAAAAAATGATTCCTCCCACTAACATCTGGGGCGCACCGGTTGGGAGGCTGACCTGTGGGCCTACTAAGTTGACGTGTATGACAGGGCTTGTCAACTTAGTCAACAAACGATTCTAGCAGCAGTAATCATTGGATTTGAATTGAACGGTCCTGCTGCTTCTTCAATCGCTGCTCTTCTTGCACCAGCCGCCCAAACCAGCGCCGGGAGACCTTTGCTCCGCCTCCGGTGGCGGTGTCTTGCCGATGAGGCCTCATCGCCCCCTACTACTCCCACCGCTAGCCAGGCCCTGCGGCGACGACAACCTCACACCGCAGCCGAACCAGTGAATCCTCGTACTCCTCTCCGCGTGGGCATCCACTGCCGCGTCTTCCCCGTCTCCGCGTCATCCCCTTCCTAGGCCTCGCCGTCGTCCACTGCCTTGGTGCTCTCGGTAGCGGCGTGGTCAGCGTGGTCAACGACATTCCATCGAAGAAATCTTGTGTGGAGAGGCTGACAGCTGGGTCCACGGCCACAACCCAGTTTTTGTGATTTGCCAAGTAATTAGCTTTGTGAGGCCTGTTGGGCTGCAAATCTTTCAAGGCGAGGAGGAGAGCTTTCATTAATTTGGCAGAAAATAGCCCATCGGTAATGAGAAATGGGCTGTACATTTTAAAACACATCAAACCGGCAATTAGTTTCAAATATCTTTTTTCATTTGAGATTTGAAATTACATTATTTTTTGCGTGGAGAATTTTTGGATTTTATATTGATATACATTTATTTTTAAAATTAGTTTGAATGTGAGTCGAAATTTGGGATTAAAAACAGTTCGGACCGCTTTTGAAATATGCCAAATTTAAGTATAATTTTTAACCATGGCCACAATATGGGCTGTAATGCTAACAAAAAGAATATGGGCTCCAAAAAAACATTAATGATTAGCAAATGGGCTGTAAATTATTAGAAATAATGGCAGATGGGCTGTATGCTGTTTCCCACAGATTTGAGGCTTTCCTAAAAACAAGGTTGACGCACAAGCAGTGACTATTGGATGGCCATCCAATGGCCGTCGTGCTTCTTCAATCTCTGCTCTTCCTTCTCCAACCGCTCAAACAGGCACCGGCGGGACTGCCTGCTCCCTCCTCCCCGTGGCCGGCTCTGCTACCGCGCAGGCCTCACCGCCCCACTGTACTCCCATCGCTGGCCTAGCCATCCCTCTACTCACCCACACCTGTTGTTATTCTCCGACGACGGCGAGGCCTCGTACAGTCGTACTCCCCTCCACGTGGGAAACAATTGCCGAGTCTTCCCTGCCTCCGTGTCATTCCCTTCCTAGGCCTCGTCGTCGTCCACCGTCCTGGTGCTCTCGGCGAGGCCTAGTCAACGTGGTCAACGACCGTCATGCATCTGAAGTGGACTTTCTGCGGAGAGTCCGACAAGCTGGGTCGACGGCCGCACGCAAAAATGCCTCCTTATTACAGCAAAAATAATGATTCCTCCACGACATCGGGACCCACGAAAGGGCATCATATTTGCGAAAAAACGTTACCGCCGCTAACATCTCGGACCCACCAGCTATATCTTCACACGCAAGGAAGTGCCTCCTTATTACGCACAAAAAAATGAATACCCCCTGCTAGCTGGGACCCACCTTGGTGGGAGGCTGACTTGTGGGCCTACTAAGTTGACGGGGACGGAGGGCTTTGTCAACTTAGTCAATATGCATGATTCTAGCTCCAGTGACCGTACGATGTCCATCCAACGGCCGTAGTGCTTCTTCAACCTCTAGTCTTCTTGCTCCAGCCGCCCAAACCAGCGCCGGTCGTGCCTCGTGCTCCTGCCTCCCGTGGCTAGCTGCGATGCGGCGGAGGCCGCACCGCCCCCTACTACTCCCACCGCTGGCCAGGCCATCCCTCTACTCACCCACACCCCCTGTTATTCTGCGGCGACGGTAGCCTCATACCGCAGCGAACCAGTGAACCCTCATACTCCTCTACGTGTGGGCATCCACAGCCCCGTCTTCCCCGGCTCAGCGTCGTCCCCTTCCTAGGCCTCGCCGTCGTCCACCGCCCTAGTGCTCTCGGCGCGGCGTGGTCAACGTGGTCAAGGAACGGCTTCCATCGGACATGGACTGTACGTGGAGAGGCTGACAGTGGGTCCACGGCCGACAAGGAAGTGCCTCCTTATTACGTGCAAAATAATTATTCCTCCACGACAGCGAGGACCCACCGGACGGGCCACCAGTATTTTGCGAAAAAATTGTTTCCCCATTGCTGGGACCCATCGGACGGGCCACCGTATTCGCAAAAAAAATGTTCCCCTAGCATCATTTCGGACCCACCGGAAGTGCCTCCTTATTACGCACAAAAAAATGAATACTCCCCCGGCTAGCTAGGACCCACCTTGGTGGGAGGCTGACATGTGGGCCTACTAATTAAGTTGACGGGGATGAAGGGCTTTGTCAACTTAGTCAATATGAACGATTCTAGCTCCAGTGACCGTACGATGTCCATCCAACAGCCGTAGTGCTTCTTCAACCTCTGGTCTTCTTGCTCCAGCCGCCCAAAGCAGCGTCGGTCGTGCCGCATGCTCGTGCCTCCGTGGCGGCTGTCTTTGCCATGAGGCCTCACCGCCCCTACTATTCCCACGCTGGCCGGGCCTGGCGGCGGCAACCTCACGCCGTAGCTGAACCATGAACCCTTGTACTCCTCTCCAGCGGCAGCCTTCGCTACCGCATCTTCCCGGCTCCTGTCATCCCCTTCCTGGGCCTCGCCGTCGTCCATCGCCTGGTGCTCTCGGCGCGGTGTGGTCAGCGTGGTCAAGGAACCACTTCCATCGGACGTGGGCTGTCGTGGAGAGGCGGCGGTGGGTCCTGACCGTAGCAAGAAGTGCCTCCTTATTACGTGCAAAATAATTATTCCTCCACCTGACAGCGGGGACCCACCGGACAGGCCACCATATTCCGCCCCCTGACTGCTGGGACCCACCAGCTACATCTTCGCACGCAAGGAAGTGCCTGACAGTTGGGACCCACCTGGTCGAAGCGTACGTAGCATTGTCATTCTGGTCGCGAACGTGTACGTACATATATAATGGTCGATGTAGAGGCATGCACGTGTCGTAGTAGAGGCGCGCACGTAGCATGTACACGTCGTCTGGCGGCGGGTGCAAGAAAGAAAATCTGACCACATATGTGTACATACGGGCGGGTCTCGGCGCCTACTACGCGCGCCTCGTGCCGCCAAAAGCGGAGAAACATACTTGTGTTGGAGCGCTACGGTCGAAACGGGGGCCCTGTTCATCGGGAGGGGTGTGGCGTACCGCAAAACGGGACTCCACGAGATACTGTTCATCTCCACCGTCGACCTGGTCCAGCCTCCACGGGCTCCTGTTCATCCAGCCTCCACGGGCTCCTGTTCATCCAGCAGCCTCCACGGGCTCCTGTTCATCCAGCCTCCACCGCGCGCTACTCTATCGTCTACTGTTCAACCACCCCTCCACCGTCTACTATTCATCCAGCCCTCCACACCACGGGGTCCTATTCAACCACCCCTCCACGGGCACCCCACCACCGTCTACTGTTCATCCAGCCCTCCACACCACGGGGTCCTGTTCAACCACCCCTCCACGGGCACCCCTCCACCGTCTACTGTTCATCCTTCCCTCCACAGCACGGGGTCCTGTTCATCCACCCCTCCACGGCCACCCCTCCACCGTCTACTATTCATCCAGCCCTCCACCACACCAGGGTCATGTTCATCCGGAGGCAACGCCACGCTCCTTTATTCATCCAAACCCCCATAGCGCTCACTATTCATCCCATCGATCGGCTTTAGTTAGCGGCGAGCCAAGGAATCGCTCGATCGGGTTGATTAACAACCATCGATCGATCGCTCGGGTTCGATGAAGCGTAGCTTGCGGTGCAATCGCTAGGGTTCGATTAGAAACACAGCGCCTCGCTTGGGTTCGATTAGAGCCAACGCCTACACACGCTGCAGCGTCGTGTCTACGAGAAAGCAGCGCATCGCTCGGCCCCGACCTCCCGCGTAACTGGAACTCCCGAAATTTTCCTCGCCCTCGCTTCTACCACGGTTTTTCCGTCATGGGCGGCCCAAAGAATGTCATGCAGCTGCGTCTCGGCCCGCCAGGCGAAAATCCCATTACATCATGATTTTTTGTCATAGTTGTAGGAGCCCACCACATCTATGATGATACCGGGTTTTGTCACTATTATCGTCATAGAAGTGCCACATGTATGACAGAATTTTTTTCGTTCGGCCCAAAATGTCATGGATGTGACTTTTTTTGTAGTGAGAACTCATCATCAGGTCTTCCAGTTCACACGACATGACTTTGAGAACTTCATCTCCACTGCGGACCTGGTTCTAATTCAAACATAAACCATATTTTATTACTACCTCCGTTCAGAAATATAAGATGATTTTCGATATTATACTCCATATATGACTACATATCGCTACGAAATGAGTGAACAAAGACACTAGAACATGTCTTCAAAGGCATGAGAGCGGAGGATTACATGCAATATCCATAACACAAATTCTTGAGGCAAATATACCCTCTTAAAAGGTAGCATTGATGTTCATAAGTACTCCCTCCGTCCCAAAATTCTTGTCTTAGATTTGTCTAGATACGGATGTATCAAGTCACATTTAGTATTAGATACATCATTATCTAGACAAATCTAAGACAAGAAATTTGGGACGAGAGGAAATAGTTAATAATCTGTAAAAAACAGTGTCAACCTCTGCATGTTTTGGTCAAAAGAGGAATTTAGAACCGTCATTTGGCACACTAAAATCACATGCAAGATCACCCAAAAGTTGTACTACCAGTACTAGTACTGCGTGTTAGATGAAAAAACACGATCAAGATCGAGAAAAGATCGTCAACAAGAGGCGTTACTGGACTTGCTTAATGAGGGATCCGGAGAGGGGGCTTGGGCAGGCGATGGCTTTGAGCTTGTCTGCGGTAGTCTCGGCGGGGTGCTTGCGCTTCTTCTTACCATGAGCCTCGGCGGTTTCTTGCAGAGCCATAGACATCCACGTCGGCCGGTGCTCGGCGTCCATCAGAGAGGAAACGAGAGGGAAGAGTGAAAGGAGGAGCGGGATGAGGGAGAAGCGGCCTTGGTGGGATTTTCTTCAAGAGAGGAAGCGGAGAGAGAGAGTGAAATGATGGTTGCTTCGTCATCCAACTTCTTCTTTGGAAAGGAGGGGTTTGTGATTTGGCGGCTCATTGGGCATTCTGCGGCGTTTGGTTGGGGTAGTCTACCATCACTCTACTACGGAGTAATTTAGTGCATGGCTGGTGGACCCAGTCTTTGGCTGGCCCTGCGTCGGCGAAAGTGAGTAATGTAGTGCATGGTTGGAGGAGGATCCGCGGTAGAGCATGTCCACTGTTTTTTACGAAGAAAAAAATGATTATAGCGTTTCCACTCTTCTGACGGAGGAGTCTGAAACGGCAGCCACTTGAACATACCAGGTGCTCCTACTACTAGGCATGGGCGGTGGCTCATCGTCGATACTACAAAATCTTGTTGCTAGTGTAGTAAGATTTGTGATAACAAATGATGTTGTGTGCATGTCAACTACTCCTATATGTAACATAGTACCGCTTTTACATTGTCCGGTCGAGAATGAACGGTGAGATCAATTTTAACAGAACTAGGTCCACAGCTCGTTGAAGTCGACCGGGTGGTCGAATGGGTTTAGCCCGACGGCCGACATCGTCGCGCTGGCACGATGGTCGGCATCATGCAGCCGCAACACGTGCGTGGCAACTTGGTTCACCAAGTAGCTGAGGCGATCCTGGACCTTGTCACGATCGGCCCGCTCGCGTTCCAGCCGGCTCCCCTGACGGCCTATAGTATCTCCCGCTTTCTGCAGCAACGCCGCCGACGCCTCGAGCATCTTTGTGGTGGACGCATGCCGCTTTTGAAGCTCCGTGAACTCCTGCACATAACAGAGGAGCATGGCACTCCTCTCATCCTTGAGCTCACGGAGCTCCACGTCCTTGGCCCTGAGCTCTGCATCCTTGGTATGGAGCTCTTGTGTCAGGCGCCTCACCTTGGACTCCGTGATCTGCTGTGCCGCCATGGCACCAGGTAGAAGCAATGGGGAGAGGAAGCGAAGGGGGCGAAATGGCTGAAAGGCAATGCAATCTATGGGAAGGCGGAGGGAGCGGGGAATCTTTTGGTTTTCACCACGGTAAAACACCGGTCGGCGACTTCTCACATCGAGGGAAGCGATGGATTTTTCTGGTAGATGTCGTGACTAATTGCTGCAGCGCGCTGCTCCCGTCAATCAAAAATTAAAAATCCTACGCGCCTTCTCCCATCAATCAAAAAATAAAAATCCTGCCGCACCCAAACACGAACAACGCGCGGTGGATATTTAAATTACTGCGGCAAGTAGATAAAAAAGGGTGAAAAAACAAATGTGGCGGCGACCTAGCTAGTCGGTCGAACTAGCCCAACTAGCTAACCACCGTGCTTCAGCGATGTACTTTCGGCGGGAAAGGTGGTCTTCGTGATTTGACGACTCATTTACTTGCTTGATTACTTTCTGACCGAGGAGGACCCGAAAAGCAGGCGGTAGGGCGTCCCGTCGGGAAGAATATGTCGTGCACCACCGGGAGGACCCGAAACAGCAGCGGTAGGGTGTGCCACATCTCGACGCGGAGGAAAAATGTGCGTGTAAAAATATCTTTGTATCGGACGTAGTACCTATGGTTCGACCTCGGGACCCAGCCAGTCGGTCGAAAACACCCCACTAGCCACACAGCTTCGTCATGCAAACGTGGCACGAAGGATAGATGTGGTTAGCTCCGTCTCGACCAGCCACAAGATCTCTTGTTCTAGGCGATTCTTCTATTTTCCAAGCTTTTTCTTTAGTTGTAATAACACCATGGCAAGCTAGCGCCGCTCTTCGTGTGTGCCCGTGCAAAGGTTAGACGATGGAGAGAAGAGAGATTGAGATCACATACCTGGAACCCACCAGTAAGTGAGACAACGGTCACCACGCGGTCCTGGCAGAGATGGAGATGGCTCTCAAGGACCCGCTTGAGCCCACGGAGCCTCCCGAGGCCCCAGGGCCTGGGGGCTCGTGAGGGCCGACGTCTTCACCGCGCATCGCTCGCTTCCTCAGCATCACTTCATCTTCAACGACGTCAGGTGACATCTTTCAGAGTTCTACTTTCAGCAGGGAGCGCCCGCAGGGCTGCACCATTCCTAGGCCACGTGGGTCCGCCCCCGCGGCATGTATCCATTTTGTTAATGTTCTTTACTTACCTTGTTGGGGGCACCCCTCGGGCTGCATCACCCCCACGCCACTCGGGCCTGACCCGGTGGCGGTTGCTTTCACCTACGCTCGCCTAAAGTTGAATCCCTTCCTTTATGTCTAACATATCCGACCTAATCGCCTGCTCGATTGACACCCACCTATGGAGCCGCTCGCTCTGGCACGGCGCTTGCGCACGGGTCCGTCCCTGCAACGTCGATAAATCTGAGTGGTCGAGCTCTGGCCGAGGCAGCCCCGCAAGGCGCCACCTCACCAGGCCCTCAAGTGCTCCGATGACTTCCTCAGACCAAGGGTTGGCTGGCAGCCGTAATGACAGGCCTTGTTTCTCCTCATTATTGGTGTGCAGGACCTACTCCAGGAGCAACGTTGGGGCGTCGCGAGCACTCTCTCCCCCTCTCCGGCACGGACTGCTTGCACGTAAAAAGGGGGCGCCTGAGCATCACGACTAATGGGCTCCTATTTGCTCTCCAGCCCTCACCCCCTGGCCTTGACCCACGGCATCGCGACCTGTCATACCAGCGGCGGCTGAGCTCGCTCGAGGGCCGGGACCTAAAGACGTAGACGTTAAGGGAAGTGTGGGAGAGTGGGAAGAAGCTCGCGAGGGCCCAACCCGGCAGTGCCTCGTTCTCCGACTCTCGGGCCTAGCGCTTCTCCAAGGGACTACGTCAGGCGCACAAGATAAGTCACACCCTCACAAGAGCTAGACCAACGCAACGCTAACTCCCCACCCTATGTAATTCTGTCACGGCGACGCTACCTTCCTTTCTCGCCCAGCGGTGTGGCGCTAAAGGGACCTCCAGAGCATCGCGACTCAGGGGCTCTCACGGACCTCGGGCCGCTCACCTCCCCAGCCTTGACCACGGCATCGCGACACAGCATACCGGCGGCGGCTGAAGCTTGCACAGGGGCTGGGGCTGTCGGCGTAAAGCCGGATCCTCGTGAGGATAGAAAGGGGGAGCTCAGCCGGGACAGGACGGACACCTCACGCCAATTCATATTAAGGATATAATATTTACAAAAGGCACGGCAGACACCTTACATACCCCCGCGGGGTGTTACTCTAATTCCTCGCAGGGAACATAAGGAGCTAACCCTGAGGAACGTTAATTGCCGGCACCTCCGCACGCGACGCCATCATCAACAGTGGGCCGCCCGGCGCCGGCGCCAACCCCATCCAGATCAGCAGCGTCGGCGGATCGATGCAGCTGCCCCACTCCAGGCACGACACGAGCTCGGAGGCTCGTAGCTGTCGTCGCTCGTCTCCGGGGTTGCGAGGAGTTCAGGGGAGCCGCTGAAGCCCTCAGTCCCTCCACTGCTGCCTGAGGAGCTGCTGGAGGACCAACCGGCGGGCCGGGCCCTCGCCATTTCGTCGTCCCTGCCGCTTCCCTCTGGGCAGCACTCCAGCCGGCGTCCTTCAGCATCGAAGACCTTGAAGAACATCAAGGAGGCTCCGTCGTATTCAAGATGAATCACGAGGGCACCCACCGATCGGCAGACCTGGGCGAGCTCACCCCAGCCCCGGGTCATGAAGACCTTGCCCGGAGCGGTGACCGCGACCTCCGCTCCGGTCGCAGGGGTGCTGCAGTCGGTGTGCTGCAGCCAGAGCTCCAGAGACCTGCCCGGCATCTCGAAGGCGAAAGAGGGAGGAAGGCGGATCCACGACATTGGAGGCATGGCGGCGTGGAGCACAAGCTCGCGAGAGGAGCGCTCCGCGTGGACTCCAGGAAGGACGACGCGCACCATCGTGACTCACCGACGTCGACGGCGACGCTGTTGGGGCTGCTCGGCGTCCTCCTCCCTAGGGCCCACGACGCGGGCATACAAGGGCATTGGAAACCCAGCCAGCGGCCGCTCGTACCACGGCCTCGACACCTCCTGCCAGGCGCCTTCGTACCGGCGGCTGGAGACTGGCCGCTTCTTCGGTGGGAGGGGGTCAGGACCCTCTCGGGGCGCTTCCCCTTCTCCTCTGTAGAAAACCGGCGAATCGGTGCCTTCGGCGCAAGAGAAAGCAACGACAAGGAAGAAGAAGGAGGAAGAAGCAGAAAGGGGTGAACTGGCGGAGCTCACGCAGCCCCGTTCTTATAGCCGGAGAAGACCAACCGCCGAGCACCACGATCTCAGGTAATCATGACTCATATCTCTGCATGCAGGGACTTGTCAAGTCGTGCAGTTGCCGAGGCGTCGTGGGAAGCGCAGATGCCCACTTCCAATCAACCGCCATGTGGCGCCCAAGGCCGCAGGCTGTTTGGGCCCGTGGCGCTTCGCGCTTGCCCCTTTGCTTCTTCGCTAAGCCAAGCCAGCAGCATCTTGGGCCGGGGCTCTTGTCGGCGTTCAGGAACAGGGGTCCCCGGACTTACACTGCTGCGGCTGCTGGCGTGGCTCAAGTGGGGGCCAACACGGCCCATCTTCATCAAGCTCAAGACCCTCGCGAGGGCCAAGCCTCATGGCCAGACGACAGAGAACTTCCTCGGGAGGCGGCCTCATCGAGGCGGGCTCGCGAGGCGGAAGATCAATGCAAGGGTACCTCGCGAGGATCGATGGCGCAAGCCATGGCGATCGAGGCAGGGCAGGCGCCCGAGGCGAGCGCCCGGCCTGTCTTGATCCTTGTTTCCCCTTTGGTGCAAAGGGAGCAAGCACAGGCCAAGGCATTAGGCAAAGGTTACCATTCCAGTGCAACAAGACCAAGACCAGCCGGACGGCGGATGGAGGTCACCGTGGAGCCCAAGATGGCGTCACCACCGGAGCTTTTGGCAGCCGAAGACCATCTTTGGTCAGGATAACTTGTACTAGATGTTCCCCTTCAAAATGGCCAATTGTTGGCGCCCTTCCCGCTCAATTATTTCGGGGAGAGGCCCAGGGCCTCTATAAATAGAGCTAGCCACCACAGAGTAGAGGCATTTGGAGACCAAGTAGAACTCATCGCACCAGCCCAAGAACAGGTCTCGCGAGGCTGTTCTTCCTCTGTACTGTTCATCATCAGCCCCCGAGGTAATCCACCACACCACACACTGGAGTAGGGCATTACACCACAACGGTGGCCCGAACCAGTATAAACCTCGTGTCCCTTGCGTTGTTCATCATTTTCATCTTAGTTCGCACGAGGGGATCCGACATAGATCGGTAGGGGAGAGATCTCCGCGCGCACCCCAGTGTTCGAACCTCAAGGGTCTGCCGGAGCCCGAAATCCGACATATACTCTATAAGTGTTTACATGTATGTTAGTTCTGTACATTCTTGGTTGACTGACTCGGTATTTGAATCTTGATACATCGCTTGTGTACATATCTAAATGGGAGTACACATTATGCTGCGTGTGACATTTGAGTTGGACATGAAGTGTTCCAAATATTCGAATTCACCTTAAACTGGATGCTAGTTTCTGAATTTGAGTATCGGCATTTGTAAACCATATTCATATATGACAGTGGAATACATCTTTGTCGTCCTTTTGAAGATATATAAAAACACATAGAATGATTTATAAAGATTCATATAGGAATAAAAATGGATTCGAATTTAGTTGCTAGGGTAAACGTGGATGCTTATTGTCCCAAAATTCGAAAGAAGCAGCAAAATGTCCACTCCGACGTCGGCTACCCGAAGCCAAGTGTTTGGGAGATGGAAATTACTGTCTACCATTACACGGACAATCCATCGGCCCGATTTCCACTGCCCTAAATAGGGGTAGGTTAGTAACTTCAATTAGACGTGAGACGACCGCCTCTGAGCCCATTCCGACACGGTGGGCGTCAAACATGGGCGGAAAAACTCATTTGATTCAAGATCGTCCGAAAGACCCCCTCCATTCCCCATTCATACACGGTGGGCGGCAAAACAAACTCGACTCGGCCGAAATCGATGTAGGCAAATATTTTCAATAGGGGCAGGTTTGTAACTTCACTCGGGCGTGACACAACCGCCCTACCTGTCAGCCCGTTCATACACGTGGGCGCCAACCATGGCGCCAACCACCCTCTCCTCGCCCGAAATTGCTGTGGGAAAATATTGGCGAGATGCGAGATTACCGTCCTATCCCCAACCGACGAGACGTCCAAATTTTAAACGGGGGCTAAGTACGTAACTTTCCCATATTTCAGACAGGCGCGTCCCAAAAACATGGTTCCCCGTACCTCTCCCTCCATTTTCCCATTCATACACCGTCCGTGCTAGAACACCCCATCCCCACATCAGCCTCCGTCCGCCACCACATCCATCGCCGCCGTCCTCCACCACATCCATCGCCACCGTCCTCCACCATGCCAGAGCGCCTACCAAGACCGCGTCGTCCACTGCTAGAGATGGACGTTTCTCATCCACGGCGACGGACCAATAGCCTTGCATCGCGTCCTCTCGCTTCATCAGCGCCGTCGTCCTCTTTGCCGGGGATGCTCACACGACCTTCTCTTCCACCGCAACGGGACTTATCCCCCGATGCACCCATCTACCGTCGCAGATCTGCTTCAACGCCACCGACAGCCATCGCACACCCAATGCCTACACGGCGCCGCAAGAGAGGTGGTACTTCATATCTCCTCATTTTGATCTCAACCAGAAAATAAATCTTAACTTGGTTACTCTACTTTCTTTTCAGCTCTTAGAATTTAGTTCTTAGTTCGAAGCAAACAATGGATGCTAAATATCATTTCTCCGGTTTGCAGCTTCAAATCTGCCATGGCACAGCCATAATACGGTTTAATTGATCATGCTTAGGGTTTAATTGATCATGTTGGTTTCGTGGTAGTTTCTTTAATAGAAATCGGAGGGGAAACACTCTTTTGCTCAAAAAATATGCTTAGAGTTTCCCCCTTTTATGATCACTATACAATCAGAATATGTGCTTCGTGTCATAATAACACTGCTCCACCCATCAAGCTAAACAAGCTTAGTTGTTCAAATAACATTAAAACATAGTTGTTTAATTGGTCCGCCAAATGTTCCTAAATTAGTTTCGAAAATGCATGTTACGCCGGCTGGGTGTGTATCTCTGAGGTGCCCACGGTGGGCAGCCCACCCTGGGATTTTGGGTCATCCAGGCCCGATTCCCCTCATTACTGCTGCGCTTCGATCTCTACTGCTTCCCCCTTGCCTGCCCGGCGACTTGCCGTTCCCGGACGGCATGACTCTAGGAGGAGCCGGACTAACGGGAGGCCGGGCAGCTCGCCCAACAAGCGTCACCGCTGCACAGGTGCGCCGCCGTGCCTACCTTCCCGGTATGTTCAGGGCTCGGGCGTGCATCACCCACCAAGCCAACCCGATTTATCCGAGATCGTCCTCAACACTCGGCAGCCACTCCTCATCACCCATTTTCTAATTGATTCATTACTCATTAGGCGGGACTGTCATTAGGGTTTGTTGTGTGCTCGGTGCTACCTACATTAATGGTTCAGATGTATTTCGGTAATCTTTAGTACCTCTAAAGTTCACAGGGTTTTCAAAATTCCGGCCCTCGGAACAGAAACTAGTCATTTTGGATTGTTGGTCATAGTGACATTGACCCGAATTACTACTGCAAGCCAGGTTTGTTGACAATTTTACTTGTCTTTCTTACTCATTCGATATAATATCCAATTATTCACGTCGATTAGTTGCAAACAATAAGTGCTAGACAAACTTCTTCATTCAGATTTTGGGCGGTCTCTTCTGCAGTTACAATTTTGCATACTTGTCCTAATAAGCTCACAAGTAAATGATTGATTCACTACATCTATGCTTGCCTTGTCATATTTGTTGTCAATATTCTTTTAGGGTGGACCACCTGTTTCTAAATATTGGAACCGTAGACATGAGTGAATAGTATTTCTCTATGTGATCTCTTCCATCATGTGTGGGTATGAACACTGCATTGTATAGAAAAGAAAGTGTCATTTCCAGCTTTTACATAGGTTTCGATCTTTTACATGGAATACAATCTGCCTACTTGCTTTGTGTCGCTTTTCCAACACTACACCCTTGAAGCTAAACATTCGCCACTCATAATTGCTTAGTTTATTTGTTCAAATCTGAATTTCATATGATTCTAATGTTCCTACTTCAGTTTTGAAATGTGTGCCTGCTGTTATAGAGACATAAGGGTTTTGTATTTCTGTGTGTGGTGCAGTCGGCATGGTTGGGGAGGTGAACTTTGCATATGCAGGGGTTTATAGGGAGACACTCTCTGAGTTGAATCCGTAATGCATTCCATAGATAATCTGACTACTTTTTATGTTTTCATGAATCTCAGATTCTGAACAGAATCATAATGATTATGAGCTTGCGGCGCTTGAAAAGAATAAAGCGAGAACAATGCCATGGCTGTCAAACTTGGCATTAAGGGACTGAAATCAAGTCTGGATGCAATGCAATGCAAGCGCTCTCCACCTCTGATTCATGCTCGAATATGATCCTAACAGTGATTCGAGCTAGAGGAGACCTAAGTCAATGTAGCTCCCTAGTGGAGGAGTCGAGGAAGATGCCCTATCTTATTCACCCATCAAGGTACTTGCTCTAACTTTCCAAGGTTACATTGCTCGCACATATCTTGCAAGCGATGCTTTGCATTGCTTCTACTTTGTTGAACTGCCATTAGCTTAGTTTACACATCGTGTATGTGAATACGCCCTGCCTATCCATTTTCAGTACATATTCCATCTTTCATCATACCATATTTATCCATTCAAATGTTGTTCTTGTGTATCAGACGTTCAAAAGGAAGAGGGCGATTGCTGATCGTGGAGGAGCACAAGCAAAGTATTTGGAAAAGGTAGTGGCACATGATAAATCAAATAGCCCATTAGGTGTAGTTGCAATATCACCTGACCCACAAAATACCCCAACTCTAGCAGACTCTAGCCCTACTACACTCGGTCATTTCGATGCCCCAACTCAGCAGACCCCAAGCTGCAGCAAACAATATGATTATGCCGATTGACATAGCACCAACTATGTCTGACATAAAACCCCATTCCAACAAAAGTACACCAAATCCATTTGCCAAATCCCTTTTCAAACGAGAGAGCCCCAATTGCAGCAAATAGGACCCCTGTTCCATTTATTCCCAGTTTAGAAGACGAAGCTTATGTTCTTGTCAGGAACTTTGTGCGCATCTTTCCTTCATGGAAAGATTATACATGAACAGAGAACAATTTCAGTCTTCCTCCGCAACTTCTGCGTAAGTAATGTACTAATGTTATTCATGGTCATTACTGCATATGTTTCTGCTGACGAAGACACAAGATTTCATTCTTTTAAATAGGCGAGGAGCAAACTGGATTGTGATGACGAGCAAGGGTTGGTTGCACTTTTCAAGCACTTTCGTTGATGAAGTATCGTTCCTACGAGGCAAGCGCGCCGATGGCAAGCCTTTGAGCGAAATTTCTGTAAAGTCTCGGTTCTACATTTATCGGACGATGGCTGGAATAATCTTGTTACACATTGGTCTCGGCCGCAGCGTAAGGTACTATCTATGATATCACATCACAATTTGAACTACATTTCTGCATTTGCCTTAATGTCTCACTTGTACGAAAACTTTTAGCAGAAGAACATTCGTTCTCAAGGGACCACAGAATCTCGCAACTATACTGCACACTGCATTGCTCTTGTGAGTACCTCTTGCCCTGTATGACCATACTTACTTTCATAGCTGTTTGATTATGTAGCATCACTGCACATGTTAGCCTCGTAGTTGCCCATTTGGTGGACATTATAAGATCCGTATGGACTGGACTCTTACATAAATTTGGAATCAACCCAATGCTTTTGAAGAGGTTTAGCTCTGCAGTCCTCTTGTAAGGACTGAACATGGTCTATCACTATACTTACATTAACAGCTACTCCCTCCGTCCCATAATATAAGAACGTTTTATACAGTACACGGTGTTCAAAACACTCTTGTATTATGGGAAGAGAGATAGTTCATTGTAGCATTCGCATCTTATCTCCCTCGCCCACCATTTACTAAAAAGATCAGATCTATATTTAATCTTACCAACAAGTAGAATACAGAGACAATGCCGGTCTGAAGTGTAGCCCATTGCTCTTGTCGATTACATTTTGTCATGTAACGCTTGTACTTCGAGGATTGGTAGTTGATTATGTAGCATCAATCGCATCTTATCTTCATTATCCTCTATCCCTTCGGTATTATCATATCTATAATTATTCTCTACAAAATGTAGAGTACATGCAATGCTTATGAAGAAGATTATGTGCTGAAATTCTTGAGTTATCCTTCCCTTGACATGGAGAAGGGCATTATAAAGCGGTGTTAGCTGTTAATGTAAGTCAGTCCTTCTAAAGCCTTTATCCTCAAGCTGCTGTTTAATTTGCTCATACTCCCTATCGTTTCTGCTGTTTAGTTTGTTGTTTCTACCAAAATGCATGTTAAGTAAGAACAAGTAAGTTCTAAGTTTTACTTGTAAAACCAAATTCATATTCATACCATGCACATTACTTAATACTCCCTATATGTATGCTTGTTTTGTGGATCTATAATCCGATGTGTGGTGAAGCAGCCCACGTTTGCACCTTGTCATCTCTGTTTTATCTTCTTGATGTGGTGATGATATGAACAACATGCCATGCACATTATCCAAAATAGATACAATGATTTTCTTTGCCCTTCATCTATGCTTGTTATGTTGACATGGTAATCCGATAGTGTGGTGAAGCTCCCGCATTATGAACAATGCCAAATTATGCTATTGATATTTTGAACTTACTCTTTATTTTCTAATTTGAAATTGGATAGAATTGTGAGCAGTTATCATCTTTGTTTATACATGTGCAAAACCTATCATCTCTCTGCTTTGTTTCAGGGTGATATGCACGATGGCATGCACAAGTCTGCTGAAGGCTGTGAGACAAACCCAACGTATATTGCAGCAAAGAAGGCAAAACATCTTGAAGATAGCGAGACAACCCCAAAGTCTTGTGTTCATGAAGTGTTCAAGTTACTTGAGACTAACAGTCAGACAAGCTCACAGAATTCGTTATCCGAATCAGTTCGACTTCTTCAGTCCCAAGTTCTAGCAGAAAGGAATTCTGCAACTCCACTTCGACTTGAAGTCCTATCTCTAAGAAAGATTGCGGAGAACACCAATGAGAACCTCATCGCTAAACAGCTACACACAGAAGCTATGACCGACATGCTAGGCGGTCTCACAGCCTTGCTTTCGGCAGCTTGCAGGCAGTTCCCCATAAGGCTAACCTTTCTTGAACTGTCTTGGAAGTGGTCTCAGTTCAGTATTATTTTGTTACACTGCAATGGTGCCCAGTTTTTGTAATCTGCTTCATTGTTGCGCTCTATGATCACTGGTGGCGAACTTCGATTCCGAGTGGATGTAATATACCTTAAATCCTTTATTGTATAGTGTAGGTTTATTCTTAGTTACAATGCCGTAATTTCTTTATTGTATAGAGTAGGTTTGTTCTTAATTCCTACTAGTTACTGCCATCATTAGCTATCTGAAAAAAATCAGATGTAGTCGATGGGACGAAACATTAGACTCTAATGGGCCAGGTTTTAGCGGGCCATAATTGGGCGACTGTGTCTTTCTTGGGCCCATATGATTGGGGCCTTCACATTCGCCCAGACCCAAACTTACACGGCGTATATTTTAGTTGGGCCTTTTGTTGACCCAGTAACTTAGTTTGGCCCGAGTAGCGTTGGGCCATTAACGGCTGAATATTGTCTTGGCTTTATTACGGCGAGATGAAACCACGGGCCTTTAGCAGGCCAAAATGCATGTTGGGCCTCAATTTTCACTAGTCGTCGGCGGGCCTTGACAGGCGAAATGTAGACCGGGCGTTTTGGGCCGATTAACTCACGTGCCGTTACCGGGCGAAACATATCTCGGGCCTTAGTTGGCCCATCGATATCATGGGCCTTTAAGAGGCGAAAGCTTATACGAGCATCAGCGGGCGAATTACGACATGCCTTTAACGGGCCCAAAGTCACGTTGGGCTTAACTGTTGCCACCTTCAGCATGGGCCGTTAGTGGACCCGAGGTCCCGTCGGACCATATATGACCCATGGGTAGCACAGGCCATTCCCAGGCCGAAAGTCACACCGGGATGAAATGGGCCCATATCTACATCAGGCCTCTAACAGGCCGAAAGTCACTGGGCTGTAGTTGGGCCCAAATATTCGGCGAACTATTAACGGGCCAGATCTGGATTCGGGCCACAAATGTGCCCAAATATTGGGCGAACAATTAATGGGCCAGATATGGCTTCGGGCCGTAAATGGGCCCAAATATTGGGCGAACAATTAATGGGCTAGATCTGGCTTCGGGCCGTAAATGGGCCTTTATTAAGCATGCCGTTATTGGGCTGGCCCACTAGCACCTGACTAAGTTCTACGGGCCTTTGACTGGGCCGGCCTTTTTAACATATATGGGCCTGTGTTGGGCCCAACCACGTGTCGACATATCATAGGCATGTCTCCTCCAATGAATGAGCGACATCGGCCTTGACGAGCTAACGGTGTTCCTTGACCAATCAAATTTTACGTGGAAATTTCCCATTAGTCGAGGCTGTTAATGGGTTATCGGATCAAAATCCGACCCGATAGCTTAACGGCGTTCCGTTACGGTGGATGCCGCGTGTCGGTCACCCTTGACGAAAGCACTTACGTGACGCGATTTATCGTCATGGAAGTGGACACTTCCGTGATGATAATTTTGGTAATGTCATGGAACACTTCTACGACAGCAAAGGTATGACTATCTTGATTCTGTCATAAAATCGTCATGGATGTACATGCATGACAAAAAACGCGACCTACTGTGACAAAAACGTATCATCACGGAAGTGTATTTTTTGGTAGTGGATGTAGAGGGATAAACTCAAGCAATATGATATAAACCCCATCTTTTTATCCTCGATGGCAACAATACAATACGTGCCCTGCTGTCATTGGGAAAGGACACCGCAAGATTGAACCCAAAGCTAAGCACTTCTCCCATTGCATGAAAGATCAATATAGTAGGCCAAACCAAACTGATAATTCGAAGAGACTTGCAAAGATATAAAATCATACACATAAGAATTCAAAGAATAACCAAATATTGTCCGTAGATAATCTTGATCATAAACACACAATTCATCGGATCTCGACAAACACACCGCAAAAAAAATTACATCGGATAGATCTCCAAGAGAATCAAGGAGAACTTTGTATTGAGATCCAAAGAGAGAGAAGAAGCCATCTAGCTAATTACAATGGACCAGAAGGTCTGTGGTAAAATACTCACACATCATCGGAGAGGCTATGGTGTTGATGTAGAGGCCCTCAGTGATCGATTCCTCCTCCGGCGGAGCGCCAGAAAAGGCCCCAAGATGGGATCTCACGGGTACAGAAGGTTGCGGCGGTGGAAATAGGGTTTCGTGGTGCTCTCGGATGTTTTCGGGGTATATGAGTATATATAGGCGAAAGAAGTAGGTCGGTGGGGGGCGCGCCTCCCTGCCTCATGGCCGCCTCATTGCTTCCTTAACGTCCACTCCAAGTCTCCTGGATGACGTTTGTTCCAAAAATAACTCTCCCAAAGGTTTCATTCCGTTTGGATTCCATTTGATATTCCTTTTCTACGAACACTGAAATAGGCAAAAAAACAGCAATTTGCACTGGGCCTTTGGTTAGTAGGTTAGTCCCAAAAATAATATAAAAGTGTATAATAAAACCCATTAAACATCCAAAACAGATAATATAATAGCATGGAACAATCAAAAATTATAGATACGTTTGAGACGTATCACTGGCCTCTCTGGTGAGCCTAGGTAGGACTACGACGTGTTGATCGGCCGAGGTCAGGCATGGCCTACTAAAATGTGTCTGACCGGAGTTGATTGAGCGTGTATGGTAAGTTGGTGTACTCCTATAGGGAATTATATCTATTTGAATAGCCATGTCCACGGTAAAGGACGCTCGGAGTTGTATCCCAATATATACAACTAGAACTGGATACTGGAGATGTGAAATGGATATGATGGCTCAAGGATTGCTTTCTTGCAGAGAGTCGAGGAAGGATATCTGGGCATTGATGCTACAACATACTTATTACTTATGCTATGATATCTCTTCTGATGCTGTAAGATGCTGCAAGATGCTAGTCTTCGATAGGCTAGGCCTTTTCCTCTATTCTCGCATTTCTACAGTCTAGTCCAAATACACAGCCCCATTCCTCTAATACTGATGCATACTTAGCATAGATCTGATGTATGTCTTGCGAGTACATCAGATGAGTACTCATGGTTGCTTTGCTACCCCTTTTTCTCCTCTACCCAATTGATGCGATCAGATGATGGATCCCAGGAGCTAGATGCCACCACTGACAACTACTACTACCCCGAGGGTGCCTACTACTACGTGGAGCCTCCAATGACCAGGAGTAATTAGGAGGCTCCCAGGCAGGAGGCCTTGTCTTTTCAGGCTGTTTGTGCTAAGCCTTCTTAAGGAAGACTTGTTTACTTATATTTGTACTCAGATATTGTTGCTTCTGCGGACTCTTGTGTATTCGAGCTTATGTATTCGAGCCCTCGAGGCCCCTGGCTTGTAATATAAAGCTTGTATTATTTTAATTTGTGATTAGAGTTGTGTTGTGATATCTTCCCGTGAGTCTCTGATCTTGATCATGTGCATTGGCGGGTATGATTAGTGCACGATTAAGTCGGGGCGTCACATTGTGTCGGCGTCCTGGGTACAGGGTTACCCAGAATTGCCTGCCATCGGCCCATAGCATGGCTCCACCAACGGGCTGGTACGGCCCAGCTTCGACGACAATAGCTCAAGACCCTCTTGAGGGGCCAAGCCTCGCGAGGCGGACGACACCAAGACCTCCCTGGGGGCAACCTCACTAGGCTGGCTCCCTAGGAGCGGAGATATCTATGCAAGGGGCACCTCACGAGGTTCACATGACGTGAGCCATGATGACCAAGGCCAGGCAGGCGCCAGCGGGCGTAGTGTACCAGTTTCCTCTTCCGTGCTAAAGAGGCACGCGCAGGCAAGGAGTCCTGATGCATCAGGCAAAAGTTTCCATATCGGTGCAACGAGACCAAGACCAGCCGGACAGCAGGACGGAGGTCACCAAGGAGTCCACCGCAGCTTCACCACCAGAGCCTTTGGCCGGCAAAGACCACCTTTTGTCAGGATAACTTGTACTAGTTGTCTCCCTTCAAACTTGGCCGTTATGGGATCCCTGCCCGCCTACATTTGGGAAGAGGACCGGGGCCTCTATAAATAGGACTAGCCACCACCATAGGAGGCAACTCAACTCCTCTTGGACCAGATCCACTCTACCAAGACCACCCTCACCAGCTCACCGAGCTCAAGAACACCTCTCCTCAGGAGGCTGTTCATACCTTGTACTTGTTCATCCTCAGCCTACGAGGCAATCCACCACACCACACTGGAGTAGGGTATTACACCACAACGGTGGCCCGAACCAGTATAAACCTCTGTGTCTCGTGTTCTTTGGGTTCATCGAGCTAGGCCGTGAGATGGTTTTGCGAGCGAACCAGGGAGAGAGAGTTCTTCGTGCGCACCCAAGAGTTCGAACCTCAAGGGTTTCCCGGAAACCAGGATCCGACATTTGGCATGCCAGGTAGGGGGTGCGCTGAAGCCTTTCTCCGTCGATCGACACACTATAGCTCCGCCGCATCCATGGCTGCCGCTCGCCGAGCCCGTGCTGAGCGCCGGGCTGCCCTTGCCGCTCGCGTCACTCAAATGGCGCCCGTTGGCGGACCTCCCCGCTGTTCTCCATCACCTTCCGCCAACGCCGCCACCGGCCCGGCCGGAAACGAGCAGCAAGCCTCATCGCTGCACCCCTACATGCGGCGGGATGGACAAACCGCCACCCCGTCACTGACTCCGGCCTGCTCGTCGTCCCACGCTCGTCGCGCACCCACGAACGTGCAGGCTGCGCTGCACATGGAACGCGAGCTCCTGCGTTACCGCCCGGTCGACGACCTCTACGAAGACTGGCTGGACCGCATCGCCGAGCTCATCAGCGCTGCTGGGGGCTCTCCCGTGCCGTCTCTCTCGCTGCCTCGCCCACCTCTAGCTGCGGGCGGCGTAGCCCACGGAGCGCCTCCACCACCTCTGCATCAAGACGCTGCCCTTGCCCCAGACGCGTGGCCCCTCCGCGTGACCCGCCGCGCAGAGCACCCACGCACGAAGAAGGAAGCTGCCACGAAATCCCTCGGCCGCAAGAAGACACTCCTGCGCTCCCTGCACCACCACGTCAGGATCGCGTGCCGCCTGCGGCGGCGGCGCGAGGATACCAGGACCGGGCTCCGCCTCCACGACGGGCTCCAGTGACCATGGCGAGCTGTCGCGCCTTCAACCCCGAGCTGCGCAGCGTCGTCTGGCCTGGCAAGTTCAAGCCCGACCTGCATCCGCGCTACGACGGCACCACCGACCCTGCTGAGTTCCCTGCAGCTCTACAAGGTGAGCATCGAGGCAGCCAACGGTGATGAGAAGGTCATGGCAAACTAGTTTCCCATGGCCCTCAAGGATGGCGCATGCTTTGGCTCCTGAACCTGCCCGCGGGATCGATCTCCTCCTGGGGCAAGATGCGTGAGCGCTTTGTCGCCAACTTCCAAGCCACTCGGGACCGCCCGCCTGCCGCTGGTGACGTGCGGCGCATCAAGCAGCAGCCAGGGGTGACCCTCCAGAAATACATCCAGCGTTTCAACGGCGTTCGCCTCAAGATCCCCAAGGTGATGGACGAGGCCATCATCTCAGCGTTCTCCAATGGCGTCTGTGACGTCAAGATGACGGAGGAGCTCACCATACACGAGGATCTGTGCACGGCTCTGGAGATGTTCAACATGGCGACCAAGTGCGCAAGGGCTGAGGAGGGACGCCTTTACCTCCTCAAGCTCCCAGATACTGACCAGGAAGACAAGAAGGCCAAGGCCAAGGACGTGAAGTGCAAGGGGGATGCCATGCTCGCGGCTGAGCCGGAGATGAAGCACGACTGTGACCACCCCGAGTCATCCAAGGCCAACAGCCCGTTCTGCGCCTTCCACAATGTTCACAGCCACAACACCAACGACTGTCAGGAGCTCAGGGCCATCCTTGTTGGGCGCTTCAGATGATGCCTCGAGCGCAACGACCGAGGCTACGGCTGTGGGGGAGGCTGCGGTGGAGGAATCTGGGATGACCGCGGCCCCCGTCAGGATAGGCGCAACCGACCTCATGAGGACCGCTGGCAGGACCAGCCTCTCGAGGGCGCCTCGAGAGACCAGCCTCGTGAGGACTGCCCCCAGGGCAATGGTGGCCTCCCTCCGCTGCCACCACCGCCAAGGAGGAACGACGACCATCATCAGGACGAGGGGGTTGGGGGGCTTCCAGGAGCCTCGCGCCATTGCTTGCATCTTGGGTGGCGCTCAGGCCCCAGCCTCTCAGCGTATCTTCAAGCAGTTTGCTCATGAGGTGAACGCGGCCCTTCCCAGGCTTCAGGCCATGCGCCCCCTCAGGTGGTCCAAGTGCGCCATCACCTTCAGCTCCTCCGACCAACTCAAGTGTGCGGCAACTGCCGGCGCCCTCCCGATGCTCTGCTCGCCGGTCATCAGCAATGTCCAAGTCACCAAGACCCTCATCGACGGCGGTGTAGGACTCAATATCCTTTCCATTGAGACGTTCGACCGCCTCCAAGTGCCATATGATCAGCTACAGCCTACCAAGCCATTCTCAGGAGTGACCGGTGGCTCCACTACCCCGATAGGGAATATTCGCCTCGCTGTCACCTTCGGCCAGCGCGACAACTACCGCACCGAGCTCATTGACTTCGACGTCGCCCACATCCGCCTGTCGTACAACGCCATCCTTGGGTATGCATCCCTGGCCAAGTTTACGGCAGTGACCCATCACGACTACAACGTCCTCAAGATGCTAGGGAGCGGCGGCGTCATCTCGGTCACCTGCGAGGAGAAGGACGCGGTGTGCTCCCTCGAGCGCACTTACCAGGCTGCAGCGGCCAAAGTCCCAGATTGTCGGATTGCGGGTTCCGGCAAACCCTTGAGGTTCGAACACTAGGGTGCGCACGAAGATCTCTCTCTCTCTCCCTAGCTCGCTCTCGCCATGATCTCAAGGCCTAGCTCGACGAACCCAAAGAACAAGAGAAATGACGGTTTATATCGGTTGGGGCCACCGTTGCGGTGTAATACCCTACTCCAGTGTGGTGTGGTGGATTGCCTTGTAGGATGAGGACGAACAAGTACAAGGGATGAAGAACCTCCTGAGGAGAGGTGTTCTTGGGCTCGGTGAGCTGGTGTGTGTGAGGATGGTCTGAATATGATCCGTCCTCTTTCCCCATGGTGGTGGCTAGTCCTATTTATAGAGGCCCTTGTCCTCTACCCAAATGTTAGGCAGGAAGGGATCCCACAACAGCTAAGTTTGAAGGGAGACAACTGGTACAAGCTATCCTGATAAAAGGTGGTCTTCACCTGCCAAAGGCTCTAGTGGTGACGCCGCCGTGGGCTCTGCGGTGACCTCCGTCCTACTGGTCTTGGTCTCGTTGCACCAATATGGAAACCTTTGCCTGATGCCTCGGGACTCCTCGCCTGCGCTTGCCCCTTTAGCACCAAAGAGGCAACTGGTAGTCTGTGCCCGCTGGCGCCCGCCTGGCCTTGATCTCATGGCTCATGTCACGTGCACCTCGCGAGGTGCCCCTTGCATAGATATCTCCGCTCCTCGGGAGCTAGCCTAGTGAGGCTGCCCTTGAGGAGGTCTTGTGTCGTTCGCCTCGCGAGGCTTGGCCGCTCGCGAGGGTCTTGAGTGGTTTCTGATGAAGTTGGGCCATACCAGGCCGCTGGTGGAGCGCCGCCCTGGGCCAGAGGCAGGCAAGTCTGGGTACCCCCGTTCCCAGGACACCGACAGTAGCCCTCGGGCCCAAGGCGCGCTCGGACATGGCTTCGAGGCGAAGCCAAAGGGCAAGTGCGGAGCGCCGCGGGCCCCAATAGCCTGCGGCCTTGATTGATGCGTGGCGACTGACGGGATGTGGGCGTCTCAACTTCCCCACGCTGCCTCGGCAACTGCCTGACTTGACGAGTCCCTACTGCATGTAGAAGAAGAACCATCATTACCTGCAATCGTGGAGGCCGGCGGTTGGCCTCCCTCTGGCTACAAATGAGGAGGGGGGAGGAGCCCCCATCACTCATCTTTTTGTCCATTCTGTCCGCTTCTTCTTCTTTCTTCTTGCTCCACCGCCTTGCAGCGACACTCATGGTGCCGATACAGAGATTCTCCGTCGCTGAGAAGGGGAAACTCCCCATGAAGAGCTAGGGACACTCCCTCCGAGGAAGAGGCTGGCCCGCTCTCACGACGTTGTCGTGAGGCCGAAGGTGACGAGGCCTTGGTACGAGTGGCCTCCCCCAGGCTACCCACTGCCCTTGTACGCCCAGGTGCAAGGCTCCGGAGGGGGCTGCAGTGGCCCGCGTCGCTCGTGCCTTGGCCGCGGTGGGCATGCTGTGGCGGCGCAAGCAGCCGCCCCGCGAACTCATGTCGAGGGCTCCTCACGTGAACTTGTGGTGTGGGCGGCGATGCTTCCGCGCTCGTGGATCCGATTCCCGCAATTCTTCACTGAAGAGATGCCGCCGAGGGGGCCACTCGAGTTGTGGCTGTAGCACACCGAGTGCGATACGCCGGCGACGGGAGCAGAGGTCGAGGTCGCTTCCCTGGGAAATATCTTTATGACTCGTGGATGGGGTGAGGTCTGCCGCATCTGCCATGCGAAGGGGGCCCTCTCCATCCATTTTGAGTATGATGGCGCCTCCATGCTATTCTTCATGGTATTCGACAAGGAAGGTGTCGGATTTCGGGTTCCAGCAGACCCTTGAGGTTCGAACACTGGGGTGCACGCGGAGATCTCGCCTTCTACCTACCTGCGCCCCACCGCCTCGCTAAGATCTAAGCTATCAAAAGAACAGCACAAGAGACACAAGGTTTATACTAGTTCGGGCCACCATTGTGGTGTAATACCCTACTCTAGTTTGTGGTGCGGTGGATTGCCTCTTGGGCT
This sequence comes from Aegilops longissima, assembly GCA_021605205.1. Lineage (NCBI taxonomy): Eukaryota > Viridiplantae > Streptophyta > Magnoliopsida > Poales > Poaceae > Aegilops > Aegilops longissima. The sequence continues at coordinate 189,503,204 of CM038678.1, read as the reverse complement.
GATGATGATGAACAATACAAGGAAGAACAGCCTCGCGAGGGTCTGTTCTTGGCTAGGGGGATGAACTGCTAGGAGGAGTTCAGTCGCCCTTCTTTCTCTCTCTGGATTCTAGGTCCCGGATTCTAGGTACTAGATTCTCCCCTCCTACCTTGTGGGTGGCTAGTCCTATTTATAGGCGAAGGCCCTGGGCCGCTTCCCAAATATTGAGCGGGAAGGGCGCCAACAATTGGCCATTTTGAAGGGGAACATCAGGTACACTTATCCTGACTAAAGTTGGTCCTCGCCGCCAAAGCTCTGTGGTGGCGCCTGCTTGGGCTCCTGAATTCCTTCCTGCCGTTGGGCTGGTCTTGGTCTTGTTGCCTTTGAAATGGGTGCCTTTGCTTGATGCTCTGCTGCGCTTGCTCCCTTTGCACCAAAGAGGAAAGGAGGACATCTTGCTGGCTGGCGCCCTTGGCGCCCTTGGTCGTCATGGCTTGCATCATGGGCACCTCGGGAGGTACCCCGCCTTGATCTCTCCGCCTCCTCGCGAGCCAGCCTGATGAGGCCGTGCCTGAGGAGGCTCCGTGTCGTCCGACCCGTGAGGCTTGGCCCCTCGCGAGGGTCTTGGGCTTGTGTCGATGAAGATGGGCCGTGCTGGGGCCCTCCTTGAGCCACACCGCTGGCCGCAGGCAGGCAAGTCTGGGGACCCCCGTTCCCAGGATCGAAGCCAGATAGCCCTCGGGCCCAAAGCGCCAGGGCTTGGTCGTGCAGAGAGGCGAAAGGGCAAGGGCGAAGCGCCACGGGCCCTAACAGCCTGCGGCCTTGGGCGCCGCGTGGCGGTTGATTGGACGTGGGTGCCTTAGCAGCCGCGCGAGTTGATAAAGGAGCGGCATCTGTCTAGGCTTTGCTTCTTTTGCTTTCTCTGGTCGCTACTCAGATCCCCTTTCTTGCGCCCCTCCTTCCTGCTTCTGAAATCACCAGATCTACTCCGACCGCATGACCTAGGAAGCCATGGCGCCTCGTCGGTCCCCGGCCGGAGCATGGCACTCGTCTGCCCTCGACTTGCCGAATGTGTCGGAGGCGAGCCTCGCCCGGTTGAGCCGGATGGTGGCGGCGCTGGGCATCGATGGGGCGAAGGTGTTCAAGGCCAGCTCTGCCACCCCTGAGGGCCAAGGGAGCACCTTCTATCCGCTCTTTTTAAGTGCCATTGCTGCTGGCCTGGTGCCTCCCTTCTCTGAGTTCTTCTTCTCTGTCCTCCGCCATTATAAGCTTCAGGCTCTGCATCTCCACCCCAACTCCGTCCTTCTCCTGGCAATCTTCGCCTATTACTGTGAGGATCACGTGGGGGTGCAGCCCTCAGTGGCCTTGCTACGCTACTACTTCTACCTCCGGACCTCTCGCGGTCCTGCTTCTGCGTGCGCGAGCTTCGTCGCGTATGGTGGCGCCATTGCCATTTCGAACCCCGGGAAAAGGATTTAGGGCTTCAGGAGCAAGTGGGTCTTGGTTGATGCTGGGCGCATCCACCCTCGGCTGATCTTGCCCACGGAGCAACCCACGAGCTCCGGCGATTGGGGTCGAGCGGAGCTCGTGGACCCCGCGCGAAGCTGGTGTTGAAGAAGATGGGCGCGGATCTGAAGCAGGCCAACATGGCGGCGGCGAAACTGACTGGCGCGTCGTTGCTGAGGGAATTCCTGGAGCACCAGCTGGCTCCGCTTCGGCAGTACTCACTTCCGATGTGGAGGCCCCATCCGAGCCCCGCGGCCTTGGCCGACGAAGATCTGGCTGCGGTCCTCCAATCTCTGGTCGGGGGCGATGTGGCGAGGTTGGAGGGCGCTCCTACGCCCTTGTTCCTTCGCGACGACTGGGAGCAGGTGGTGGAGTCCATTCCCGTCTTCAACGGGGACGGGCCCGTGCCCGCGGAGGCTCCCGAGGAATCGGTGTCCACCGACGACTCCAGCGAAGAGGAGGAAGAAGGGGAGCGGGAAAAAGGGCCTGACTCCGAGGCGACCGACGGAGAGTCAAGGGCTCCCCCTCCCCGGCGCAGGTCCCGCGTTCTCCGCCTCTCTCCGAGCGATGACGATGAGGATGACGACGGGCAAGGTGGCGGAAGCTTGCCCCCGATCCCGAAGAAGGACAGGACCGAGCTGATCCCCCGCGGGTCTACCCCGGCCCCGAGGCGGACCGCAGACGCGCCTTCCGCTTCCAAGCTTCCCGAGGTCGACCCTTCCAGCCGGTTTTCGGGCTTCAAATTTGGCCGGAGGCTGCTTGAGCCTGCCGACGACGACCCGTAAGCGCTTGATTCTTGTCTTTGTTTCTTGTCCTACTGCAGTGGCTTGACGTCCGTATCTCTTGATTAGGCTGGCACCCGTGGCGAAGAGGCCGAAGGGAGCTCCTGAGGTTCCATCCGGCGAGCCTCCTCCTGAAGGAAGGTGACCCTGACGCTTGCGGGCCTCTCTGCCAGTCATCCTCTCGAGGCTGGCTGAGCAGTGAGGGCGAAGCTCAGCCCCATGGCCCAAGCGACTCCCGGGCGCCTTTGCTCGCTGCCGCCACCACGGCCGTTGAGGCGCAGCAGAGCTCCATCCTCAAGGCTGTGGTCACGCTACCGCCTTCTCCTCCTACTCCTCTGATTGCTGTCTCTCCGACTCCTCTCATGGTCCTGGATCGTGCTGCTACTAAACTGGACCGGCTGCGGCAGGATCCTCTTGGCGCCGACCCTCGCTTGGTGGTCGGGCGCTTGGAGCTGGCTTCAGGATGGATTCGCTCCGACGCTTCAATTCGGGCGGCGCTGGTCCAGGCCTCGACGGCTTGCGATGAGGAGAGGCAGGCCGTCCTTGAGGCGAAGGTTGCTCGTGACGCCGCCTTGGGGGAGGTGGTCGACGTCCGAGGTCGCAGCAAGGCACTGGAGAACGAGCTGCAGGGCCTGCGGGACCAGCTTGCGAAGGAGGCCCGCCTTCGCCAAGAGCAGGAGGAAGGCATGAAGGCTCACGAGGCGGCCGTCAAGGACCGGGAGGCCAAGCTCAGGAAGCGCCGTGACCGCCTAGGCGCGCTGGAGGAGGAGTTGGGGGCGAGGAAGGTCGAGCTGGACGACAAGGCTCAGGTTCTTGCCGAGGATCGCGTGGCCTTCGCGGAGATGGAGGCAAAGGCTCGCTCCTCGCTGAGGACGCTTTATGACAGTGGCCTGGAGAGCCCACTGGCCGGCGTGGAGGACGGCCCCGCCAAGCTGCTTCCCTTCCTGGTTCGCTCTCTTGAAGATGTCGCCCTTGGCCTTGGCCCCACGGCCGAGGCCGAGGCGCGTGTCCTGTCTTCTACAGCGCTGACGCGGGTCCTCACCCACATCTACCTTGCGATTCCAACGTCGACCTCGACAGCTTCTTTGGAGCCGACAAGCGGCGTGCGCTGCCGCTGCCGAGGCCGTGAAGGGTCGCGCGAGGCTCTCTTGGGAAGTTCGGGCCTTGACACCTGGCCGGGCGAGGCGCTGCCGACCCTGCTGCTCAGGCGCGAACCCTCCAGCTGCTCCACCGCCGACAAGTGACTCCGTGGTGGCTCCTGTCCTGCTTTTAATTCCTGCACATGTATCATGCCTCGGGGAGGTGTTTAAACTTGCGTTTGGTGTCGTGATAACAGTGTGGACTATAATATTTGCTTTTGAATTCCTTGAAATTTACGCTTTCCTTCCTACTTGCTTATGTTCTACGCCGGCAGAGCCTGCCCGGCCTCTCCTCGGCCGCCGTTAGCCCGACCGGAAACCAGGACGGGACCAAGGAGTGAGGGGCTACGTGACAAGTTAGGCTCTGAGTCGCGATGCTCGGAGTCCCCTTAGCGCCTGAACAGCAAGTAGGGAGGTGAGATGTGGTAGATCTACCGTTCTCGTCTGCGAGCCCGGCCCGCGCATACCTCAACCGTCGTTAGCCTTTCGAACTAAGGAGTGAGGTCTACGTGACCAGTTAGGCTCTGAGTTGCGATGCTCGAGTCCCCTTGACGCTCAAGCGGCCTTCGTACCTTGGCTCCGCTCGGGGAGAGCCTTGACGAACCAGGGCAGGGGCTGGCTGGGTGGCGTGCGTCTGGCGTGACCAGGCGCAGCCCGTGCCCAGCCCCTCGCGGCAGCTCCCGAGGGAGGCGTTGCGACGAGGCTGAACACTGAGCTCTGGGCTCCCACGAGGTTGGCGGCCGGGGCCACCTCGATTGTTTATCACCAGCCCAGACATAAGCGCTTCCGTATGTGTCGGGCATAGCCGCTCCTCGGCGGTGTCTTCAGCCAGCGGAGCATGGTGCTTCCAGCAGCGTGGGAGGGGCTCCCCTCGGGAGGAGCCCGGGCGTGTCTGACCCATACGACACGTGGCTGGCACGGTAGGGCCTGGCGAGGAGTATCTGGGCACTCGTGAGCCAGCGCGGGACTCACGGGGCCCTACCTCAAGGCGGGTTGCGCCTGGCACTGGGCCTTATCTTGTGATGTGTTCCTGCAAATTTGGTTAGATGCCGGCACTCTACGTCCTCGGGTCCGGCCCTCGAGCTGGTCTCGGCCGTTCTTTGGTATGCCGGTCGCGATCCGTGGTCAAGGCCAGAGGGTGAGGGCTGGAGAGCCGGTAAGAGCCCTGAGTCGCGATGCTCAGGTACCCCCCTTTAACGTGCAAGTGGTCGACATGGAGAAGAAGACGTGCCATGGACTGGCATCAAATAACAAGCATGGTGGGTCGAACTCATGGCCCGAAATAAACGCAAAAGGGATACATGTCGCTGGGTCTGGCCCGAGCGACTTGGGGATGATGCAGCCCGAGGGGCGCCCCCAACAAAGTAAGCTAACAACATGAAATAAAAGGGGATACATGCCGCAGGGACGGACCCACGGCCAGGAATTATGTAGCCACAGGCGCTCAGTGGAAATGAAACTTGGAAGATGTCACCTGATGATGTTGAAGACGAAGGGGTGTTGGTGTAGCAGACTCGGTGGGCTGCGGAAGCTGATCCTCACGAGCCCCCAGGCCCAGGGGCCTCGGGAGGCTCCGGAGGCTCTGGTGGCTCCTCACGGACCATCTCCATCTCCGCTAGGGCTGCGGAACGCCTGGCCTCTTGAGCCTCCATGATGCCCCTCATGAGGCGCTGGTACGTGGCGGCCGCGTTCGGCAAGCCGTGGGCATCTGAACATAGCTGTGGGGTGGACCTTGGCGCCCCACTCGCGAGGCAGGCGCTCGAGAGGCGGCTCAGTTGAGCCCTGGTATGTCGATGCAGACGTGCAGCCCACCATCCTCGCCTTGATGGGGAGCCACAGCGGGTAGGCGGCGGCTGCCCCTCATGACTCTTGACTCCTGTAGCTCCTGAATGGCCTTGCTGACGAACTCCTGAGGGTTTGGCCCTCCTTGCCTTGCTCCACTTTGAGGGAAACGTGCTTCAAAGCATGCCTCCAAGTGGTGCCCAAGCGCCTCCCTCGTGACCTTGGCAAGATCGGTGGCCCTCCAGGGGAGAGCCCCTGAGCCCTGCCTGAGGAGGGCGCCGGGCGCGCTTTCCTATGCAATGGAAGGAGGTTCCCCCCGGGCAGGCGCGGGCCCTGAGGAGCATGCCTCCTGAGGGGCCGGGCCGGACGAGGTCTTCTTCTTCTTGGGGGTGGTCTCGGGAAGCCTCCTGCTTCTGCGATCTGGGTCTTCCAGTGATGCGGCCTGAAAGGCTCGCTCCAGGGAACACACCGCGTCTTTATCTTCACAGGCACCGCGATGACTCCGCCACTCCCAGGCATCTTGAGGACGTTGTAGCCGTGGTGAGTTACGGCCATGAACTTGCCAGCGCTGGGTACCCGAGGATGGCGTTGTACGGCAGGCAAATGTGGGCGACGTCGAAGTCGATGAGCTCGGTGCGGTAGTTGTCGCGTGCCCCGAAGGTGACAGGGAGACGGACCTGCCCAATCGGGACGGTGGAGCCGTCGGTGACTCCGGAGAAAGGCTTGGTCGGCTGAAGCTGGTTGTAATGCACTTGGAGATTGTTGAATGTGTCCACGGACAGAACGTTGAGCCCTGCCCCGCCATCGATGAGGGTCCTGGTGACCAGCACGTTGCTGATGATTGGGGGGCAAAGCATCGGGAGGACTCCGGCTGTGGCTGCGCGCCAGGCTGATCCGCCGAGCTGAGCGTGATGGCGCCGCCCGACCACCCGAGAGCGTGTGGCTTCGAGCTTGGGGAGGACTGCATTTACTTCGTGGGAGAACTGCTTGAAGATGCGTTGAGAGGCTGGGGCTTGAGCTCCGCCCAGGATGCAGGCGATCACACGCGGCTCCTGGAAGCCCCCAGCCCCCTCGTCCTGATGACGGTCCTCGATTCTCCTGGGCTGCGGAGGCAGCGGAGGGAGGCCTGCATTGCCTTGCGGGCGATCCTCGCGAGGCTGATCCCTCCAGTCTCCCTCGGGCGGGTCTGCCCGGCGACCCTCGCGGTCGTCGCGCCACCCTTGGCGGGCCGCGGTCTTCCCAGCGTCCTGCGTTCCTTCCTCCTCCTCGACCGTAGCCCCGGTCACTGCGGTCAGGACGTCGGATCCTTCCTTCTCGCACGGCTCGGAGCACTTGACATTCGTTGGTGGTGTGGGTGTGGAGGTCGTGGTACACACAGTACCGGCTGCCCTTGGAGGATTCGGGCTGACCTCTGCCCCGCTTGGTGTCTGGTTCTGCCGCGAGCACGGCAGCCCCCTTGCGCTTCACATCCTTGGCCTTGGGTTTCTTATCTTCTGGGTCCGTGGCAGGCAGCTCGAGGAGGTAGAGACGCCCTTCCTCAGCCCTGGCGCACTTGGTCGCCAAGTTGAACAGCTCCAAGGAAGTGCACATGTCTTCATGCATCGCCAGCTCCTCCTTCATCTTGACGTCGCGCACACCGTCGGAGAAGGCTGAGATGATGGCCTCCTCGGTCACCTTGGGAATCTTGAGGCGTGCGTTGTTGAAGCGCTGGATGTACTTCTGCAGGGTCTCTCCGGGCTGTTGCTTGATGTGGCGCATGTCGCTCACAGCGGGTGGCCGGTCGGGAGTACCTTGGGAGTTGGCGATGAAGCGGGTGCGCATCTCGTCCCAGGAGGAGATCGTGCCTGGAGCCAGGTTCAGGAGCCAGGTGCGGGCCTCGTCCTTGAGCGCCATGGGAAACCAGTTCGCCATGACCTTCTCGTCTCCGTTGGCGGCTTTGATGCCCAGCTCGTAGAGCTGGAGGAATTCCGCGGGGTCTGCCGTACCGTCGTAGCGAGGAGGCAGGTCTGGCTTGAACTTGCCGGGCCACGCGACGCTGCGTAGCTCGGTGGTGAAGGCGCGGCAGCCTGCTGTGGCCACGGGAGGCCTTGGGTGATGAAGAGCCTGATCTTGCGGGTCCCCATCTTGCCTTGTTGGGAGCAGCGAGGTCTTCACGTCTTTGGAGCAGGGCGTGGTCTCGGCGTCTTTGGGCAGGGAGCACCGGGCAGCTTCTTGCGGGCGAGGACTTCTTAGCAGCTCTGCTCTTGCAGCGCTTTTTGTGACGGAGCGGAGTTCCGCCCAGGGCCCTGCGCCTTGGAGCAGGGTGCCTTCTTGGGAGGAGGCGGCTGGGGCGCCCGAGCGTCGTCGCCCGCGCAGGGCGGAGTGCGGTGCAGCGGAACGGACGGCGCAGGAGAGCCCCCTGCGGCACGGACGAGCTCGGCGATGCGGTCGAGCCATTCCTCGTAGACGTCATCGACGGGGCGGTAGCGCAGGAGCTCGTTTGCGCGATAAGCGCCTTCGAGGCCTCCATGGAGTGCGCGGAGCGCGGGGCGATGAACCAGTAGGGTGGCGAGGGAGTAGTGGTGCGGCCGTCTAGCCGCACGCAGACGAATCTTGAGACGACGCTTGCTGCTTTCGTTCCCGTCGGGCAGCGGAGGCGTTGACGGCAGTGACGAGAGCAGCGAGGACGCCCGCCGACGGGGGCCGTCTAGGTGACGCGGGAAGCGAGAGCGGCTCGGCGCTTGGCGCGGGCCCGACGAGTGTCAGACATGGACGCGATGGTCGGAGGAGAACAGGGCGGTGGAAGACGAATTCCGGTGCACCCCTACCTGGCGTGCCAAATGTCGGATTTCGGGTTCCGGCAGACCCTTGAGGTTCGAACACTTGGGTGCACACGGAGATCTCGCCTTCTACCTACCTGCGCCCCACCGCCTCGCTAAGATCTAAGCTATCAAAAGAACAACACAAGAGACACAGGGTTTATACTAGTTCGGGCCACCATTGTGGTGTAATACCCTACTCTAGTTTGTGGTGCGGTGGATTGCCTCTTGGGCTGATGATGATGAACAATACAAGAAAGAATAGCCTCGCGAGGGTCTGTTCTTGGCTGGGGGGATGAACTACTAGGAGGAGTTCAGTCGCCCTTCTTTCTCTCTCTCTGGATTCTAGGTACTGGATTCTCTCTCCCTGGATTCTAGGTACTGGATTCTCCCCTCCTAGTTTGTGGGTGGCTAGTCCTATTTATAGGCGAAGGCCCTGGGCCTCTTCCCAAATATTGAGCGGGAAGGGCGCTGACGGTGTCCTGGACTAGGGGGTACTCACCACGTCGTCTCCCGATCAGTTGGATTGGGCCGAGGATCCCCATGGCCGTATACTCATGGGCCAGTCCAGACAGTTGCCGCATACAAGGAAGATTCCACAAGACTTGGCGATCAAGACAAGGACTCCTCCCCACCGGCGTATTCGGCTAGGACTCTTGTTATCCTAGGCCTCTGGTGCATTATATAAACCGAGGCCAGGCTAGTCGATAGAGAAAAACAATCATACCATAGGCTAGGTTCTAGGGTTTAGCCTCCTTGATCTCGTGGTAGATCCACTCTTGTAACACACATTATCAATATTAATCTAGCAGGGCGTGAGGGTTTTACCTCCATCAAGAGGGCCCGAACCTGGTAAAACATCGTGTCCCTTGTCTCCTGTTACCATCCGCCTAGGCGCACAGTTCGGGACCCCCTACCGAGATCCGCGGTTTGACACCGACATTGGTGCTTTCATTGAGAGCTCCATTGTGTGTCCGCAAAAGGTCGATAGCTTCGCCCGCAGTCAAGCGCAACCGGCATCTTCGTCACCAGCTCAACTGGTCACCTTGGTTTGACCAAGGACTGCGCCCTATCTCCGATCGTCATGTTCGGATGAGGGCCTTCATCAACATCAACTCTGATCTCTATCAAGATCATGGAGGAATCATCCAGGGAGCCCGGGGGCTCAACGTCAACATTGCCCTAGGGCGACCGTACTGTTTTTCTGGACAGCAGACTTGTGTCCGCCGCCACCGCCTCTTCAAGCATCGTTTTAACGATTGCTTCGGTGGAATTGTGCGGAATTGAGTCTACAACAACCCTGGAAAATTTCATCGAGTACCGATGGAGGAATCTTTGGCAATCTCCGATATACCGGAGCCGCATTGAATCTGGACGAGAATCCGGACGAGTTTAGGGCGTGGTGTCCAGCTTCTAGCTCGGACTTCCTTTGGAAGATCCAACCGTTGATCGGCTGCGGAATTCCTATATCTACCACCCCTCAAAATTTCAGCTCGATCCGACCGTCCAAACTCCGGGAACCTTCCGATTAGTGCATCACTTTTCGGATCTGTTTTCTGCGCGAAAACGAATCCGACCCGAGTTCGTCTTTTTTATGAACGGGATTTCGGACATCCTTTTTGAAGGAAGGTTTGTATGGGGTATTGTGTTCTGTTTTCGAACACATCCCACTAACTTTAAGATCTTTTGAACATGATCTTCAACATCATGCTGGTGTCAAACCAGTCCGGCAATATTGCTCCACGGCTGCCGACCTGCGCTAGACACGTCGTCACTTTGTTGAGCCGAGCTCAACTTCTTCGGATCATCATCTCGGCAAGCCGAACAAGGGTCCGCATCGCGAAGGTAAATCATCACCAACATCGCCGCCCCACGGATTACGGGCGGGCATATCGGCATCGCCGCCGCGATCGCTTCATCAAGCCGGCATCGACCACGTCACGACCTGCATCGGCGGGCGCACTATTGCTTCTTCAAGCTGGTGTCCATCACGCCGACCTACTTCGACATCTCGGCTGGACCGGGGGCTTCGCCATCTCTTCATCAACCTACTCCGGACACTTCGGCGTCACTAGCCAACCAGGCAATGGGTGCGCGGATCGAGTCCCAATTTTGTGAATCACCTTCCTTCGGATTGCTACAACAAATAAACCAGGTGCTATTAATCCTAGTATTTCTTTTTGCTTGTTTGGGTTAATTTTTCCCAAGGAATTATCACTCTGGTTTGTCCATCATATGTAGACAGGTCTATCAAATGGTGGCCGCATTATCGACGGTCACATGATGGTTCGGTCAGTTTCCGTACATAGTCCGGCGAACGCCGCGTCCGGAACTCGAACCGACCTGTGAATTCAGGCCTTGCCATGCCTTTACCGCATCACGCCACCGCCCTGCATCGACATTGATTTCGGCGCCAGGCCATATTTATTTTATTTCTCACTTCGCATAAATTATTTATTAAGCAACGATTTTTTTATTACTATTATCTCTGGTTTGCACTATTTTTTGTGCGCAGGAAAATGATCCAGCCGGACTATATCCTTTGACGTCACCTCGGCTGGGCGTGGGGCTTCAACACTTCATTACCCCATGCCAGGGACTTGGCATCACTCTGCCGTCCTGCATTGACCGTGCTATGACACCACTTCACAGTGCGAGCTCTTTGCTTCGCCACCTCGGGACCGGCTTGGGGATGGAACCTTGTCCGCATCAAGCTCGGACCGCATCGTCAATCTGGAACACATTAACCAGCTAAGTTGCCTTCATGCTCAAAGTTTTAAATTTCTAACTTGTGTTCGGTTCGACCAAGCATTATACTTTTTGAAAAAAGTTGCTTGTAAAAATTTTCCTTGTCGAAACTTTGTTCGCACACACTTGACGCTACCAGCGCTCATTATACTGAGGGGCTTCTTTAATGAAGCTTATTAATTCGGCTTTATGCCCAACACATGTGTCATACTTCGCATGTACCTTTTATTCACCATTATATGCATTGATATGACTTAAGTTTTGGACAAGCTGGGTTGCTGGCTCTGTGCTTACCCCTACATTCCCGATTGTTCGGCTAGGTGGTAAAGGAGCACCTCTGCGATTATTCTTGTCGGGTCAGCGGATGTGTACCTCGGACTGGGTGAAGCCGAAAGCTAAGCGTTCTTAAGGGAATACTCGGTCGGTGAACTAAAAGATGATTTCTTACCTATTTATTTACCTGCCCCGGATGTTTTTCTGCTCTTTTCGCAGATCGGACATGCACTTTAGGGCATGCCTCCCGAGAAAGGAACCCCTAACGGAACTATTCTCCTGGAAGATGTTTCTTACTAACCATGTAATATAACATAACTAGTTGGGCACTTGTCGATAAAGCACTAATGACCCCTACGCCTGGTCTCCACGCATGCCCCGTTTTTATAACCGAGAGTATTCGAACACCTCGGACTATCGGGTCCGGAGGTTGAAGCGAAAAAGGTCCGCTTCGACAAGCGATCTACAATCCGGCTAGAAGGCATTCTACATGTCACTTTACATTTTATAGTCAACTTTTACCCAAGTCGCTTGGGGCTCTTATGTTTATTTGAGCCGTTTCATACTAAGTGTTTTACTTCTTAGTCGTTGCAAAGTTAAAGCACAGCGTAAGCACTTTTTTTCTAAAGTCCAATTTTCGGATTGGCACCAAACACTTGATCTTGTTGGACGTCATGTTTTTTGGCGTTTTTGGTTTTCAAGATTTTGGCACTTTTAAACTATTTGTGTGTTTTCAGCACAAGTCTCGCGATTACAACGCCGGACACCTTTAGAGATTCGGCAAAAACATTCTCGGATATTGCTATATATGCATCAGTTTCGAATTGTGTCTTCGGTCAATAGTTGGGTTGCCCGGCTCCCGAGCTTGCCTCCTACGTTCCGCTTTGTTCGGCTAGGTGTGCAAAGGAGAACCACTGCGATTGTGCTTCCAGCTCGCATGGTCAAGCACCTCGATGAAGAAAGCCGAAAATTGTCACAATAGGTGTAAACTGGTCAGCGATCCGATGACTATATTAAATGACGGGCCATCCATAAAATTGGCGAAGTGTTTCCTGGCTTGACCTCGTATCGTCGAACACTACCGGGGCTAATAACGGCCTCCCGAACTAAATCCTCAATATTTTGCTCTTACATTGGAGCTGAGGTTTCATGATCATGCTTAGCATGACAACCCAAAGAAAGGAACCGATAGCGGGACTATTTTCTTTGGAAGACATTTCTTCTATTAAACAATAATATAACATATCTCTCTGCGTACCTTTGTATATAAAACCGTATGGCCAGATTGCCTTGTTTCATAAATCTTTGACCTCATAAAGGCTTTATAAAGTAGGACAAACACTCCTCGGCTACTAGCCGAGGAGGTTGAAGCCGATGGTCGGTCAACAAAGTTTTGTACAATGCGGATCCGAGCATTAATGACATAAAGTACTTGGATACATTGAGTCATTACACATAATTTGTGATTTTACTATGGATATTGATCCTTAATTGACCACCCGTGCCCGCATTAAGGCTTGGGGAACTCTTGGGCTTGGGCTTATTATTTACAAATATTAAAGGGCACATCGATCCCCGATGCGGTATTGCCACCCGACCAAAGTCTCGAGGCTACCGCATTGCCTATCAATGCATAAAATTTTAAGTGTAATACAGTCTCGAGGAGATTTTGATCATCGGGTTGGTCGGCCGCACCCAACCTGAGTCTTGAGGACTGAGCACGCCGCTTTTGTGTCCCAAGTATTCTGCGAGCTAGGACTTGATCCTCGGACCGATTTTGCAAATCAACACGAGTCTCGGCAGCTTTGGGATCAGCGGTTTTACGTCATCCTTCAGGTGCATCTTGGGTTTTAGACCGATACCCACCTTGAGGGCTACTGGCTATGTATCTCGGCAGAGAATAAATTGCACCAACCAAAAATATTGACAAAAATCAGCCCACATTCGGGGTGGTGCACTGTCACGCCCAATATGCGACCCTATCCAAAAGGAACTCGACGGTCCCACCAAGGATAGACCCGCATATTGAAACGCTTTTGCAAGGTGGATATCATTACATCAACATTACATAATAGATGGGGATACATACAAGACATACAATGTCACATGAATACAACATCATATACAAGAACAACATCCGACTACGGATGAAACATAAACAGAAACTCAAACGACATCCACCACCTAGCCCAGGCTGCCGACACCGGAACCTATCCCCGATCGAAGAAGAAGCGGAAGAAGAACTCCAACACAAGCAAACATCGCTCTCGCGTCAAGATCATCGCAAACCTGTACCTGCAACTGGTGGTGTAGTAATCAGTGAGCCACGAGGACTCAGCAATCCCATTACCATGGGTATCAAGACTAGCAAAGCTTAAAGGAAAGGAAGGGATAAAGTGGTGAGGTTGCAGCAGCGACTAAGCATATATGGTGGCTAACCAACGCAAATGAGGCGAGAAGAGAAACAAAGGCACGGTCGCCAGCTAGTAATGATCAAGAAGTGATCCTGAACTCCTACTTACGTCGAGACATAACCCGAAACCGTGTTCTCCTCTCGATCAACCCGAAAAGAGACACTCACGAGTTCGCTACGGTTGGTGTATTTTAGGAGAGTTTACTTCAAGTTTACTACAACCGGATATTAACAAATTCCCATCTGCCACATAACCGCAGGCACGGCTCTCGAAAGTTTATACCTGCAGGGGTGTCCCAACTTAGCCCATGATAAGCTCTCCCGATCAACGAAGGATAATCCTTCTCCCCGGGAAGACCCGATCAGTCTCGGAATCCCGGCTACAAGACATTTCGACAGTAATAAAACAAGTCCAGCAAGACCTCCGGCGTGCGAACACCACGATAGTAGCCGCAGCGTATCTCGTCTCGAGCCACGACCGGATGAACACTACGTCTGGCAACCGACGATCGCCAAGTTGCCTCGGGCGGCACCGCAAGTGGCTCTAGTTTGGACCAACACTTAGACAAGCATTGGCCGGGGGTAAATAAAGATGACCCTCGGGATGCGCGACTCCCAAGGGAAAAAGGCTAGGTGAGGCAAATGTAAAACCAATGTTGGGCCTTCTAGGGCCATAAATCACCCGACATTAATAAATAAGATATATTGTGATATCCCAACAAGTAAACATGTTAGGGGCGCAAAATCCGGGAACATAACACCGATATGGCGGAAACTAGAATAGCGGCAAGAGTGGAACAAAACACGAGTCCATGGCATAAGGCCGAGCCTTCCACCCTTTACCAAGTATATAGATGCATTAATAATATAAGATATATATTGTGATATCCCAACAAGTAAACATGTTCCAACAAGGAACAACATCTCCATGTTCAACAAGGAACAAACTTCATCTTCACCTGCAACAAACAACGCTATAAGAGGGCTGAGCAAAGCGGTAACATAGCCAAAAACGGTTTGCTAGGAAGGGTGCAAAAGGTTAGAGGCCATGGCAATTAGGTAGGCTTGATAAGCAGGTAATAGGTAGCGTTGGTGAGCTTGATTTGGAAAAGTCTTATTCAAAGCGAACTGTCAAGGGGTCCCATAAATCACCCGACCGCGTTAGGGACGCAAAATCCGGGAACATAACACCGATATGACGGAAACTAGGGCGGCAAGAGTGGAACAAAACACCAGGCATAAGGCCGAGCCTTCCACCCTTTACCAAGTATATAGATGCATTAATAATATAAGATATATATTGTGATATCCCAACAAGTAAACATGTTCCAACAAGGAACAACATCTCCATGTTCCAACAAGGAACAAACTTCATCTTCACCTGCAACAAACAACGCTATAAGAGGGGCTGAGCAAAGCGGTAACATAGCCAAAAAACGGTTTGCTAGGAAGGGTGCAAAAGGTTAGAGGCTGACATGGCAATTAGGTAGGCTTGATAAACAGGTAATAGGTAGCGCATCATAGCGATAGAACGAGGCAACTAGCATAGCAATGGTAGTAGTGAGATCCAGGGTAGCGGTCATCTTGCCTGAAATCCCGCAAGGAAGAAGAACGAGTCCATGAAGAAGACGAACGGATGAAGCCGAACCAAGCGTAGACGAACGAATCCTCACGATCGCAACGAAACAGGAACTAACAAGAAGAAGCACACAACAAGGTAAACACTCCACACATAGACAAGACATGATGCACAAACAAGCATGATGCATGACAAGACTACATGAAGCTACTCATGGCAATAGATGATGCAAACAAGAGCAACACATCAAAGCAAGTTTAAATGAGGCCGGAAACAACATATAACAATTCCGGTAAGTCCTCATATGCAAATTTCGAAATTGGTCCAGATCTGAATAACTTTATGTTCATGTTGTTAAACATAAAGTTAAGATGCACCACGATGATCTACACGAAATTCTAGTCAAGTTACATATAAAATTCATTTAATTCGGAGCTACGGGCTAGAAGATATGAGCAAAACAAGTTAAACATGGCATTGGTGCAAAATGCATACAAACATCAAGCAAACACCTCAAAACATGGATGCAACATGATAACATCCGCCTAGGCATACGATTCGGGACCCCCTACCGAGATCCGCCGGTTTGACACCGCCAGTAGCCAACAATTGGCCATTTGAAGGGACATCAGGTACACTTATCGTGACTAAAGTTGGTCCTCGCCTGCCAAAAGCTCTGTGGTGGCCCTGCTTGGGCTCCTGACAGACTTCCTTCTGCCGTTGGGCTGGTCTTGGTCTCGTTGCACGAAATGGGTGCCTTTGTTGATGCTCTCGCTGCGCTTGCTCCCTTTGCACCAAAGAGGAAAGGAGGACAACTGCTGTGGGCTGGCGCCCGCCTGGCGCCCTTGGTCGTCATGGCTTGTCATGGGCACCTCGGGGAGGTACCCGCCTCCTCATGAAACAAGCCTGATGAGGCCGTGCTGAGGAGGCTCCGTGTCGTCCGCCCAGCAATTCCCAGCCCTCGGGTCTTGGGCTTGTGTCGATGAAGATGGGCGTCTGGGCCCCTCCTTGAAGCCACGCCTTGGGGCCTTGAGCGAGCAAGTCTGGGACCCCGTTCATAGAACGCCCGACGAAGGCCGCCGCTGGAATGCTTCGGCGAGGGGTGGGGTCGCTGCAGATAAGCAGCGGCCGGGTGGCCCCACCCTTGGTCTGATGGCGATTCCTCAGGCCAGCAGACAGCGCTGGGTGTCAGCAATTCTTCCAAGCCCGAGAGTCTCGGGAGACGGCGGCAGCAACCTCGCCCCCAAGCTCTCGCCATGCTCGAGGCCTTGCAGCCAGCATCCTCCGTCGTCGTCGCTGATCCGACGCAGGTTAGCGTCAGCCTCCGTGTAGCCTTGTTGATGATGGCATCGGCCCAGTGCGTGTAGATATGACTCACAGAAACCTTCTCCTTTTGTTCCCTGCGAGAATCGAGGTGACCCCATGGGGGTGTAAAGGTCTGTAATGCCTTTGTGTCAATATCATCCTTATTACGAACATTCATGATTGCGTGTCTTGCTTCAGCTTGGTCCCCCTTTCCAACCTCGCGGTAGCTTAGTGGTCTCCTGATAGGTCCCAATCCCAGGCAGGCTGTAGCCGTATTTGGTATCTGGTCGAGGTGGTAGCCCAAGGTCGATGAGAGCTCCAGTAGCGATGCTCAAGAGGTCCCCTTTAGTGTGCAAGCAACTACAGAAGGCGGGAAAGGAAGGTGGGCGTCGCCCGTAGCAAGGCTGCAACAGATAAATCTGTGTCATAGCACTGGGCTGGCTTGAGTGCGAGACTTATCATAGCGACCCTGGGTCGACTTCCATGTGCAGCATTCAATTCGTGCGTTAGCGGCTGTGAGAAGATTGGGTTTGGATCAAGTTGGCCTCTCTCCCTTTTCACGCTCTTCTAGGTGATCTGCGTCCTCAGGTCCCGACCCTCTCATGTGAGCTTAGTCGCCCGTGGTATGCAGTCCTGATGCCGTGGTCATAACTTTGGGGTGAGGCTGGAGAGTCGATGGGAGATCACGAGGCCGATGCTCAAGAATCCCCCTTTAACACGCAAGAGAACAGCGTGAAAAGAAGAGGACCTCGGCGCCATCCATCGTCGACCTCAGGGATTCCTGCAGGTTAAGCAGCAGTCTGGGCCTGTGCAACGTGTCTGCTGGTGCGCTCGATCCTTCCTAAAGAACATGAAGGCGAGGGCTGGTGAGGTGGCGTCGTGGGGGCGTGCAGTGAGCGAGCTCGACCGCTCAGGTTTGTCGGCATTGTAGGACGGACCCGAGCACAAGCGCCGTGCCAGCATGTGCAGCCCTCGTTGCGGGATGAATGACGAGGCCGGCCAGCAGCGGGTGGCTGCGAGGGGCTTGACTAAGCAAGTGATAATCATGAAATGACTCAAGCAATGAGGCAGGTTAGCTCAAATAGATGCAAAACGATACATGCCACTCGGATGGACCCAGTGGCACAGGGATGATGCAGCCGAGGCGCTCCAAGAGTAAGCTAAAGATGCAAAGGATCACTGCGTCGCGAGGGCAGGCCTGTGTGGCTTAGGGATAATGCTGCCCAAGGCGCCCCACTGAATGAACTCAAAAGTCACTGATACCATAGCTGGAGTGGGGTTGGAGTAGCTGAAGATGCATCTTTGGGCTAGCTCCTCACGAGCCACCAGGTCGAGCATTAGGAGGCTCGGTTAGCCAGTGGCTCGGAAGAGCGTCGCCATCTCCGCTGGGGCGTCGTGATGCACAGCCTCTTGAGCCGCCCGAGCAGCTCCCTGAAGTGGCGCTGGAAGGTGACAGCCGCGTTCAGCATGCCAAATGGCATGCGAACATGAATTAATGAGTGAACCCTCGCCTTTGTCCAACGCATGCGAGGCGGCGTCCACGAGACACGGCCTGTTGAGCCTGGAATGTCGGCAGAGCAGCGCAGCCCGCCGTCCTCCGCCCGGGATGGGGGCTACGCCGGGTGGCTGGTGGTAAATGCGCCATGTATGGTCCTTGCCTCTTGAAGCTCTGGTTTACCTTGGTGATGAAATCTTGAGCACCAGGCGCTCCACACCTTGTGCCTTCTTGAGAGAAGCGTCGGAAGGGCTGCATTCACCTCGCGAAAACTTCTTGAAGATCGTTGGGAGGCTGGGGCCTGGCGCCCTTGTCGGTGCTGCAAAACCGGTGGATCTCGGTTAGGTGGTCCCGAAATGTGCGTCTAGATGGATGGTAACGAGGCGAGGACACGATGTTTTACCCAGGTTCGGGCCCTCTCGATGGAGGTGAAACCCTTCTCTGCTTGATTGATATTGATGATATGGGTAGTACAAGAGTTGATCTACCTCAAGATCGGAGAGGCTAAACCCTAGAAGCTAGCCTATGGTATGATTGTTGTTAGTCCTCTGGACTAAACCCTCGGTTTATATAGATACCGGAGGGCTAGGAATTACAGTCGGTTACAAGGAAGGAGATCTACATATCCGTATTGCCAGCTTGCCTTCCACGCCAAGGAGAGTCCCATCCGGACACGGGCACGAAGTCTTCAATCTTGTATCTTCATAGTCCAACAGTCCGGCCAAGGTTATAGTCCGGCTGTCGGATACCCCTAATCGAGGACTCCTCGGTAGCCCCAGACCGAGGCTTCAATGGCCAGCCGAGTCGGTATGATTGTCTTGGCATTGCAAAGGCGGGTTCTTCTATAAACTAAGAGTAATGTCCGGCTTCTTGTAAATGTTAAGCTTCTTGGCTTCGCGTCCAATAATGGCTATCTTCCACGTGTCAGCGAATGTGAGGAGCCAGGTTTTACATTTACCACCCTAGCGGTCTTGAATAGTGTATATTTAAAGCGAGGACTCCCAGATCAAAACCACCATCCTCCCTCATCGAGCATTCATCGGAGCGGCCTTGAAAAAAAAATCCACCCCAGCATGGCCGGCCGCGCCAGCTCCTCCTCTCGCTCCCCAGCCCCATGCCCAGCGATTGGAAGAGTGTTCCGTCCCTTACAGACCAATTAGTGGAGCTTGGACCGAGGTTTCTTCCCCAGCGTATGGTCCCGATTCGATCGGGCTCGCCACCTATAATGGCGGGGAGCAAGGAAGAACTTGCCCAACCCCTCTAAGGGAGAGCGGGTATGCCTCGTCCCTTATTTGTTAAGGGACTTGGATTTCCAATCAACCATTTCTCCAGGGGCTCACAGGTTCTCGGCCTCGGTTACACAACCTTACCCTGCCTCCATACTTCATATCGGCTAGCTCATGGCCCTTTGCGGGCTGTTCTTGGGCTGTGAAGCTCCTTTCGCCTTTGTGGAAGAAGTTGTTCTGCCTTGTGCCCGTTCATAGAGGGTCAATATATCAAGTGGGCGGAGCCGAAGTATGGTGCATCGCCGGGACCGGATACCTATCCGGAACCCCGAAGAAGGCGTCCGAAGACTGGCCTTCGGAGTGGTTTTATATGGAGGATGTCCCTCTTCTGGATCCTATTCGGATTGGCCTTCCTGAGTTTGATAATGCTCCTTTGAAGAAGCGCCTGAGTTGGCGACCAAGGAGCCCTCGGGAGGAAGATGATAGAGACGTCCTTTACCTGATGGACCGGATAAAGGTATTGGATCAATCAGGGACTGACCATAACCGAGGTTATGGCAATATACATATCACGGGGTGCAGCCGCTTCAATATCGAGGCCACCCTATGTGGGATTTCAACGGGAAGATGGCGCCACCCAGCTGCGGCCGCAAGGGCGGACTCGGCGGCTGCTGCAGCAAAAATCTTGTCCGGTTTGTACAAGGGAGAAGGAGGAATTCCTCGCGTCGAACCATGCTACCTCTTGAGCTTGCGTTGGTTTTCCCCAAAGAGGAGAGGATGATGCAGCGAGTAGCGTAAGTATTTCCCTCGAGTTTTGAGAACCAATGTATCAATCCGAGTGGGAGGCCATGCTCAAGTCCCTCGTGCACGCACAAAACAATAGCTACACAACCAAAGCGATTAGGGTTGTCAATCCTTCCACGGTCACTTACGAGTGAGATCGATAGATAGTATTTTTGGTATTTTTGATATAGAGATGCAAAGTAAAAAGTAAAAGGCAAAGTAAAAAGCAAAGCAAAAGTAAAGTGATGGAGATTGATATGATGAGAATAGACCGGGGGCCATAGGTTTCACTAGTGGCTTCTCTCGAGCATAAGTATTCTCGGTGGGTGAACAAATTCTGTTGAGCAATTGACAGAATTGAGCATAGTTATGAGAATATCTAGGAATGATCATGTATATAGGCATCACGTCCGTGACAAGTAGATCGAAACGATTCTGCATCTACTACTATTACTCCACTCATCGACCGCTATCGGCACATGCATCTAGAGTATTAAGTTAAAAAGCGAGTAATGCTTTAAGCAAGATGACATGATGTAGAGATAAATTCATGCAATATGGAATAAACCCATCTTGTTATCCTCCATGGCAATGATACAATCGTGCCTTGCTGCCCCATACATCCTTTGGGAAAGGACACATAAGATCGAACCCAAAGCTAAGCACTTCTCCCATGGCAAGAACTACCAATCTAGTTGGCCAAACCAAGCGGATAATTGAAGAAACTTGCAAAGATAACCAATCATACATAAAAGAATTTAGAAAAGATTCAAATATTATTCATAGATAGACTTGATCATAAACCCACAATTCATTGGTCTCAACAAACACATAAAAAGAAGATTACATCGAATAGATCTCCACAAGAGAGGAGAACATTGTATTGAGATCCAAGAGAGAAGAAGCCATCTAGCTACTAACTATGGACTCGAAGGTCAGGGTAAACTACTCACACTTCATCAGAGAGGCTATGATGATGTGAAGCCCTCGTGATGTGGCCCTCTCCGTGAATCAGAACAGGCCCCAAGATGGGATCTCGTGGATCTGAGAAAGTTCGGCGGTGGAATTAGGTTTTGGCTCTGTATCTAGTCGTTTGAGAATGCGTCGGTATATATAGGAGGAAGAAGTATGTCGGTCGAGCTTGGGGCCCACAGGGAGCACGCCCTAGGCGCCCACCTCGTGACCTCCTCTGATGCCTTGGCATAGGGTCCAAGTCTCCTGGGTCATATTCGGGAAGAAAATCACGTTCCAGAAAGGTTTATTCCGTTTGGACTCCGTTTGATATTCCGTTTCTTCGAAACACTAAAATAGGCAAAAAAAACAGCAATTCTGGGCTGGGCCTCCGGTTAATAGGTTAGTCCCAAAATAATATAGAAGTGGAAAATAAAGCCCAATATAGTCCAAACAGTAGATAATATAGCATGGAGTAATAAAAATTATAGATACATTGGAGGCGTGTCTGGCATCCCCAAGCTTAATTCCTGCTCATCCTCGAGTAGGTAAATGATAAAAAGAGAATTTTTGATGCGGAGTGCTACTTGGCATAATTTCAATGCAAATATTCTTAATTGTGGTATGAATGTTCAGATTCGAAAGATTCAAGACAAAAGTTTATATTGACATAAAAATAATAATACTTCAAGCATACTAATAGAGCAATTATGTCTTCTCAAATAACATGTCCAAGAAAGTTAGCCCTACAAATCATATAGTTTGGCTATGCTCTATCTTCACCACACAAAGTATTTAAGTCATGCACAACCCGGATGACAAGCCAAGCAATTGTTTCATACTCTAACTTTTTCAAAAAAATTCGATCTTCACTCAATACATGAGCGTGAGCCATGGATATAGCACTATATGTGGAATAGAATGGTGGTTGCAGAGAAGACAAAAGAGGAAGATAGTCTCACATCAACTAGAGGCGTATCAACGGGCTATGGAGATGCCCATCCATAGATATCAATGTGAGTGAGTAGGGATTGCCATGCAGCGGATGCACTAGAGCTATAAGTATATGAAAGCTCATCAAAAGAAACTAATTGAGTGTGCATCCAACTAAACACTCACGAAGACCTAGGGCAATTTGAGGAAGCCCATCATTGGAATATACAAGCCAAGTTCTATAATGAAAAATGCCCACTAGTATATGAAAGTGACATAACGAGAGACTCTCTATCATGAAGATCATGGTGCTACTTTGAAGCACAAGTGTGGTAAAAAGGATAGTAACATTGTCCCTTCTCTCTTTTCTCTCATTTTTTGGGCCTTTTTTTCTTCTTTTTATGGCCTCTTTTTTAGGTCAGGAGTCTCATCCCGACTTATAGAGTTCATAGTCTCCATCATCCTTTCCTCCTCGGGACAATGTTCTAAAATGATGATCATCACACTTTTATTTTTCTTACAACTCAACAATTACAACTCAATACTTAGAACAAATATGACTCTATTTGAATGCCTCCGTGATGTGCAGGGATATGCAATGAATCAAAGAGTGAGATGTATGAAACAATTATGAATGGTGGCTTTGCCACAAATCGATGTCAACTACATGATCATGCTAGCAATATGACAATGATGGAGCGTGTCATAATAAGCAGGAGCAGTTGGTTGCATGGCAATATATCTCGGAATGGCTATGGAAATGCCATGATAGGTAGGTATGGTGGCTGTTTTGAGGAAGGTATATGGTGGGTGTATGATGCGTGAAGGTGCAGCGGTATTAGAGGCTAGCAATGGTGGAAGGATGGGAAAAAGTCGTATAATCCATGGACTCAACATTAGTCATAAAGAACTCATATACTTATTGCAAAAATCTAGAAGTTATCAAAGCTAAGTATTACGCATGCTCCTAGGGGATAGATTGGTAGGAAAAGACCATAAGCACAAATCCGACCGCCACTCATAAGGAAGACAATCAATAAATAAATCATGCTCCGACTTCATCACATAATGGTTAACCATACGTGCATACTCGAAATCACAAACTTTAACACAAGTATTCTTTAAATTCACAACTACTCAACTAGCATGACTCTAATATTATCACCTTCATATCTCAAAACAATTATCATGCTTCAATCTTTTCTTAGTATTCAAGCACTCAAAAGAAAGTGTCACAAATCTTAAATACCAAGCATATTAACATTAAGACAATTACCATGCTATTAAGACTCTCAAAATAATTTAAGTGAAGCATGAGAGATCAATAGTTTCTTTAAAACAAACCACCGTGCTCTAAAAGATCTAAGTGAAACACGTGAAACAAATTATTATAGCTCATAGGATATAAGTGAAGCACATAGAGCAAAACTATAGCGCTCAAAAGATATAAGTGAAGCACATAGAGTATTCTATCAAATTCCAATTCATGTATGGCTTTCTCAAAAGGTGTGTAAATAAAGGATGATTGTGGCACTAACAAACAAAGACACAAATAATACAAACGCTCCAAGCAAAACACATATCATGTTGGTGAATAAAAATATAGCTCCATGTAAATTACATGGAAGTAGGCGAAAGAGGGGATGCCTTAGGGGCATCCCAAGCTTTGACTTTTGGTGTCCTTGTATTATCTTGGGGTGCCATGGGCATCTGTCACGCCAATGACCCTATCCTAAAGGAACTGAAGGTCCCACCAAGGATAGAAGCATCTTGAAGACGCTTTGCAAGGTGGATATCATTACATCAACATTACATAATAGTGGGGATACATCTAATACATACAATGTCACATGAATACATCAATACAACATACAGATCAACATCCGACTACGGATGAAACATAACGAAACTCAAACAATATCCACCTGCTAGCCAGGCTGCCGACACAGAACCTATCCCTGATCGAAGAAGAAGCGAGAAGAAGAACTCCAACACAAATAAACATCGCTCTCGTCATGATCATCGCATAACTTGTACACGCAACTGGTGGTGTAATCTGTGAGCCACGAGGACTCAGCAATCCCATTACCATGGGTATCAAGACTAACAAAGCTTAAATAGGAAAGGAAGGGATAAAGTGGTGAGGTTGCACAGCGGCTAAGCATATATGGTGGCTAACATACATAAATGAGGCGAGAAGAGAAACAAAGGAAGCGGTCGTCAACTAGTAATGATCAAGAAGTGATCCTGAACTCCTACTTCGTCGGACATAACCCGAAACCGTGTTCTCCTCTCGATCAACCCGAAAAGAGACACTCACGGTTGGTGTATTTTAATTAAGATCAACCGGGTTTTCTACCGGACATTAACAAATTCCCATCTGCCACATAACCGCGGGCACGACTTTGAAAGTTCAAACCCTGCGGGGTGTCCCAACAACCCATGATAAGCTCTCGCGATCAACGAAGGATATTCCTTCTCCCGGGAACCCGATCAGTCTCGGAATCCGGCTACAAGACATTCGACAGCAATAAAACAAGACCAGCAAAAGCCGCCGATCTTGACAATCCCGATAGGAGCTGCACATATCTCTTCTCGGGGCAACAGGATGAGACTAGCTCTGAGTAAAACCAACCCTCAAGTTGCCCCAAGGTGGCCCATGATGTTTTCGGTTCGAACCAGCATAGAAAAGCGGCCGGGGGCTAAATAAAGATGACCCTTGGGTTGGCCGACCCAAGGAAGAAGTATAGGTGGTGGTGAGGCAAATGGTAAAACCAAGGTTGGGCCTTCTGGAAAAGTCTTATTCAAAGCGAAGCATCAAGGGGTCCCATAAATCACCCGACCGCGTTAGGGACGCAAAATCCGGAACATAACACCGATATGGCGGAAACTAGGTGACGAGTGGAACAAAACACCAGCATAAAGGTCGGCCTTCCACCCTTTACCAAGTATAGATGCATTAATAATATAAGATATATTGTGATATCCCAACAAGTAAACATGTTCCAGAAGGAACAACATCTCCATGTTCAACAAGGAACAAACTTCATCTTCTGCAACTAACAGCTATAAGAGGGCTGAGCAAAGCGGTAACATAGCCAAACAACGGTTTGCTAGGAAGGGGACAAAGGTTAGAGGTTCATGGCAATTTGGGAGGCTTGATAAGCAAGTGATAGGCAGCCAGACATAGCGATAATCGAAGCAACTATCATAGCAATGATAGTAGTGAGATCCGGGGTAGCGGTCATCTTGCACGAAATCCGCTAGGAAGAAGCGAGTCCATGAAGAAGATGAGCGGAAGTAGTCGAGCGAATCCTCACAATCGCAACATTACGAGAACCGAGAAAACACGGAAAGAAACAAACAACATGATAAATGCACAAGCATAAACGGCATACGATGCACAATCAAGTATGATGCATGTCCGGTTTAATGAGGCATGGCATGGCAAAGTGCAACAACCAATACTACATTAAGTGGAGCTCAATATGCAGCGGGTTGCATATTGACAAACACCACATACAATTATTTAGTTTGATCTCGTTTAGGTACATATTAAATGTTTTTAAACATGGCAAGGGGTGAAGCATAATTAAACTAACTACTTAGGCAAGTTTAAATGAGGCGGAAATAAGAAACAACAATTCGGAAAAACCTCAGAGCAATATTTTAGATTCGGTACTGTGCCCTATACACAATTTTAGAGTTGTTAAACAGGAAAATAAAGTGCACCACGTTAAACTAGGCATTTTCCACCCCATTTACATATAAAGTTTGTTTAAAACCGAGCTACGGTTATTTAGTTATGATTAAATCATTTTAACATGGAATTATTAGCAAATTTAAATAAACAGCAAGTTGAACATTTTAACATGGGATGAAAAATGACATATTATTAATCTACACAATTTTCTGAGCATTTTACATGTATAAAATATTTAATTCGATGCACCATTTGTGAGTTATAAAATGCATGAAGACTAGGGACTTACGCAAATCTGTTAAATCCTTTGGATAAATGCTAAAATGTAGAGCGAAAAAAAACATGTATGGGCGAATCTGCCTAGCCCAATAGTGGAAGGCCAGGGGCTGCTCACCAGGCCTCATGGGAGTTCATGAAGGAGGCCCAACAAAGTAGCTTTGTGCTAGAGAGCTGCATTAAGCTGAAGCCTTGGTCAATGCGAAATTCTTGCTCTCGTTTGAAGGCAAGGAACAGCAGCAGGGAGATTCGAGGCAGGGAAGCGTCAGAGGCGACAGGCGCCAGTGAGCGGGAAGCGAGCTCGGCGGGGCAAATGGCGTGGTCTCGGGCATGGGAAGCTCGGATCGACCAGATCAAAGCAGCGAGAGCCCGTTCTGGCGGAGCACGACAGCACGAGCGCCGAGGCGGCGAGATCCGGGGCGAAACAGGCGGCGTCCATGGACGGAGTATCTGGGAGAGAGGATTAGAGAGAGAAACCAAAAAGAAGAAGCAGGAGGAGGAGGCAGGTCTGCTGGTCGGCCAGCGACAAAAGGTGAAGTGGCCGTCAGTCATGAGCTTGTCTTGTGGCGAAGGCGCTCGAGGACTCGGTAGTGAGCTGCAAGCTTGGCTGGTCGAGAACTTAGCAGCAGACCTTGAGGGTTGGGGCCCTCGGCATGAGGTGTGGAAGGAAGCAGTCGGGGTGGCCTCAGCCAAGGCAGACGGGCGTGCAGGCGGGCGAGAGAGCAAAGCCTCGGGTTCTTGCTGATCCAGGCGAGGAGGCTGCGGCTGGGCTCAGCGGACTTGGCGGCAGAGGACGGAGGCGGGGGCTCCAGCGAGGTTGGGACTCCGGCGAGCAGCGGGAGGCGGATCAAGGCCCGGATCCTGGCGGAGGCCAGCAGGCTCGCCTCGTTCTGTCCCGGCGAAGACAGAGAGGTGAGGCAGGAGAGGAAAGGAAGAAACGGAGGAGGAGGAGTTCGGGAGGATTTGGATCATGGTGCGGGCTCGTTGGTGGGGAACCGAGGCGGTGGATCGATGGATTGGATCGAGCAGTGGAAGTGTGGCTGGGGATGGATCGAGGAAGATGGTGGCGGCGGAGATGGGGACAAACCTCCTAGAAATTAGGGTTGGGATGATTTGGTAGGTGATGGTCTTATATATAGCAAGAGGATTTTAGATCGGTATTTGGTCGTCCGATTTTAATCGGACGGACTGAAAAAATAGATAGGAGTCTAAAAAAGCGGAGATGTTTTAGGGATGTTGGGGATGATTGGACTCATCGGTCATGACCGTCTTGAATTGGGAGTTCGGAAGAGGTTTTGGACATGGTTGCGAAGGGGTTGATGCACTGTGCAAGAGGATTAGGTGGGCATTTAGATGAGAGGAAAAACAAAGACAAGGTTTATGCGGCGGCACGAGGGACTAGGTGGGTTTTGTTGGACTCGGAGAAAGAAGAGGGTCCAAATGGTGCGAGAGAAGGTCAACAAAGCGGGAAGCGGCAACTCTGAAACTTCTGAGCTTTTCAGAAAACAATGCCGATGCAATGCACATGATCCGATGAGATGAAATGCCGACAATGAACACAAAGCAAAACAAAAGACAAAACCCAACCACAATGGAAATAAAATAACACATCTCCGGAAAAGGCAAGAGTTGGAGTTACCGATATAGAAAGTTGTATCCGAGCGTTACACAACCACCACTGAGGATCTCGTCCGAGATCTAGGATGGCACAGAGAAAAGGAAGAAGAAGATAGAGGTAAACTAAGTTGCTTCTTGACCAATGAGTGAAACCAAAGAACCTTGAGAGGTTAAACAATTTAAAAGAAAAGTACAAGATGAGCGAGATTGCAAACAATCCGGTCGAAAGAAGGACAAGGAGTATTACGAGAACTTGAAGGTTGCAAAGACATGAATCAAGAGTTTAATGGACAAGATAGAATTGAAACCACTCATGCGTTAAAACTAGATAGAAGGAATAAGATTGATATATTTTGGGCAGCACTCCATTTGTAAATGGAAGAATTGAACATGAACTTGACAAGATGAGAGGATAATTGATGAAATCAACAACACACTGCCTCGAATTGAAAGAATGGCACAAAGGGTAGAAACATTTCAGACCCTCTCGGTTGAGAGGAGAGGCAAAACTTGATTAGATGAGACAGCTCGAATGAAAACCGACACTCGGCTAAGCGGATAAGCAAGGAAAAGAACATAATATTTGCAAAATGAGATGATGGAGTCGAGAGTAACATCACAAAGCCTCGGAAGAAAGAATAGAAGATAGATCATTGGAATAAAGAATGGAAGAAAATGCCAACTTCTGCCACAAATGAACTTGGAAACAGCACCAAGAAAGAATTGAGCGGAGTTATTGGAAAACAACAACGAAGAAGCGAATAAGTTTGTAGGCATGTTAACATCTCAACATTATGAGGTGACAACCCGCCACTAAAGGAAACAAATAATATAATTGATAACAGCGAGATGAAAAATTTCTACCAAGATGATAGAGATAACTTGGATCATTGATAAGCACCACAAAAGCAACATTCCTTAGGGAAGGCTTTAGGTGAAATATGACCCAGATGACTCCAACAAAGGATTGATGGATTTAAATACCTCATTCTTGACAACATGAATCATGAAGCCGAGGAGAATTGCCAAGGATGACATAACACCATCTCAAAAGATAAGGTAGAAAGAATTGCACTTGAATGCAAGATGAAGAATGCTTGAACTAGTCAAAACAAAACATGTGTTGAGCACCATGTTTATTTTAGAAGTATAGCAGCGGATCATAACCGAGAAAACTTGAAGAACAATTGAAGAATGAAAGGAGTTCTTGATGAACCACCATGTAGAGCCTCGGTCTTGAAGAACAATTGAAAAATGAAAGGAGTCCTTGATAAACCACCATGTAGAGCCTCCGTAAGCAAAATGATGAAAAGAATAGGATCCAAGCCTAGAAATGATTTAGAAGGAGCTTAGCGATGAGATAATGCGAAAACTTGGAACCGGAAAGAAAAGATGAACATCTTAGAACCGATAATTACTTCATCATGAACAATCTCGGAAGAAGGAATTAATCACTTGGATGAAACAAGAATAAAATTATGTCATGCCTATCCTTCACCAATTTAAATTGATGACAAACAGATTTGGCATACTACTTATTCTATAGAAAGGATTAAAAGATATGGCAAACTTGAGAAGGTATTGATGGAACCACGGTGGAATTTGGAAATGATTTGATATGATAACAAAGGAAGAGAAATCTTGAGCGACCACCGTAATAACTTGAAAAACAATTGAAGAAAAAGAAGAATCGCGGGAAGAATTGAGAATGAGCGTAGAAAAGGCACAATTCACGGGAAGAATTTAAACGACATTGATACTTGAGGGAATTTAGATACAAAAGAATGAAGAGATCATGAACTGATTAGAGGATATTTGAGCGATTCACGGTAAGATTTGGAGAATGATAGCTACGCTGAGAATGAAGAATTATGACATGATGGCCGGAGGAAAGAAATGGAAACAACTCATGAAATGCTCCGGATGGGTGAAAAAATTCCAATCGAAAACAATTATGAGAGGATGGCATCAAACTAGAACCATGAATCTTGAAGAGAATGGAACAAGATTTAAGAAACTCTTCTTGGGTCTTCAGCGGCCGACGAAACACCACCAAAATTGCTGAGATACTCCGGAGAATGAAAAGCAAAGATGTTGAGCCAACAAAGAAAAAAATTTGAAAGATTTTGGAGAAAGACATATGGCTGATGAAAATTCATTCATCGTCAAACTTTGCAATGAATTTGAGAATAACTCCGGAGAATTAGAAGAGTCGAGGTAAGATCATGGGAAAAGACACGTGGGTTAGGGCCCTCAAAAAAACATCGTTGAACAATATTAAAGAGAGGTTGCACGGTTGAATTAAATGGCTTGAATGAGATAACAACCTCGAAATATCTTGAACGGATTGAGAATGGAAACACAAGTCTTGTGAGATATCTTCACACTCTGGAACAAATGAATAGCAAAGTGAATGATTAAGAGGTGCATCGGCATGAAAGCATTAGAAGCGAGGAAAAGAATATGATGAATATCGAAAGTTTGAATTAAATCCACGGAGAAGGAACAACGATGAAGGATGATGATCTTGAAATTGTTGAGCATCTTCATAGAATCACCGGATAAGAACATTGAAAGAAAAGAATGAAGAGACTTCACATGAATAAATGGATACTTGATTAAAATAAATGAGTCCTTGAAGAAAAAGGGTGGGAGGGCGGGAAAACAAAGACAACTTGGGACGGATGAAATGGATACCGTTGAGAAAACTTAGAGTTGATCTTGCGAATGTTGAAATGATCGGATCCACTTGAAAAGAAGAGCGCCGGTTGGAAAAGAATTAACATGAAGACCTTGATGATCAAGAAGGATTAGTATTCACATAGCAATATGAGAACACCGTTTAAGGAAGGTATGGATTCAACATTTGACTTCGAAGCAACTCGAATACCACAAATAAAACAAAACAAAGTTTGGCTTGCAGAATAAGCGGAACAAATACATATGATGAAATTTACCCAATCTCATATCATGCATCTGTCGGAAAATATTCTAGGAGCTACTTGAATTCCCACCTATAAAATTTCCGAAACTTTCGGTTATGCAATCTGGTGTTGGGGATACAGGGGACACAAAATATATCACCCAAACTAACAATACCTAGATCCATTTGTATCCATCCGTCAACACATAACCAAGAAAACTCCGAAATCGTGTACCTCAACCTTGAAAAGCATCCGTTATACAAGTCATGGCAATACTCGAGCTCGCCCGATCTTGGGTTATCGGGTTATCTCACCAACAACCGCACAAAAGAGATTTTCGATGAGTAAAACTCGGTATTCGAGAACTACAGCGATAAAATTGTGCGACAACTCAACTCAACTCCCGGAACCTGCCACAACCCTAAATGTCGGAGGCACCAGAACAATGTTCTCGTCACAAGACTATCGAACGATTCCAAGATACCAGCGTGATCCTAAAAAAATTCGTGAAATTTGAGGAGAGGAAAGACAAAACATCTCGCCGGAGGCCTCACGGAAGCTGACAGAAGGGAGAAGTAAAAAATCTACTCTCGATATATATAATACTAAGACTCAAAATAGTTTTCTTCTAGACTCAACAACAGCCAACAAACAAGGGGCTCCTAAGGTCGGTCGAGGCTCGATACCAACTTGTCACGCCCAAGATCACGACCTATCCTAAAAGGAACTCGAAGGTCCCACCAGGATAGAAGCGCATCTTGAAGGCGCTTTTGCAAGGTGGATATCATTACATCAACATTACATAATAGTGGGGATACATCCAATACATACAATGTCACATGAATACGAGCGGTCGGCATAAAGCTCGGGCGCTAGTGGCTGGCTCCATAGAGGGCATTTCCGGCATTAAGCTCGGCTAAACTCTTTCAAACTTCTTTGTGCCAAGGTGATTCGACACCTCGGATACAGTCCGGCGGTGGAGCTTCGGATATAGTCCGGCGTTGGAGCTCGGATACCGTCCGGCGTTGGGCTCGGATACATAGTCCGGCGATAGAGCTGGGAAGCGATCCGGCATTGGTGCTCGGCTGCAAAAGATACCTCGAATGTAGTCGGCGTTAGAGCTCGGACGCAGAGAGGACTTGCCTCCGGGAATAACTTCAAACCGGGTGTGGCATAAAAATAACAAGGCATTGATAAAGGCCGTAAACTTAAAGGAAGCTCCTCGGATACCGGCGTGTAAACTCGTCGAATGCATTTGGCGATCCTCAAGATCGAAGATGAGAAGATTTGTTGAACCAGTTTTCAAGACCGGCGGCCGAAGATGAAGAACAGTTCGGAAGAATCGAGGCGTCCCCAACGAAGACCGGTTCAGGGGCTAATAATGGTGTCTGGACTAGGGGTACTCACCACGTCGTCTCGATCAGTTGGATTGGGCGAGGATCCCCATGGCCGTATACTCATGGGCCAGTCAGGACGGTTGCCGCATACAAGGAAGATTCCACAAGACTTGGCGATCAAGACAAGGACTCCTCCCCCACCGGCGTATTCGGCTAGGACTCTTGTTATCCTAGGCCTCTGGTGCATTATATAAACCGAGGCCAGGCTAGTCGATAGAGAAAAACAATCATACCATAGGGTAGCTTCTAGGGTTTAGCCTCCTTGATCTCGTGGTAGATCCACTCTTGTAACACACATTATCAATATTAATCTAGCGGGGCGTGGGTTTTACCTCCATCAAGAGGCCCGAACCTGGGTAAAACATCGTGTTCCTTGTCTCCTGTTACCATCCGCCTAGGCGCTGCGATTCGGGACCCCCTACCGAGATCCGCGGTTTGACACCGGCAGGCGCCAACAATTGGCCATTTGAAGGGGACATCAGGTACACTTATCGTGACTAAAGTTGGTCCTCGCTTTAAAAGCTCTGTGGTGGCCTTTGCTTGGGCTCCACAATGACTTCCTTCCTGCCGTTGGGCTGGTCTTGGTCTCGTTGCACCGAAATGGGTGCCTTTGCTTGATGCTCTCGCTGCGCTTGCTCCCTTGCACCAAGAGGAAAGGAGGACAACTGCTGTGGTGGCGCCCACTGGCGCCCTTGGTGCGTCATGGCTTGCGTCATGGGCACCTCGGGAGGTACCCGCCTCCTCATGAAACAAGCTTGATGAGGCCGTGCACGAGAGGCTCCGTGTCGTCCGCCAATGATCTCAGCCTCTCGCGAGGTCTTGGGCTTAATGTCGATGAAGATGGGCGTCTGGGCCCTCCTTGAAACCACGCCCGCGGGGCCTTGAGCAGAGCAAGTCTGAGACCCCGTTCATAAACGCCCGACGAGCCGCCGCTGGAATGCTTCGAGGTGTGGAATTGCTGGGATAAGCGCGCTGGGGTGTTAGCCCCACCCTTGGTCTGTTGGCAGTTCCTCCGGCAGCACAACGGGCGCTGGGTGTCAGCAATTCTTCCAAGCCAGCGAGTCTCGGGAGGCACGGCGGCAACTCGCCCCTGAAGCTCTCGCCATGCTCAGAGCGCAGCAGCGGCATCCTCCGTCGTCGTCGCTGATCTGGACGGGGTTAGCGTCAGCCTCCCGTGGCCCACTGTTGATGATGGCATCGGCGGCAGTGCGTGTAGATATGACTCCTGGAAACCTTCTCCTTTTGTTCCCTGCGAGGAATCGAGGTGACCCCATGGGGGGTGTAAAGGGTCTGTAATGCCTTTTGTGTCAATATCATCCTTATTACGAACATTCATGATTGCGTGTCTTGCTTCAGCTTGGTCCCCCCTTTCCAACCTCGCGGTAGCTTAGTGGTCTACGCCGATAGGTCCCAATCCCCAGGCAGGCTGTAGCCGTCGCTGGTATGCCAGGTCGAGGTGAGTAGCCCAAGGTCCAGTGAGAGCTCCCGAGGCGCGATGCTCAAGAGGTCCCCTTTAGTGTGCAAGCAACTACATGAAGGCGGGAAAGGAAGGTGGCGTCGCCGTAGCAAAGGCTGCAACGGATAAATCTGTGTCATAGCCTTGGGCTGGCTTGCAGTCTGAGACTTATCATAGCGACCACAGGTGCGACTTCCATGTCAGCATTCAATTAGATGCGTTAGCGGCTGTGAAGATTGGGTTTGGATCAAGTTGGCCTCTCTCCTTTTCACGCTCTTCTAGGTGATCTGCGTCCTCGGGTCCCGACCCTCGCCTTGACTTAGTCGCTTGTGGTATATGCCGGTCGCGGTGCATAGTGGTCATGGCACTTTGGGGTGAGGCTGGAGAGTCGATGGGAGATCTGAGGCGCGATGCTCAAGAATCCCCCCTTTAACATAAGAGAGAACAGCGTGAAAAGAAGGAGCCTACAGCGCCATCCATCGTCGACCTCCGGGGATTCCTGCGGGTTAAGCGAGAGGTCAGAACTGCAACCGTGTCTGCTGATGCGCGCTCGATCCTTCATAAGAACATGAAGGCTTGAGGGCCTGGTGAGGTTGGCGTCGTGGGGGCGTGCCCATGAGAGCTCGACCGCTCAGGTTTGTCGGCATTAGCAAGGGGCGGACCCGAGCACAAGCGCCGTGCCGGCATGTGCAGCCCTCGTTGCGGGATGAGCGGGAGGCCGGCCAACAGCAGGTGGCTGCGAGGGGCAACAGCTAAGCAAGTGATAATCATGAAATGACTCAAGCAATGAGGCAGGTTAGCTCAAATAGATGCAAAACGATACATGCCACTCGGATGGACCAGTGGCACAGGGATGAATGCAGCCGAGGCTCCCACGAGTAAGCTAAAGATGCAAAGGATCAGCGTCGCGAGGCAGGCTGTGTGGCTTAGGGATAATGCTGCCCAAAGGCGCCCCAGCTGAATGAACTCAAAAGTCACGATACCATAGGCTGGAGTGGGGTTGGAGTAGCTGAAGATGCATCTTTGGGCTACTCCTCCACGAGCCACCGGGGTCGAGGCATTAGGAGGCTCGGTTAGCCGAGGTGGCTCGGAAGAGCAGTCGCCATCTCCGCTGGGGCGTCGTGATGCAGCCTCTTGAGCCGCCTGAGCGCTCCATAAGTGGCTTTGGAAGGTGACAGCAGCGTTCAGCATGCCAAATGGCATGCGAACATGAATTAATGAGTAGACCCTCGCCTGCATCCAGCATACGAAGGCGAAGCGTCCACGAGACACGGCCTGTTGAGCCTGGAATGTCGGCCTTGAGCGCGCAGCCGCCCGTCCTCGCCGGGATGGGGGCTCGCCCGGAGTGGCTGGTGGTGGTCGCCATGTATGGTCCTTGCCTCTTGAAGCTCTGGTTTACCTTGGTGATGAAATCTTGAGCACCAGGCGCTCCACACCTTGTGCCTTCTTGAGGAAAGCGTCGGAAGGGCTGCATTCACCTCGTGAAAACTTCTTGAAGATCGTTGGGAGGCTGGGGCCTGAGCGCCACTGTCGGTGCCAAAACCGGTGGATCTCGGTTAGGTGGTCCCGAAATGTGCGTCTAGATGGATGGTAACAGGAGACGAGGGACACGATGTTTTTACCCAGGTTCGGGCCCTCTCGATGGAGGTGAAACCCTTCTCCTGCTTGATTGATATTGATGATATGGGTAGTACAAGAGTTGATCTACCTCAAGATCGGAGAGGCTAAACCCTAGAAGCTAGCCTATGGTATGATTGTTGTTAGTCCTCACGGACTAAACCCTCCGGTTTATATAGATACGGAGGGCTAGGAATTACAGAGTCGGTTACAAGGAAGGAGATCTACATATCCGTGTTGCAAGCTTGCCTTCCACGCCAAGAGAGAGTCCCATCCGGACACGGGGCGAAGTCTTCAATCTTGTATCTTCATAGTCCAACAGTCCGGCCAAAGGTTATAGTCCGGCTGTCGGATACCCCTAATCGAGGACTCCTCGGTAGCCCGAACCAGGCTTCAATGGCAGCAGTCCGGCCATGATTGTCTTGACATTGCAAAGCGGGTTCTTCTATAAACTAAGAGTAATGTCCGGCTTCTTGTAAATGTTAAGCTTCTTGGCTTCGCGTCCAATAATGGCTATCTTCCACGTGTCAAGCGAATGTGAGGAGCAGGCGTTTTACATTACCACCCTAGCAGTCTTGAATGAACTGTATATTTAAAGCGAGGACTCCAGATCAAACCACACCATCCTCCCTCATGAGCATTCATCGGGCGGCATGAAAAAATCCACCCACATGGCCGGCCGGCGCAGCTCCTCCTCTCGCTCCCCAGCCCCATGCCCAGCGATTGGAAGAGGTGTTCCGTCCCTTGACCAATTAGTGGAGCTTGGACCGAGTTTCTTCCCCAGTATATGGTCCCGATTCGATCGGGCTCGCCACCTATAATGGCGGGGAGCAAGGAAGAACTGCTAACCCCTCTAAGGGAGGCGGGTATGCCTCGTCCCTTATTTGTTAAAGGGACTTGGATTTCCAATCAACCATTTCTCCGAGGCTCACAGGTTCTCGGACCTCGGTTACTGTACCTTACCCTGCCTCCATACTTCATATCGCTCGGCTCGTAGCCCTTTGCGGGCTGTTCTTGGGCTGTGAAGCTCCTTTCGCCTTGTGGAAGAAGTTGTTCTGCCTTGTGCCCGTTCATAGAGGGTGATATATCAAGTGGGCGGGAAGTATAGTGCATCGCGGGACGGATACCTATCCGGAACCCGAAGAAAGCGTCCGAAGGCGGCCTTGAGTGGTTTTATATGGAGGATGTCCCTCTTACGGATCCTATTCGGATTGGCCTTCCTGAGTTTGATAATGCTCCTTTGAAGAAGCGCTGAGTTGGCGACCAAGGCCCTCGGGAGGAAGATGATAGAGGCGTCCTTTACGATGGACGGATAAAGGTATTGGATCAATCGGGACTGACCATAACGAGGTTATGGCAATATGCGATATCACGGGGTGCAGCAGCTTCAATATCGAGGCCACCCTATGTGGGATTTCAGCGGGAAGATGGCGCCACCAGCTGCGGCGCAAGGGCGGACTCGGCTGCCTGGCAAAAATCTTGTCGGTTTGTACAAGGGAGAAGAGGAGGAATTCCTCGCGTCAAACCATGCTACCTCTTGAGCTTGCGTTGGTTTTCCCCAAAGAGGAGAGGATGATGCAGCGAGTAGCGTAAGTATTTCCCTCAGTTTTGAGAACCAATGTATCAATCCGATGGGAGGCCATGCTCAAGTCCCTCGTACTGCACAAAACAATAGCTACTGCGCAACCAACGATTAGGGTTGTCAATCCCTTCACGGTCACTTACGAGTGAGATCGATAGATAGTATTTTGGTATTTTTGATATAGAGATGCAAAGTAAAAAGTAAAAGGCAAAGTAAAAAGCAAAGCAAAAGTAAAGTGATGGAGATTGATATGATGAGAATAGACCGGGGCCATAGGTTTCACTAGTGGCTTCTCTCGAGCATAAGTATTCTCGGTGGGTGAACAAATTCTGTTGAGCAATTGGCCGAAATTGAGCATAGTTATGAGAATATCTAGGAATGATCATGTATATAGGCATCACGTCCGTGACAAGTAGATCGAAAGCGATTCGCATCTACTACTATTACTCCACTCATCGACCGCTATCCGGCATGCATCTAGAGTATTAAGTTAAAAAGCAGAGTAATGCTTTAAGCAAGATGACATGATGTAGAAGATAAATTCATGCAATATGGAATAAACCCATCTTGTTATCCTCCATGGCAATGATACAATCGTGCCTTGCTGCTTATACATCCTTTGGGAAAGGACACGCAAGATCGAACCCAAAGCTAAGCACTTCTCCCATGGCAAGAACTACCAATCTAGTTGGCCAAACCAAGCGGATAATTGAAGAAACTTGCAAAGATAACCAATCATACATAAAAGAATTTAGAAAAGATTCAAATATTATTCATAGATAGACTTGATCATAAACCCACAATTCATTGGTCTCAACAAACACACATAAAAAGAAGATTACATCGAATAGATCTCCACAAGAGAGGGAGAACATTGTATTGAGATCCAAAAAGAGAGAAAAGCCATCTAGCTACTAACTATGGACTCGAAGGTCAGAGGTAAACTACTCACACTTCATCAGAGAGGCTATGATGATGTAAAGCCCTCCGTGATGTGGCCCTCTCCGTGAACTCGGAACAGGCCCCAAGATGGGATCTCGTGGATCTGAGAGAAGTTCTTGCGGTGGAATTAGGTTTTGGCTCTGTATCTAGTCGTTTGAAGTGCGTCGGTATATATAGGAGGAAGAAGTATGTCGGTCGAGCTTGAGGGCCACGAGGCGGGGGCACGCCCTGAGGCGCCCCACCTCGTGACCGCCTCTCGATGCCTTAGCATAGGGTCCAAGTCTCTGGGTCATATTCGGGAAGAAAATCACGTTCGAAAAGGTTTATTCCGTTTGGACTCCGTTTGATATTCGTTTCTTGAAACACTAA
This sequence comes from Aegilops longissima, assembly GCA_021605205.1. NCBI lineage: Eukaryota > Viridiplantae > Streptophyta > Magnoliopsida > Poales > Poaceae > Aegilops > Aegilops longissima. Next base: position 189,465,629 of record CM038678.1, on the reverse strand, counting down.
AATAGGCAAAAAAACAGCAATTACAGGCTGGGCCTCCGGTTAATAGGTTAGTCCCAAAATAATATAGAAGTGGAAAATAAAGCCCAATATAGTCCAAACAGTAGATAATATAGCATGGAGTAATAAAAATTATAGATACATTGGAGCGTGTCGGCATCCCCAAGCAATTCCTGCTCATCCTCGGTAGGTAAATGATAAAAAGAATTTTTGATGCGGAGTGCTACTTGGCATAATTTCAATGCAAATATTCTTAATTGTGGTATGAATGTTCAGATTCGAAAGATTCAAGACAAAAGTTTATATTGACATAAAAATAATAATACTTCAAGCATACTAATAGAGCAATTATGTCTTCTCAAAATAACATGTCCAAAGAAAGTTAGCCCTACAAATCATATAGTTTGGCTATGCTCTATCTTCACCACACAAAGTATTTAAGTCATGCACAACCCCGATGACAAGCCAAGCAATTGTTTCATACTCTAACTTTTCAAAAAAATTCGATCTTCACTCAATACATGGCGTGAGCCATGGATATAGCACTATATGTGGAATAGAATGGTGGTTGCGAGAGAAGACAAAAAGAGGGAAGATAGTCTCACATCAACTAGAGCGTATCAGCGGGCTATGGAGATGCCCATCCATAGATATCAATGTGAGTGAGTAGGGATTGCCATGCAACGGATGCACTAGAGCTATAAGTATATGAAAGCTCATCAAAAGAAACTAATTGAGTGTGCATCAACTCAAGCTTGCTCCACGAAGACCTAGGGCAATTTGAGAAGCCCATCATTGGAATATACAAGCCAAGTTCTATAATGAAAAATGCCCACTAGTATATGAAAGTGACATAACGAGAGACTCTCTATCATGAAGATCATGGTGCTACTTTGAAGCACAAGTGTGGTAAAGGATAGTAACATTGTCCCTTCTCTCTTTTCTCTCATTTTTGGGCCTTTTTTTCTTCTTTTTATGGCCTCTTTTTTTTAAATCAGGAGTCTCATCCCGACTTATGGGGTTCATAGTCTCCATCATCCTTTCCTCCTCGGGACAATGTTCTAAAAATGATGATCATCACACTTTTATTTTTCTTACAACTCAACAATTACAACTCAATACTTAGAACAAATATGACTCTATTTGAATGCCTCCGTGATGTGCGGGATATGCAATGAATCAAAGAGTGAGATGTATGAAACAATTATGAATGGTGGCTTTGCCACAAATACGATGTCAACTACATGATCATGCTAGCAATATGACAATGATGGAGCGTGTCATAATAAGCGGAGCAGTGGAAAGTTGCATGGCAATATATCTCGGAATGGCTATGGAAATGCCATGATAGGTAGGTATGGTGGCTGTTTTGAGGAAGGTATATGGTGGGTGTATGATACCGGTGAAAGTCAGCGGTATTAGAGGCTAGCAATGGTGGAAGGATGGGAAAAAGTCGTATAATCCATGGACTCAACATTAGTCATAAAGAACTCATATACTTATTGCAAAAATCTAGAAGTTATCAAAGCTAAGTATTACGCGCATGCTCCTAGGGGGATAGATTGGTAGGAAAAGACCATCGCTCGTCCCCGACCGCCACTCATAAGGAAGACAATCAATAAATAAATCATGCTCCGACTTCATCACATAATGGTTAACCATACGTGCATGCTACGAGAATCACAAACTTTAACACAAGTATTCTTTAAATTCACAACTACTCAACTAGCATGACTCTAATATTATCACCTTCATATCTCAAAACAATTATCATGCTTCAATCTTTTCTTAGTATTCAACGCACTCAAAAGAAAGTGTCACAAATCTTAAATACCAAGCATATTAACATTAAGACAATTACCATGCTATTAAGACTCTCAAAATAATTTAAGTGAAGCATGAGAGATCAATAGTTTCTTTAAAACAAACCACCACCGTGCTCTAAAAGATCTAAGTGAAACACGTGAGAGCAAATTATAACGCTCATAGGATATAAGTGAAGCACATAGAGCAAAACTATAACGCTCAAAAGATATAAGTGAAGCACATAGAGTATTCTATCAAATTCCAATTCATGTATGGCTTTCTCAAAAGGTGTGTAAATAAAGGATGATTGTGGCACACTAACAAACAAAGACACAAATAATACAAGACGCTCCAAGCAAAACACATATCATGTTGGTGAATAAAAATATAGCTCCATGTAAATTACCGATGGAAGTAGACGAAAGAGGGGATGCCTTCCGGGGCATCCCCAAGCTTTGACTTTTTGGTGTCCTTGTATTATCTTGGGGGTGCCATGGGCATCCTGTCACGCCCAAGATGCGACCCTATCCTAAAGGAACTCGAAGGTCCCACCAAGGATAGAAAGCGCATCTTGAAGGCAGCTTTTACAAAGTGGATATCATTACATCAACATTACATAATAGTGGGGATACATCTAATACATACAATGTCACATGAATACATCAATACAACATACAGATCAACATCCGACTACGGATGAAACATAAACGAAACTCAAACAATATCCACCACTGCTAGCCGAGCTGCCGACACAGAACCTATCCCTGATCGAAGAAGAAGCGGAAGAAGAACTCCAACACAAATAAACATCGCTCTCGCGTCATGATCATCGCATAACCTGTACACACTGCAACTGGTGGTGTAGTGTCTGTGAGCCACGAGGACTCAGCAATCCCATTACCATGGGTATCAAGACTAACAAAGCTTAAATAGGAAAGGAAGGGATAAAGTGGTGAGGTTGCAGCAGCGGCTAAGCATATATGGTGGCTAACATACATAAATGAGGCGAGAAGAGAAACAAAGGCAGTCGTCAACTAGTAATGATCAAGAAGTGATCCTGAACTCCTACTTCGTCGGACATAACCCGAAACCGTGTTCTCCTCTCGATCAACCCGAAAAGAGACACTCACGGTTGGTGTATTTTAATTAAGATCAACCGGGTTTTCTACAACGGACATTAACAAATTCCCATCGCCACATAACATGAGCACGACTTTGAAAGTTCAAACCCTGCGGGGTGTCCCAACAACCCATGATAAGCTCGCGATCAAAGGATATTCCTTCTCCCGGGAAGACCGATCAGTCTCGGAATCCGGCTACAAGACATTCGACAGCAATAAAACAAGACCAGCAAAGCCGCCCGATCGCCGACAATCCCGATAGGAGCTGCACATATCTCGTTCTCGGGGCAACACGGATGAGACTAGCTACTGAGTAAAACCAACCCTCAAGTTGCCCCAAGGTGGCCCATGATCAGTATTTCGGTTCGAACCAACACTTAGAAAAACGGCCGGGGGGCTAAATAAAGATGACCCTTGGGTTGGCCGACCCAAGGGAAGGGTATAGGTGGTGGTGAGGCAAATGGTAAAACCAAGGTTGGGCCTTCTTTGGAAAAGTCTTATTCAAAGCGAAGCATCAAGGGGTCCCATAAATCACCCGACCGCGTTAGGGGCGCAAAATCCGGGAACATAACACCGATATAGCGGAAACTAGAGTGACAAGAGTGGAACAAAACACCAGGCATAAGGTCGAGCCTTCCACCCTTTACCAAGTGTATAGATGCATTAATAATATAAGATATATTGTGATATCCCAACAAGTAAACATGTTCCAAGAAGAACAACATCTCCATGTTCAACAAGGAACAAAACTTCATCTTCTGCAACTAACAACGCTATAAGAGGGCTGAGCAAGCGGTAACATAGCCAAACAACGGTTTGCTAGGAAGGGACAAAGGTTAGAGGTTCATGGCAATTTGGGAGGCTTGATAAGCAAGTGATAGGCAGCGCAGACATAGCGATAATCTGAAGCAACTATCACAGCAATGATAGTAGTGAGATCCAGGGTAGCGGTCATCTTGCACGAAATCCCGCTAGGAAGAAGAACGAGTCCATGAAGAAGATGAGCGGAGTAGTCGAGCGAATCCTCACAATGCAACATTACGAACCGAGAAGCAACACGGAAAGAAACAAACAACACGATAAATGCACAAGCATAAACATGGCACGATGCACAATCAAGTATGATGCATGTCGGTTTAATGAGGCATGGCATGGCAAAGTGCAACAACCAATACTACCAATTAAGTGGAGCTCAATATGCAGCAGGTTGCATATTGACAAAACACCACATGCAATTATTTAGTTTGATCTCGTTTAGGTACACAACAATATTAAATGTTTTTAAACATGGCAAGGGGTGAAGCATAATTAAACTAACTACTTAGGCAAGTTTAAATGAGGCGGAAATAAGAAACAACAATTCGGAAAAACCTCAAGAGCAATATTTTAGATTCGGTACTGTTCTGCCCTATACACAATTTTAGAGTTGTTAAACAGGAAAATAAAGTGCACCACGTTAAACTAGGCATTTTCCACCCCATTTACATATAAAGTTTGTTTAAAACCGAGCTCACAGTTATTTAGTTATGAATTAAATCATTTTAACATGGAATTATTAGCAAATTTAAATAAACAGCAAGTTGAACATTTTAACATGGGATGAAAATGACATATTATTAATCTACACAATTTTACAGAGCATTTTACATGTATAAAATATTTAATTACGATGCACCATTTGTGAGTTATAAAATGCATGAAGACTAGGGACTTTTACGCAAATCTGTTAAATCCTTTGGATAAATGCTAAAATCATGAGCGAAAAAAAACATGTATGGGCGAATCTGCCTAGCCCAATAGTGGAAAGGCCAGGGGCTGCTCACCGAGCCTCATGGGCAGTTCATGAAGGAGGCCCAACAAGGGGCGCAATGTGCTAGGAGGCTGCAGCCCAAAATCTGGCCCAGCATCAACCATGACTCTTTGCTGCTCTCGTTTGAAGGCCAGGAACAGCAGCATTCGAGCAGGCAGAAGCGTCTGAGAGGCGAGCGAAGCAGTGGCCGGAGGCCGCTCCGCTCAGCGGGAGCAAATGGGCGGCAAGGTCTCGGGCATGGGGAAGCTCGGATCGACCAGATCAAAGCGCGAGAGCCCGTTCTGGCGGCGGCGACCTGACAGCTTACCTGAGGCTCGGGCGGCGAGGATCCGTTCTAGGACAAAGCAGCGGCAGGCGTCCATGGCGGCAGTATCACAGGAGAGAGGGATTAGAGAGAGAAACCAAAGAAGAAGGCAGGAGGAGGAGGCAAGGTCTGGCTGCGGGTCGGCCAGCGGCGACAAAGGCAGCAAGTGGCCGTGGTCATGAGCTTGTCTTGTGCGGAAGAGCTCGAGGGACTGGTAGGCGAGCTCTGCAAGCTTGGCTGGTCGAGAACTTGGCGGCAGCCTTGCGCGGGGTTGGGAGCCCTCGGCCGCGAGGTGTGGAAGGAGCAGGTCGGGGTGGCCTCCATAGCGGACGGGCGTGCCTGGGGAGGCAGCGAGAGGCAAAGCCTCGGGTTCTTGCTGATCCAGAGGCGAGGAGGCTGCGGCTGGGCTCGAAGCGGACTTGGCGGCAGGGCGGAGGCGGGGCTCCAGCGAGTTGGGACTCCAGCGAGCAGGCGAGGCGAGGCGGATCAAGGCCCGGATCCACAGGCGGAGGCCTTGGGGCTCGCCTCGTTCATCCTGACGAAGAGAAGCAGAGAGAGGTGAGGCGAGGAGAGAGAAAGGAAGAAACGGAGGAGGAGGTTCGGGAGGATTTGGATCATGGGTGCGGGCTCGTTGGTGGGGAACCGAGGAGGCGGTGGATCGATGGATTGGATCGGCGGGTGGAGAGGTGGCGGCTCGGGATGGATCCGAGGAAGATGGTGGCGGCGGAGATGGGGACAAACCTCCTAGAAATTAGGGTTGGGATGATTTGGTAGGTGATGGTCTTATATATAGCAAGAGGATTTTTAGATCTGAATTATTTGGTCCGTCCGATTTTAATCGGACGGACGAAAAAAAATAGATAGGGAGTCTAAATAAAGCGGAGATGTTTTAGGGATGTTGGGGATGATTCGGACTCATCGGTCATGACCGTCGAATTCGGGTTCGGAAGAGGTTTTGGACATGGTTGCGAAGGGTTCGATGCCTTGTGCAAGAGGATTAGGTGGGCATTTAGATGAGAGGGAAAAACAAAGACAAAGGTTGTCGACGAAGGCCACAGGGGACTAGGTGGGTTTTGTTGGACTCGGAGAAAAGAGAGAGAGGGTCCAAATGGTGCAGAGAAGGTCAACAAAGGCAGGGGGCAGCGGCAACTCTGAGCGACTCTGAGCTTTCGAAAACAATGCGATGCAATGCACATGATGCGATGAGATGAAATGCGACAATGAACACAAAGCAAAACAAAAGACAAAACCCAACCACAATGGAAATAAAATAACACATCTCCGGAAAAGGCAAGAGTTGGAGTTACCGATATAGAAAGTTGTATCCGAGGCGTTACAACACTCCACCACTCTGAGGATCTCGTCCGAGATCTAGGATGGCACCTTAGAGAAAAGGAAGAAGAAGATAAGAGGTAAACTAAGTTGCTTCTTCGACCAATGAGTGAAACCAAAGAACCTTGAGAGGTTAAACAATTTAAAAGAAAGAGTACAACGAGAGATGAGCGAGATTGCAAACAATCCGGTCGAAAAGAGGAACAAGGAGTATTACGAGAACTTGAAGGTTGCAAAGACATGAATCAAGAGTTTAATGGACAAGATAGAATTGAAACCACTCGCGGTTAAAACTAGATAGAGAAGGAATAAGATTGATATATTTTGGGCAGCACTCATTGTAAATGGAAGAATTGAACATGAACTTGACAAGATGAGAGGATAATTGATGAAATCAACAACACTTTGCCTCGAATTGAAAGAATGGCACAAGGGGTAAAACATTTCAGACCGCACTCCGGTTGAGAAGGAGGCAAAACTTGATTAGATGAGACAGCTCGAATGAAAACCGACACTCGGCTAAGCGGATAAGCAAGGAAAAGAACATAATATTTGCAAAATGAGATGATGGAGTCGAAGAGTAACATCACAAAGCCTCCGGAAGAAAGAATAGAAGATAGATCATTGGAATAAAAGAATGGAGAAGAAAATGCCAACTTCTGCCACAAATGAACTTGGAAAAGCACCCTTGCAAAGAAGAATTGAGCGGAGTTATTGGAAAACCAACAACGAAGCGAATAAGTTTGTAGTGGGCTTATGTTAACATCTCAACATTATGAGGTGACAACCGACCACTAAAGGAAACAAATAATATAATTGATAACACCGGCGAGATGAAAAATTTCTTCCACCAAGATGATAGAGATAACTTGGATCATTGATAAGCACCACAAAAGCAACATTCCTTAGGGAAGGCTTTAGGTGAAATATGACCCAAGATGACTCCAACAAAGGATTGATGGATTTAAATACCTCATTCTTGACAACATGTGAATCATGAAGCCACGAGGAGAAATTGCCAAGGATGACATAACACCATCTCAAAAGATAAGGTAGAAAGAATTGCACTTGAATGCAAGATGAAGAATGCTTGAACTAGTCAAAACAAAACATGTGTTGAGCACCATGTTTATTTTTAGAAGTATAGCTTGGCGGATCATAACCGAGAGAAAACTTGAAGAACAATTGAAGAATGAAAGGAGTTCTTGATGAACCACCATGTAGAGCCTCGGTCTTGAAGAACAATTGAAAAATGAAAGGAGTCCTTGATAAACCACCATGTAGAGCCTCCGATAAGCAAAATGATGAAAAGAATAGGATCCAAGCCTAGAAATGATTTAGAAGGAGCTTAGCGATGAGATAATGCGAAAACTTGGAACCGGAAAGAAAAGATGAACATCTTAGAACCGATAATTACTTCATCATGAACAATCTCGGAAGAAGGAATTAATCACTTGGATGAAACAAGAATAAGAATTATGTCATGCCTATCCTTCACCAATTTAAATTGATGACAAACAGCGGTTTGGCATACTACTTATTCTCATAGAAAGGATTAAAAAGATATGGCGCAAACTTGAGAAGGTATTGATGGAACCACGGTGGAATTTGGAAACAACGAATGATTTGATATGATAACAAAGGAAGAAATCTTGAGCGACCACCGTAATAACTTGAAAAACAATTGAAGAAAAGAGAGCGAATCGCAGGGAAGAATTGAGAATGAGCGTAGAAAAGGCACAATTCACGGGAAGAATTGAAAGCGACATTGATACTTGAGGAATTTAGATACAAAAGAATGAAGAGATCATGAACTGATTAGAGGATATTTGAGCGATTCACGGTAAGATTTGGAGAATGATAGCTACTGCTGAGAATGAAGAATTATGACATGATGGCCTTGGAGGAAGAAATGGAAACAACTCATGAAATGCTCGGATGGGTGAAAAGAATTCCCAATCGAAAACAATTATGAGAGGATGGCATCAAACTAGAACCATGAATCTTGAAGAGAATGGAACAAGATTTAAGAGAAACTCTTCTTGGTCTTCAAGCGTGACGAAAACACCACCAAAATTGCTGAGATACTCGGGAGAATGAAAAGCAAAGATGTTGAGCCAACAAAGAAAAAGAATTTGAAAGATTTTGGAGAAAGACATATGGCTGATGAAAATTCATTCATCGTCAAACTTTGCAATGAATTTGAGAATAACTCCGGAGAATTAGAAGAGTCGAGGTAAGATCATGGGAAAAGACACATGGGTTAGGGCCCTCAAAAAAAACATCGTTGAACAATATTAAAGAGAGGTTGCACGGTTGAATTAAATGGCTTGAATGAGATAACAACCTCGAAATATCTTGAGCGGATTGAGAATGGAAACACAAGTCTTGTGAGATATCTTGACACTCTGGAACAAATGAATAGCAAGAAGTGAATGATTAAGAGGTGCATCGGCATGAAAAAGCATTAGAAGCGAGGAAAAGAATATGATGAATATCGAAAGTTTGAATTAAATCCACGGAGAAGGAACAACGATGAAGGATGATGATCTTGAAATTGTTGAGCATCTTCATAGGAATCACCGGATAAGAACATTGAAAGAAAAGAATGAAAGAGACTTCACATGAATAAATGGATACTTGATTAAAATAAATGAGTCCTTGAAGAAAAAAGGGTGGGAGGCGGAAAAACAAAGACAACTTGGGACGGATGAAATGGATACCGTTGAGAAAACTTAGAGTTGATCTTGCGAATGTTGAAATGATCGGATCCACTTGAAAAGAAGAGCGCCCGGTTGGAAAAGAATTAACATGAAGACCTTGATGATCAAGAAGGATTAGTATTCACATAGCAATATGAGAACACCGTTTAAGGAAGGTATGGATTCAACATTTGACTTGAAGCAACTCGAATACCACAAATAAAACAAAACAAAAGGATTTGGCTTGCGAGAATAAGCGGAACAAATACATATGATAAGATTTACCCAATCTCATATCATGCATCTGTCGGAAAAGATATTCTAGGAGCTACTTGAATTCCCACCTATAAAATTTCGAAACTTTACGGTTATGCAATCTGGTGTTGGGGATACAGGGGACACAAAATATATCACCCAAACTAACAATACCTAGATCCATTTGTATCCATCCGTCAACACATAACCAAGAAAACTCCGGAAATCGTGTACCTCAACCTTCGAAAAGCATCCGTTATACGAGTCATGGCAATACTCCCGAGCTCGCCCCATTACTGGGTTATCGGGGTTATCTCACCAACAACCGCACAAAAGAGATTTCGATGTCGGTAAAACTCAGGTATTCGAAACTACAGCGATAAAATTGTGGCGACAACACCTCGGAGCTCAACTCCCGGGACAACTGCCACAACCCTAAATGTCGGGAGGCACCAGAACAATGTTCTCGTCACAAGACTATCGGAGCGATTCCAAGATACCAGCGTGATCCTAAAAAAGAATTACGTGAAATTTGAGGAGAGGAAAGACAAAACATCTCGTGGGAGGCCTCACCAGGCGGCAGAAGGGGTGAGGAGTAAAAAATCCTACTCTCGATATATATAATACTAAGACTCAAAATAGTTTCTTCTAGACTCAACAACAGCCAACAAACAAGGGGCTCCTAAGGTCGGTCGAGGCTCTGATACCAACTTGTCACGCCCAAGATCGACCCTATCCTAAAAGGAACTCGAAGGTCCCACCAAGGATAGAAAGCATCTTGAAGGCGCTTTTGCAAGGTGGATATCATTACATCAACATTACATAATAGTGGGGATACATCCAATACATACAATGTCACATGAATACATCAATACAACATACAGATCAACATCCGACTACGGATGAAACATAAACAAAACTCAAACAATATCCACCACTAGCCAGGCTGCCGACACAGAACCTATCCCTGATCGAAGAAGAAGCGGAAGAAGAACTCCAACACAAATAAACATCGCTCTCGCGTCATGATCATCGCATAACCTGTACACACTGCTGGTGGTGGTGTAATCTGTGAGCCACGAGGACTCGGCAATCCCATTACCATGGGTATCAAGACTAACAAAGCTTAAATAGGAAAGGAAGGGATAAAGTGGTGAGGTTGCAGCAGCGGCTAAGCATATATGGTGGCTAACATACATAAATGAGGCGAGAGTAGAAACAAAGGAGCGAGTCGTCAACTAGTAATGATCAAGAAGTGATCCTGAACTCCTACTTACGTCGGACATAACCCGAAACCGTGTTCTCCTCTCGATCAACCCGAAAAGAGACACTCACGATTCACGCTTTACGGTTGGTGTATTTTAATTAAGATCAACTTGGGTTTTCTACAACGGACATTAACAAATTCCATCTGCCACATAACAGCTTGCACGCGGCTTTGAAAGTTCAAACCCTGCGGGTGTCCCAACAACCCATGATAAGCTCTCGCGATCAGCGAAGGATATTCCTTCTCCCGGGAAGACCCGATCAGTCTCGGAATCGGCTACAAGACATTCGACAGCAATAAAACAAGACCAGCAAAGCCGCCGGATCGCCCGACAATCCCGATAGGAGCTGCACATATCTAGTTCTCGAGGCAACACGGATGAGACTAGCTACGAGTAAAACCAACCCTCAAGTTGCCCCAAGGTGGCCCCATGAGTGGCTCAGTTCGAACCAGCACAGAAACCTTGCCGGGGCTATATAAAAGATGACCCTTGGGTTGGCCGACCCAAGGGAAGGGTATAATAGTGGTGGTGAGGCAAATGGTAAAACCAAGGTTGGGCCTTCTTTGGAAAAGTCTTATTCAAAGAGAAGCTCAAGGGGTCCATAAATCACCGACAGCGTTAGGGACGCAAAATCCGGGAACATAACACCGATATAGTGCAGAAACTAGAAGCGGCAAGAGTGGAACAAAACACCAGGCATAAGGCGAGCCTTCCACCCTTTACCAAGTGTATAGATGCATTAATAATATAAGATATATTGTGATATCCCAACAAGTAAACATGTTCCAAGAAGGAACAACATCTCCATGTTCAACAAGGAACAAAACTTCATCTTCTGCAACTAACAGCAGCTATAAGAGGGCTGAGCAAAGCGGTAACATAGCCAAACAACGGTTTGCTAGGAAGGGACAAAGGTTAGAGGTTCATGGCAATTTGGGAGGCTTGATAAGCAAGTGATAGGCAAGCCAGCCAGCATAGCGATAAAACGAAGCAACTAGCATAGCAATGATAGTAGTGAGATCCAGTAGGTAGCAGTCATGCACCTAAATCCCGCTAGGAAGAAGAAGCGAGTCCATGAAGAAGATGAGCGGAAGTAGTCGAGCGAATCCTCACAATCGCAACATTACGGAACGAGAAGCAACACGGAAAGAAACAAACAACATGATAAATGCACAAGCATAAACATGGCAAGATGCACAATCAAGTATGATGCATGTCGGTTTAATGAGGCATGGCATGGCAAGTGCAACAACCAATACTACCAATTAAGTGGAGCTCAATATACAGCGGGTTGCATATTGACAAAAACACCACATGCAATTATTTAGTTTGATCTCGTTTAGGTACACAACAATATTAAATGTTTTT
>CM038678.1:189335698-189453566 GCA_021605205.1 Aegilops longissima | reverse complement strand
CGAGAGCATGGAGGGAGTTTGGTGGGTTTTGGGCCAGTTTGAAGGTGTTGGGCTGTAAACAAAAGAGGCTTTTCGGTTACCCGGTTAACCGTTGGAGTACCAAACGACCTCCAAATGATCCGAAACTTGACAGGCGGTCTACCGGTGCTATACCAAGGCCGCTTGACAAACCTCGGTCCATTCCGAGACCGTTTAACACCCGCACATGAAAAGAGGTAAAAGAGGGCGCAGGGAGACATAGGAGTGCCGGATTGGAAAACGGACAACGGGGAAAATGCTCGGATGCATGAGACGAACACGTATGCAAATGCGATGCACATGATGACATGATATAAAATGCAGATGACGACATGGCAAAGTGCAACACGCAAGCACATGACATGGCAAAGACGACGAATAACTGGCGGACACCTGGCGCATCGAATCCGGGGCGTTACATGCACCACCTCGGAAGCAGTCTGGCATAAAGCTCGGACGCTAGTGGCTGGCTCCATAGAGGGCATTTCCGGCATTAAGCTCGGCTAAACTCTTTCAAACTTCTTTGTGCCAAGGTGATTTACGACACCTCGGATACAGTCCGGCGGTGGAGCTCGGATACATAGTCCGGCGTTGGAGCTCGGATACCGTCCGGCGTTGGAGCTCGGATACATAGTCCGGCGATAGAGCTGGAAGCAGTCCGCATTGGTGCTCGCTGCAAAGATACTCGAATGTAGTCCGCGTTAGAGCTCGGACGCAAGAGGACACCGCCTCCGGAATAACTTCAAACCCGAGGTGTGGCATAAAAATAACAAGGCATTGATAAAGGCCGAACTTAAAGGCTCTCGGATACCCGACGTAAACTCGTCGAATGCATTTCGCGATCCTCAAGATCGAAGATGAGAAGATTTGTTGAACCAGTTTTCAAGACCGACGATCAAGATGAAGAACAGTTCGAAGAATCGAGGGCGCCCCCAACTTGAAGACCGGTTCAGGGGCTAATGACGGTGTCCTGGACTAGGGGTACTCACCACGCCGCCTCCCGATCGCTTGATTGGGCCGAGGATCCCCATGGTCAGATACTCATGGGCCAGTCCCGACAGCTTGCCGATACAAGGAAGATTCCACAAGACTTGGCGATCAAGACAAGGACTCTCCCCACCGCGATTCGGGTTAGGACTTTGTTATCCTAGGCCTCTGGTGCATTATATAAACCGAGGCCAGGCTAGTCGATAGAGAAAAACAATCATACCATAGGGTAGCTTCTAGGGTTTAGCCTCCTTGATCTCGTGGTAGATCCACTCTTGTAACACACATTATCAATATTAATCTAGCAGGACGTAGGGTTTTACCTCCATCAAGAGGGCCCGAACCTGGGTAAAACATCGTGTTCCTTGTCTCCTGTTACCATCCGCCTAGACGCACAGTTCGGGACCCCCTACCCGAGATCCGCCGGTTTTGACACCGACAGGCGCCAACAATTGGCCATTTTGAAGGGGGACATCAGGTACACTTATCGTGACTAAAGTTGGTCCTCGCCTGCCAAAAGCTCCTGTGGTGACGCCTGCTTGGGCTCCACAATGACTTCCTTCCTGCCGTTGGGCTGGTCTTGGTCTCGTTGCAATCAAATGGGTGCCTTTGCTTGATGCTCTCGCCGCGCTTGCTCCCTTTGCACCAAAGAGGAAAGGAGGACATCTGCTGGCTGGCGCCCCCGGCGCGCCTTGGTCGCTCATGGCTTGCGCATGGGCACCTCGGGAGGTACCCCGCCTCCTCGCGAGCAAGCCTGATGAGGCCGTGCCTGAGGAGGCTCCGTGTCGTCCGCCCCGCGAGGCTTGGCCCCTCGCGAGGGTCTTGGGCTTGTGTCGATGAAGATGGGCCGTGCTGGGCCCCTCCTTGAGCCACGCCGCAGGACGCAGGCAGGCAAGTCTGGGGACCCCCGTTCATAGAACGCCGACAGAAGGCCGCCGCCTGGAATGCTTCCCAGGGGGTGGGGTCGCTGGGATGGCGCAGCGGCGGGTGTTGGCCCCACCCTTGGTCCTGTTGGCAGTTCCTCCAGCAGCAGCAACGGCGCCTGGGTGTCCAGCAATTCTTCCAAGCCCGACGAGTCTCCGGAGACGAGCGACGACAGCTACGCCCCCTGAAGCTCTCGCCATGCTCAGAGCGCAGCAGCGGCATCCTCCGCCGCCGCCGCTGATCCGACGGGTTAGCGCCACCTCCCGTGGCCCATCGCTGATGATGGCATCGGCGGCAAAGGCGTGTAGATATGACTCTGAAACCTTCTCCTTTTGTTCCCTGCGAGGAATCGAGGTGACCCCATGGGGGGTGTAAAGGGTCTGTAATGCCTTTTGTGTCAATATCATCCTTATTACGAACATTCATGATTGCGTGTCTTGCTTCAGCTTGGTCCCCCCTTTCCAACCTCGCGGTAGCTTAGTGGTCTACGCCGATAGGTCCCAATCCCCAGGCAGGCTGTAGCCGTCGCTGGTATGCCAGGTCGAGGTGAGTAGCCCAAGGTCCAGTGAGAGCTCCCGAGGCGCGATGCTCAAGAGGTCCCCTTTAGTGTGCAAGCAACTACCTGAAGGCGGGAAAGGAAGGTGGCGTCGCCGTAGCAAGGCTGCAACAGATGGAAATCCTGTGTCATAGCACTGGGCTGGCTTGAGTGCGAGACTTATCATAGCGACCCTGGGTCGACTTCCATGTGCAGCATTCAATTCGTGCGTTAGCGGCTGTGAGAAGATTGGGTTTGGATCAAGTTGGCCTCTCTCCCTTTTCACGCTCTTCTAGGTGATCTGCGTCCTCAGGTCCCGACCCTCGCGCGAGCTTAGTCGCCGCGGGTATGCCAGGTCGCGGTGCCGTGGTCATGGCCTGGGGGTGAGGGCTGGAGAGTCAGTAGGAGATCCTGAGACGCGATGCTCAAGAATCCCCCCTTTAACACGCAAGAGAACAGCGTGAAAAAGAAGGAGCCTACAGCGCCATCCATCGTCAGCCTCCGGGGATTCCTGCAGGTTAGCGCGAGGGGGAGTGCAGACTGCAACCGTGTCTGCTGGTCTGCCGCTCGTCCTTCCGCAAGAACATGAAGGCACTGAGGGCCTGGTGAGGTGACGTGCGTGGGGCGTGCCGCGAGCCAGAGCTCGACCGCTCAGGTTTGTCAGCATTGTAGGGACGGACCCGAGCACAAGCGCCGTGCCAGCATGTGCAGCCCTCGTTGCGGGATGAGCAGGAGGCCGGCCAGCAACGCGGGTGGCTGCGAGGGGCAACAGCTAAGCAAGTGATAATCATGAAATGACTCAAGCAATGAGGCAGGTTAGCTCAAATAGATGCAAGAACGATACATGCCACTCGGATGGACCCGAGTGGCCTGGGGATGATGCAGCCCGAGGGCGCTCCCACAGAGTAAGCTAAAGATGCAAAAGGATACGCGTCGCGGGGACAGGCCTGTGTGGCTTGGGGATAATGCTGCCCAAGGGGCGCCCCCAGCTGAATGAACTCAAAAGAGTCACCTGATACCATAGCTGGAGTGGGGTTGGAGTAGCTGAAGATGCATGCTGGAGAAGCTACTCCTCACGAGCCACCAGGGTCCAGAGCATTAGGAGGCTCGGTTAGCCCAGGTGGCTCCAGAAGAACGGTCGCCATCTCCGCTAGGACGTCGTGATGCCTGGCCTACTGAGCCGCCAGAACGCTCCGCAAGTGGCGCTGGAAGGTGACAGACGCGTTCAGCATGCCAAATGGCATGCGAACATAGTTGTGAGGTAGACCCTCGCACTGTCCAACGCACGAAGGCCAGAAACGTCCCTGAGACACGGCCCTGTTGAGCCCTGGAATGTCGACGCAGACGCGCAGCCCGCCGTCCTCGCCGGGATGGGGGGCTACGCCGGGTGGCTGGTGGTCGTCGCCATGTATGGTCCTTGCCTCTTGAAGCTCCTGGTTTACCTTGGTGATGAAATCTTGAGCACCAGGCGCTCCACACCTTGTGCCTTCTTGAGGGAAACGTGCGGAAGGGCTGCATTCACCTCGCGAGAAAACTTCTTGAAGATGCGTTGGGAGGCTGGGGCCTGAGCGCCACTGTCGGTGCCAAAACCGGTGGATCTCGGTTAGGTGGTCCCGAAATGTGCGTCTAGATGGATGGTAACAGGAGACGAGGGACACGATGTTTTTACCCAGGTTCGGGCCCTCTCGATGGAGGTGAAACCCTTCTCCTGCTTGATTGATATTGATGATATGGGTAGTACAAGAGTTGATCTACCTCAAGATCAGAGAGGCTAAACCCTAGAAGCTAGCCTATGGTATGATTGTTGTTCGTCCTACGGACTAAACCCTCCGGTTTATATAGATACCGGAGGGGGCTAGGGTTACACAGAGTCGGTTACAAGGAAGGAGATCTACATATCCGTATTGCCAAGCTTGCCTTCCACGCCAAGGAGAGTCCCATCCGGACACGGACGAAGTCTTCAATCTTGTATCTTCATAGTCCAACAGTCCGCCAAAGGTTATAGTCCGCTGTCCGGATACCCCTAATCCAGACTCCTCAAGAGTCTCCGAACCAGGCTTCAATGACGACGAGTCCGGCGCGCAGATTGTCTTCGGCATTGCAAGGCGGGTTCTTCTATAAACTAAGAGTAATGTCCGGCTTCTTGTAAATGTTGCGCTTCTTGGCTTCCGCGTCCAATAATGGCTATCTTCCACGTGTCAAGCGAATGTGAGGAGCCAGGGCGTTTTTACATTTACCACCCTAGCAGTGCGAATGAACTGTATATTTAAAGAAACGAGGACTCCCAGATCCAAACCACACCATCCTCCCTCATCGAGCATTCATCGGAGCGCGCCCGAAAAAAAATCCACCCCAGCATGGCCGGCCAGCGCAGCTCCTCCTCTCGCTCCCCCAGCCCCATGCCCAGCGATTGGAAGAGGTGTTCCGTCCCGCACAGCCAATTAGTGGAGCTTCAGACCCAGGGATTTCTTCCCCCAGCGTATATGGTCCCGATTCGATCCGGGCTCGCCACCTATAATGGCGGGGAGCAAGGAGAGAACTTGCCCAACCCCTCTAAGGGAGAGCGGGTATGCCTCGTCCCTTATTTGTTAAGGGGACTTGGATTTCCAATCCAACCATTTCTCCGAGGGCTCCTGGAGTTCTACGGCCTCCAGTTGCACAACCTTACCCCTGCCTCCATACTTCATATCGCTGGCTACGTAGCCCTTTGCGGGCTGTTCTTGGGCTGTGAAGCTCCTTTCGCACTGTGGAAGAAGTTGTTCTGCCTTGTGCCCCGTTCATAGAGGGGGTCAATATATCAAGTGGGCGGAGCCGAAGTATGGTGCATCGCCGGGACCGGATACCTATCCGGAACCCCGAAGAAGGCGTCCGAAGACTGGCCTTCGGAGTGGTTTTATATGGAGGATGTCCCTCTTCTGGATCCTATTCGGATTGGCCTTCCTGAGTTTGATAATGCTCCTTTGAAGAAGCGCCTGAGTTGGCGACCAAGGAGCCCTCGGGAGGAAGATGATAGAGACGTCCTTTACCTGATGGACCGGATAAAGGTATTGGATCAATCAGGACTGACCATAACCGAGGTTATGGCAATATGCATTATGCGGGGGGTGCAGCCGCTTCAATATCGAGGCCACCCTATGTGGGATTTCAACGGGGAAGATGACGCCACCCGCTGCGGCCGCAAGGGGCCGGACTCGACGGCTGCCCTGGCAAAAATCTTGTCCGGTTTGTACAAGGGAGAAGAGGAGGAATTCCTCCGCGTCAAACCATGCTACCTCTTGAGCTTGCGTTGGTTTTCCCCAAAGAGGAGAGGATGATGCAGCAGAGTAGCGTAAGTATTTCCCTCAGTTTTTGAGAACCAATGTATCAATCCAGTAGGAGGCCATGCTCAAGTCCCTCGTACCTGCACAAAACAATAGCTACACGCAACCAACGCGATTAGGGGTTGTCAATCCCTTCACGGTCACTTACGAGAGTGAGATCTGATAGATAGTATTTTTGGTATTTTTGATATAGAGATGCAAAGTAAAAAGTAAAAGGCAAAGTAAAAAAGCAAAGCAAAAGTAAAGTGATGGAGATTGATATGATGAGAATAGACCCGGGGGCCATAGGTTTCACTAGTGGCTTCTCTCGAGAGCATAAGTATTCTACGGTGGGTGAACAAATTACTGTTGAGCAATTGACAGAATTGAGCATAGTTATGAGAATATCTAGGAATGATCATGTATATAGGCATCACGTCCGTGACAAGTAGATCGAAACGATTCTGCATCTACTACTATTACTCCACTCATCGACCGCTATCCAGCATGCATCTAGAGTATTAAGTTAAAAACAGAGTAATGCTTTAAGCAAGATGACATGATGTAGAGAGATAAATTCATGCAATATGGAATAAACCCATCTTGTTATCCTCCATGGCAATGATACAATACGTGCCTTGCTGCCCCTTCTGTCACTGGGAAAGGACACCGCAAGATCGAACCCAAAGCTAAGCACTTCTCCCATGGCAAGAACTACCAATCTAGTTGGCCAAACCAAACGGATAATTCGAAGAAACTTGCAAAGATAACCAATCATACATAAAAGAATTTAGAAAAGATTCAAATATTATTCATAGATAGACTTGATCATAAACCCACAATTCATTGGTCTCAACAAACACACCGCAAAAAGAAGATTACATCGAATAGATCTCCACAAGAGAGGGGGAGAACATTGTATTGAGATCCAAAAAGAGAGAAGAAGCCATCTAGCTACTAACTATGGACTCGAAGGTCTGAGGTAAACTACTCACACTTCATCCGAGAGGCTATGATGATGTAGAAGCCCTCCGTGATGACGGCCCTCTCCGGCGGAGCTCCGGAACAGGCCCCAAGATGGGATCTCGTGGATACAGAAAGTTGCGGCGGTGGAATTAGGTTTTTGGCTCTGTATCTAGTCGTTTGGGGGTACGTCGGTATATATAGGAGGAAGAAGTATGTCAGTCGAGCTTCAGGGGGCCCACGAGGCAGGGGGCACGCCCTAGGGGGGGGCGCCCCCACCTCGTGACCGCCTCTCTGATGCCTTGGCATAGGGTCCAAGTCTCCTGGGTCATATTCGGGAAGAAAATCACGTTCCAGAAAGGTTTATTCCGTTTGGACTCCGTTTGATATTCCGTTTCTTCGAAACACTAAAATAGGCAAAAAAAACAGCAATTCTGGGCTGGGCCTCCGGTTAATAGGTTAGTCCCAAAAATAATATAGAAGTGGAAAATAAAGCCCAATATAGTCCAAAACAGTAGATAATATAGCATGGAGTAATAAAAAATTATAGATACATTGGAGACGTATCTGGCATCCCCAAGCTTAATTCCTGCTCATCCTCGAGTAGGTAAATGATAAAAAGAGAATTTTTGATGCGGAGTGCTACTTGGCATAATTTCAATGCAAATATTCTTAATTGTGGTATGAATGTTCAGATTCGAAAGATTCAAGACAAAAGTTTATATTGACATAAAAATAATAATACTTCAAGCATACTAATAGAGCAATTATGTCTTCTCAAAATAACATGTCCAAAGAAAGTTAGCCCTACAAATCATATAGTTTGGCTATGCTCTATCTTCACCACACAAAGTATTTAAGTCATGCACAACCCCGATGACAAGCCAAGCAATTGTTTCATACTCTAACTTTTTCAAAAAAAATTCGATCTTCACTCAATACATGAGCGTGAGCCATGGATATAGCACTATATGTGGAATAGAATGGTGGTTGCAGAGAAGACAAAAAGAGGGGAAGATAGTCTCACATCAACTAGGCGTATCAACGGGCTATGGAGATGCCCATCCATAGATATCAATGTGAGTGAGTAGGGATTGCCATGCAACGGATGCACTAGAGCTATAAGTATATGAAAGCTCATCAAAAGAAACTAATTGAGTGTGCATCCAACTCGCTTGCTCACGAAGACCTAGGGCAATTTGAGGAAGCCCATCATTGGAATATACAAGCCAAGTTCTATAATGAAAAATGCCCACTAGTATATGAAAGTGACATAACGAGAGACTCTCTATCATGAAGATCATGGTGCTACTTTGAAGCACAAGTGTGGTAAAAGGATAGTAACATTGTCCCTTCTCTCTTTTTCTCTCATTTTTTGGGCCTTTTTTTTCTTCTTTTTATGGCCTCTTTTTTTTCGTCCGGAGTCTCATCCCGACTTATGGGGGATTCATAGTCTCCATCATCCTTTCCTCACTCAGGACAATGTTCTAAAAATGATGATCATCACACTTTTATTTTTCTTACAACTCAACAATTACAACTCAATACTTAGAACAAATATGACTCTATTTGAATGCCTCCGGCGGTGTACCGGGATATGCAATGAATCAAGAGTGAGATGTATGAAACAATTATGAATGGTGGCTTTGCCACAAATACGATGTCAACTACATGATCATGCTAGCAATATGACAATGATGGAGCGTGTCATAATAAACGGAACGGTGGAAAGTTGCATGGCAATATATCTCGGAATGGCTATGGAAATGCCATGATAGGTAGGTATGGTGGCTGTTTTGAGGAAGGTATATGGTGGGTGTATGATACCGGCGAAAGGTACGCGGTATTAGAGGCTAGCAATGGTGGAAGGATGGGAAAAAGTGCGTATAATCCATGGACTCAACATTAGTCATAAAGAACTCATATACTTATTGCAAAAATCTAGAAGTTATCAAAGCTAAGTATTACGCGCATGCTCCTAGGGGGATAGATTGGTAGGAAAAGACCATCGCTCGTCCCCGACCGCCACTCATAAGGAAGACAATCAATAAATAAATCATGCTCCGACTTCATCACATAATGGTTAACCATACGTGCATGCTACGAGAATCACAAACTTTAACACAAGTATTCTTTAAATTCACAACTACTCAACTAGCATGACTCTAATATTATCACCTTCATATCTCAAAACAATTATCATGCTTCAATCTTTTCTTAGTATTCAACGCACTCAAAAGAAAGTGTCACAAATCTTAAATACCAAGCATATTAACATTAAGACAATTACCATGCTATTAAGACTCTCAAAATAATTTAAGTGAAGCATGAGAGATCAATAGTTTCTTTAAAACAAACCACCACCGTGCTCTAAAAGATCTAAGTGAAGCACGTAGAGCAAAATTATAACGCTCATAGGATATAAGTGAAGCACATAGAGCAAAACTATAACGCTCAAAAGATATAAGTGAAGCACATAGAGTATTCTATCAAATTCCAATTCATGTATGGCTTTCTCAAAAGGTGTGTAAATAAAGGATGATTGTGGCACACTAACAAACAAAGACACAAATAATACAAGACGCTCCAAGCAAAACACATATCATGTTGGTGAATAAAAATATAGCTCCATGTAAATTACCGATGGAAGTAGACGAAAGAGGGGATGCCTTCCGGGGCATCCCCAAGCTTTGACTTTTTGGTGTCCTTGTATTATCTTGGGGGTGCCATGGGCATCCTGTCACGCCCAAGATGCGACCCTATCCTAAAGGAACTCGAAGGTCCCACCAAGGATAGAAGCGCATCTTGAAGACGCTTTTGCAAGGTGGATATCATTACATCAACATTACATAATAGTGGGGATACATCTAATACATACAATGTCACATGAATACATCAATACAACATACAGATCAACATCCGACTACGGATGAAACATAAACAGAAACTCAAACAATATCCACCCTGCTAGCCCAGGCTGCCGACCTGGAACCTATCCCCTGATCGAAGAAGAAGCAGAAGAAGAACTCCAACACAAATAAACATCGCTCTCGGCCATGATCATCGTGATAACCTGTACCTGCAACTGGTGGTGTAGTAATCAGAGCCACGAGGACTCAGCAATCCCATTACCATGGGTATCAAGACTAACAAAGCTTAAATAGGAAAGGAAGGGATAAAGTGGTGAGGTTGCAGCAGCGCTAAGCATATATGGTGGCTAACATACGCAAATGAGAGCGAGAAGAGAAACAAAGGAACGGTCGTCAACTAGTAATGATCAAGAAGTGATCCTGAACTCCTACTTACGCCGACATAACCCGAAAACCGTGTTCTCCTCTCGATCAACCCCAAAAGAGACACTCACGGTTGGTGTATTTTAATTAAGATCAACTTCGGTTTTCTACAACCGACATTAACAAATTCCCATCTGCCACATAACCGCGGCACGACTTTCGAAAGTTCAAACCCTGCAGGGTGTCCCAACTTAGCCCATGATAAGCTCTCGCGATCAACGAAGGATATTCCTTCTCCCGGAAGACCCGATCAGTCTCGAATCCGCCACAAGACATTTCGACAAAGAATAAAACAAGACCAGCAAAGCCGCCTGATCGCCGACAATCCCGATAGGAGCTGCACATATCTCGCTCGTGGCAACACCGGATGAGACTAGCTACGAGTAAAACCAACCTCAAGTTGCCCCAAGGTGGCCCATGCAGTAGCTCGGTTCGAACCAGCACTTAGAGAAGCACCGCCCGGGGGGCTAATAAAGATGACCCTTGGGTTGGCCACCCAAGGAAGGGTATAGGTGGTGGTGAGGCAAATGGTAAAACCAAGGTTGGGCCTTGCTGGAAAAGTCTTATTCAAAGCGAATCGTCAAGGGGTCCCATAAATCACCCGACCGCGTTAGGGACGCAAAATCCGGGAACATAACACCGATATGACGGAAACTAGGGCGGCAAGTGGAACAAAACACTGTGCATAAGGTCGAGCCTTCCACCCTTTACCAAGTGTATAGATGCATTAATAATATAAGATATATTGTGATATCCCAACAAGTAAACATGTTCCAAGAAGGAACAACATCTCCATGTTCCAACAAGGAACAAAACTTCATCTTCACCTGCAACTAACAACGCTATAAGAGGGGCTGAGCAAAGCGGTAACATAGCCAAACAACGGTTTGCTAGGAAGGGGACAAAGGTTAGAGGTTCATGGCAATTTGGGAGGCTTGATAAGCAAGTGATAGGCAGCGCAGCATAGCGATAGTACGAAGCAACTATCACAGCAATGATAGTAGTGAGATCCAGGGTAGCGGTCATCTTGCCTGAAATCCCGCTAGGAAGAAGAACGAGTCCATGAAGAAGATGAACGGAAGTAGTCGAACGAATCCTCACAATCGCAACATTACCAGAACCGAGAAGCAACACCGGAAAGAAACAAACAACACGATAAATGCACAAGCATAAACATGGCACGATGCACAATCAAGTATGATGCATGTCCGGTTTAATGAGGCATGGCATGGCAAAGTGCAACAACCAATACTACCAATTAAGTGGAGCTCAATATGCAACGGGTTGCATATTGACAAAACACCACATGCAATTATTTAGTTTGATCTCGCTTAGGTACACAACAATATTAAATGTTTTAAACATGGCAAGGGGTGAAGCATAATTAAACTAACTACTTAGGCAAGTTTAAATGAGGCCGAAATAAGAAACAACAATTCGGAAAAACCTCAAGAGCAATATTTTAGATTCGGTACTGTTCTGCCCTATACACAATTTTAGAGTTGTTAAACAGGAAAATAAAGTGCACCACGTTAAACTAGGCATTTTTCCACCCCATTTACATATAAAGTTTGTTTAAAACCGAGCTACGGTTATTTAGTTATGAATTAAATCATTTTAACATGGAATTATTAGCAAATTTAAATAAACAGCAAGTTGAACATTTTAACATGGGATGAAAATGACATATTATTAATCTACACAATTTTCTGAGCATTTTACATGTATAAAATATTTAATTCTGATGCACCATTTGTGAGTTATAAAATGCATGAAGACTAGGGACTTTTCTGCAAATCTGTTAAATCACTGGATAAATGCTAAAATCGCAGAACGAAAAAAAAACATGTATGGGCCGAATCTGCCTAGCCCAATAGTGGAAAGGCCAGGGGGCTGCTCACCAGGCCTCATGGGCCGGTTCATGAAGGAGGCCCAACAAGGGGGCGCAGCTGTGCTAGGAGGTCATGCCCAAGCTACTGGAGGCGCTGGTCAACCGAGCTGCCGCTGCTCTCGCTTCAAGGCCAGAACAGCAGCAGTTCGAGGCAGGGGCCAGGGCGATGCAGAGGAGGCGAGCAGGGCGCCGGTGACCGGGAGCAGAGCTCCGGCGAGCGGGGCAAATGGGCGGCAAGGTCTCGGGCATGGGGAAGCTCGGATCGACCAGATCCAAGGCGCGGGGAGCCCGTTCCTGGCGGCGGCGGGGCACGACAGCTTGCACAGGCTCGGGGCGACGAGGATCCGTTCTAGGACGAAGCAGCGGCAGGCGTCCATGGCGACGGAGTATCTGGGAGAGAGAGGGATTAGAGAGAGAGAGGAAACCAAAGAAGAAGACGGGAGGAGGAGGCAAGGTGCTGGCCTGCGGGTCGACGGCGGCGACAAGGCTGACGAAGTGGCCGTCGGAGTCGCGGAGCTTGTGCGCGAGCAGAGGAGCTCAGGGACTCGGGCGCGCGAGGCTGCAAGAAGCTTCGGCTGGTCGAGGAACTTGGCGACGCGGACGCCGGGGTTGGGGCCCTCGGCCGCGGGGTGTGGAAGGAGCAGGTCGGGGTGGCCTCCAGCCAAGCGGACGGGCGTGCACGGGCGGGAACGAGCAGAGGCAAAGCCTCAGGTTCTTGCTGATCCAGAGAGCGAGGGAGGCTGCGGCTGGGCTCGAAGCGGACTTGGCGACGGGGACGGAGGAGCGGGGCTCCGGCGAGGTTGGGACTCCGGCGAGCCGAGGCGAGGCCGGGAACGGATCAAGGCCCCGGATCCACGGCGGAGGACGCGCGGGCTCGCCTCGTTCCTGTCCCTGACGAAGAGAGACAAAGAGAGGTGAGACAGGGAGAGGGAAAGGAAGAGAACGGAGGAGGAGGTTCGGGGAGGATTTGGATCATGGGTGCGGGCTCTCGTTGGTGGGGAACCGAGGGAGGCAGTGGATCGATGGATTGGATCGAGCAGGTGGAGAGGTGGCCGGCTCGGGATGGATCCCGAGGAAGATGGTGGCGGCGGAGATGGGGACAAACCTCCTAGAAATTAGGGTTGGGATGATTTGGTAGGTGATGGTCTTATATATAGCAAGAGGATTTTTAGATACGGGTATTTGGTCCGTCCGATTTTAATCGGACGGACGAGAAATAAATAGATAGGGAGTCTAAATAAGAAAACGGAGATGTTTTAGGGATGTTGGGGGATGATTCGGACTCATCGGTCATGACCGTGCGGGTCGGGTTCGGAAGAGGTTTTGGACATGGTTGCGAAGGGGTTCGATGCACTGTGCAAAGAGGGATTAGGTGGGCATTTAGATGAGAGGGGAAAAACAAAGACAAAGGTTGTCTGACGAAAGGCCACGGGGACTAGGTGGGTTTTGTTGGACTCGGAGAAAGAGAGAAGAGAGGGGTCCAAATGGTCTGAGAGAAGGTCAACAAAGGCAGGGAACGGCAACTACTTAACGACTACGAGCTTTTCAGAAAACAATGCCGATGCAATGCACATGATGCGATGAGATGAAATGCACGACAATGAACACAAAGCAAAACAAAAGACAAAACCCAACCACAATGGAAATAAAATAACACATCTCCGGAAAAGGCAAGAGTTGGAGTTACCGATATAGAAAGTTGTATCCGGGGCGTTACAACACTCCACCACTACGAGAGGATCTCGTCCCGAGATCTAGGATGGCACCGCAGAGAAAAGGAAGAAGAAGATAAGAGGTAAACTAAGTTGCTTCTTCGACCAATGAGTGAAACCAAAGAACCTTGAGAGGTTAAACAATTTAAAAGAAAGAGTACAACAGAGATGAACGAGATTGCAAACAATCCGGTCGAAAAGAGGAACAAGGAGTATTACGAGAACTTGAAGGTTGCAAAGACATGAATCAAGAGTTTAATGGACAAGATAGAATTCGAAACCACTCGCGGTTAAAACTAGATAGAGAAGGAATAAGATTGATATATTTTGGGCAGCACTCCGACTGTAAATGGAAGGAATTGAACATGAACTTGACAAGATGAGAGGATAATTGATGAAATCAACAACACACTGCCTCCGGAATTGAAAGAATGGCACAAGGGGTAAGAAACATTTCAGACCGCACTCCGGTTGAGAAGGGAGGCAAAACTTGATTAGATGAGACAGCTCGAATGAAAACACGACACTCCGGCTAAACGGATAAGCAAGGAAAAGAACATAATATTTGCAAAATGAGATGATGGGTCGAAGAGAGTAACATCACAAAGCCTCCGGAAGAAAGAATAGAAGATAGATCATTGGAATAAAAGAATGGAGAAGAAAATGCCAACTTCTGCCACAAATGAACTTGGAAAAGCACCCTTGCAAAGAAGAATTGAACGGAGTTATTGGAAAACCAACAACGAAACGAATAAGTTTGTAGTGGGCTTATGTTAACATCTCAACATTATGAGGTGACAACCGACCACTAAAGGAAACAAATAATATAATTGATAACACCGACGAGATGAAAAATTTCTTCCACCAAGATGATAGAGAGATAACTTGGATCATTGATAAGCACCACAAAAGCAACATTCCTTAGGGAAGGCTTTAGGTGAAATATGACCCAAGATGACTCCAACAAAGGGATTGATGGATTTAAATACCTCATTCTTGACAACATGTGAATCATGAAGCACGAGGAGAAATTGCCAAGGATGACATAACACCATCTCAAAAGATAAGGTAGAAAGAATTGCACTTCGGAATGCAAGATGAAGAATGCTTGAACTAGTCAAAACAAAACATGTGTTGAGCACCATGTTTATTTTTAGAGTATAGCTTGGCGGATCATAACTTCGAGAGAAAACTTGAAGAACAATTGAAGAATGAAAGGAGTTCTTGATGAACCACCATGTAGAGCCTCCAGTCTTGAAGAACAATTGAAAAATGAAAGGAGTCCTTGATAAACCACCATGTAGAGCCTCCAGTAAGCAAAATGATGAAAAGAATAGGATCCAAGCCTAGAAATGATTTAGAAGGAGCTTCGCGATGAGATAATGCCGAAAACTTGGAACTTCGGAAAAGAAAAGATGAACATCTTAGAACCGATAATTACTTCATCATGAACAATCTCCGGAAGAAGGAATTAATCACTTGGATGAAACAAGAATAAGAATTATGTCATGCCTATCCTTCACCAATTTAAATTGATGACAAGCAACGGATTTGGCATACTACTTATTCTCATAGAAAGGATTAAAAAAGATATGGCGCAAACTTGAGAAGGTATTGATGGAACCACCGGTGGAATTTGGAAACAACGAATGATTTGATATGATAACAAAGGAAGAGAAATCTTGAACGAACCACCGTAATAACTTGAAAAACAATTGAAGAAAAGAGAACGAATCGCCGGGAAGAATTGAGAATGAACGTAGAAAAGGCACAATTCACCGGGAAGAATTTGAAAACGACATTGATACTTGAGGGAATTTAGATACAAAAGAATGAAGAGATCATGAACTGATTAGAGGATATTTGAACGATTCACCGGTAAGATTTGGAGAATGATAGCTACACGCTGAGAATGAAGAATTATGACATGATGGCCTTCGGAGGAAAGAAATGGAAACAACTCATGAAATGCTCCGGATGGGTGAAAAGAATTCCCACAATCGAAAACAATTATGAGAGGATGGCATCAAACTAGAACCATGAATCTTGAAGAGAATGGAACAAGATTTAAGAGAAACTCTTCTTCGGTCTTCAACTGACGACGAGAAACACCACCAAAATTGCTGAGATACTCCGGGAGAATGAAAAGCAAAGATGTTGAGCCAACAAAGAAAAAGAATTTGAAAGATTTTGGAGAAAGACATATGGCTGATGAAAATTCATTCATACGTCAAACTTTGCAATGAATTTGAGAATAACTCCGGGAGAATTAGAAGAGTCAGGTAAGATCATGGGAAAAGACCTGTGGGTTAGGGCCCACTCAAAAGAAAACATCGTTGAACAATATTAAAGAGAGGTTGCACCGGTTGAATTAAATGGCTTGAATGAGATAACAACCTCGAAATATCTTGAACGGATTGAGAATGGAAACACAAGTCTTGTGAGATATCTTCAGCACTCTGGAACAAATGAATAGCAAGAAGTGAATGATTAAGAGGTGCATCGGCATGAGAAAGCATTAGAAACGAGGAAAAGAATATGATGAATATCGAAAGTTTGAATTAAATCCACCGGAGAAGGAACAACGATGAAGGATGATGATCTTGAAATTGTTGAGCATCTTCATGGGAATCACCGGATAAGAACATTGAAAGAAAAGAATGAAGAGACTTCACATGAATAAATGGATACTTGATTAAAATAAATGAGTCCTTGAAGAAAAAGGGTGGAGGCGGAAAACAAAGACAACTTGGGACGGATGAAATGGATACCGTTGAGAAAACTTAGAGTTGATCTTGCGAATGTTGAAATGATCGGATCCACTTGAAAAGAAGAGCGCCGGTTGGAAAAGAATTAACATGAAGACCTTGATGATCAAGAAGGATTAGTATTCACATAGCAATATGAGAACACCGCTTAAGGAAGGTATGGATTCAACATTTGACTTCAAGCAACTCAATACCACAAATAAAACAAAACAAAGGATTTGGCTTGCGAATAAGCCGAACAAATACATATGATAGAGATTTACCCAATCTCATATCATGCATCCGTCGGAAAGATATTCTAGGAGCTACTTGAATTCCACCTATAAAATTTCCTAAACTTTCGGTTATGCAATCTGGTGTTGGGGATACAGGGACACAAAATATATCACCCAAACTAACAATACCTAGATCCAATTGTATCCATCCGTCAACACATAACCAAGAAAACTCCGAAATCGTGTACCTCAACCTTCGAAAAGCATCCGTTATACAAGTCATGGCAATACTCCCGAGCTCGCCCCAGTACTGGGTTATCGGGGTTATCTCACCAACAACCGCACAAAAGAGATTTCGATGTCGGTAAAACTCAGGTATTCCAGAACTACAACGATAAAATTGTGACGACAACACCTCGGAGCTCAACTCCCCGGGACACTGCCACAACCCCTAAATGTCAGGAGGCACCAAGAACAATGTTCTCGTCACAAGACTATCGGAACGATTCCAAGATACCCGCGTGATCCTAAAAAAGAATTCGTGAAATTTGAGGAGAGGAAAGACAAAACATCTACGCCAGGAGGCCTCACCAGAGCGACGAAGGGACTGAGGAGTAAAAAGAATCCTACTCTCTGATATATATAATACTAAGACTCAAAATAGTTTTCTTCTAGACTCAACAACAGCCAACAAACAAGGGGGCTCCTAAGGTCGGTCGAGGCTCGATACTAACTTGTCACGCCTAAGATGCGACCCTATCCTAAAGGAACTCAAGGTCCCACTAAGGATAGAAGCGCATCTTGAAGACGCTTTTGCAAGGTGGATATCATTACATCAACATTACATAATAGTGGGGATACATCCAATACATACAATGTCACATGAATACATCAATACAACATACAGATCAACATCCGACTACGGATGAAACATAAACAGAAACTCAAACAATATCCACCTCGCTAGCCCAGGCTGCCGACCGAACCTATCCCCGATCAAGAAGAAGCGTAAGAAGAACTCCAACACAAATAAACATCGCTCTCGCGTCATGATCATCGCATAACCTGTACCTGCAACTGGTGGTGTAGTAATCTGTGAGCCACGAGGACTCAGCAATCCCATTACCATGGGTATCAAGACTAACAAAGCTTAAATAGGAAAGGAAGGGATAAAGTGGTGAGGTTGCAGCAGCGGCTAAGCATATATGGTGGCTAACATACGCAAATGAGAGCGAGAGAGAAACAAAGGAACGGTCGTCAACTAGTAATGATCAAGAAGTGATCCTGAACTCCTACTTACGCCGACATAACCCGAAACCGTGTTCTCCTCTCGATCAACCCCAAAAGAGACACTCACGATTACGCATACGGTTGGTGTATTTTAATTAAGATCAACTTCGGTTTTCTACAACCGACATTAACAAATTCCCATCTGCCACATAACCGCGGCACGGCTTTCGAAAGTTCAAACCCTGCAGGGTGTCCCAACTTAGCCCATGATAAGCTCTCGCGATCAACGAAGGATATTCTTCTCCCGGAAGACCCGATCAGTCTCGAATCCGGCTACAAGACATTTCGACAGAATAAAACAAGACCAGCAAAGCCGCCAGATCGCCGACAATCCCGATAGGAGCTGCACATATCTCGCTCTCGTGGCAACACCGGATGAGACTAGCTACGAGTAAAACCAACCTCAAGTTGCCCCAAGGTGGCCCCAGTAGCTCGGTTCGAACCAGCACTTAGAGAAGCACCGCCCGGGGGCTATATAAAGATGACCCTTGGGTTGGCCGACCCAAGGAAGGGTATAGGTGGTGGTGAGGCAAATGGTAAAACCAAGGTTGGGCCTTGCTGAAAAGTCTTATTCAAAGAGAACTGTCAAGGGGTCCCATAAATCACCCGACCGCGTTAGGGACGCAAAATCCGGGAACATAACACCGATATGACGGAAACTAGGGCGGCAAGAGTGGAACAAAACACCAGGCATAAGGCCGAGCCTTCCACCCTTTACCAAGTGTATAGATGCATTAATAATATAAGATATATTGTGATATCCCAACAAGTAAACATGTTCCAAGAAGGAACAACATCTCCATGTTCCAACAAGGAACAAAACTTCATCTTCACCTGCAACTAACAACGCTATAAGAGGGGCTGAGCAAAGCGGTAACATAGCCAAACAACGGTTTGCTAGGAAGGGGACAAAGGTTAGAGGTTCATGGCAATTTGGGAGGCTTGATAAGCAAGTGATAGGCAGCGCAGCATAGCGATAGAACGAAGCAACTAGCATAGCAATGATAGTAGTGAGATCCAGGGTAGCAGTCATCTTGCCTGAAATCCCGCTAGGAAGAAGAACGAGTCCATGAAGAAGATGAACGGAAGTAGTCGAACGAATCCTCACAATCGCAACATTACCGGAACCGAGAAGCAACACCGGAAAGAAACAAACAACACGATAAATGCACAAGCATAAACATGGCAAGATGCACAATCAAGTATGATGCATGTCCGGTTTAATGAGGCATGGCATGGCAAAGTGCAACAACCAATACTACCAATTAAGTGGAGCTCAATATGCAACGGGTTGCATATTGACAAAACACCACATGCAATTATTTAGTTTGATCTCGTTTAGGTACACAACAATATTAAATGTTTTTAAACATGGCAAGGGGTGAAGCATAATTAAACTAACTACTTAGGCAAGTTTAAATGAGGCCGGAAATAAGAAACAACAATTCCGGAAAAACCTCAAGAGCAATATTTTAGATTCGGTACTGTTCTGCCCTATACACAATTTTAGAGTTGTTAAACAGGAAAATAAAGTGCACCACGTTAAACTAGGCATGTTTCCACCCCATTTACATATAAAGTTTGTTTAAAACCGAGCTACGGTTATTTAGTTATGAATTAAATCATTTTAACATGGCATTATTAGCAAATTTAAATAAACAACAAGTTAAACATTTTAACATGGGATGAAAATGACATATTATTAATCTACACAATTTTCTGAGCATTTTACATGTATAAAATATTTAATTCTGATGCACCATTTGTGAGTTATAAAATGCATGAAGACTAGGGACTTTTCTGCAAATCTGTTAAATCACTGGATAAATGCTAAAATCGCAGAACGGAAAAAAACATGTATGGGCCGAATCTGCCTAGCCCAATAGTGGAAAGGCCAGGGGGCTGCTCACCAGGCCTCATGGGCCGGTTCATGAAGGAGGCCCAACAAGGGGGCGCAGCTGTGCTAGGAGGCTGCGGCCCAAGCGCTGGAGGCGCGGTCAACCAAGCTGCTGCCTGCTCTCGTTTCTGAAGGCCAGGAACAGCAGCAGTTCGAGGCAGGGGCCAGGGCGATGCAGAGGAGGCGAGCAGGGCGCCGGTGACCGGGAGCAGAGCTCCGGCAAGCGGGGCAAATGGGCGGCAAGGTCTCGGGCATGGAGAAGCTCGGATCGACCAGATCCAAGCGCTGGAGCCTGCTCTGGCGGGCGCGGGGCTCGACAGCTTGCACAGCTCGGCGACGAGGATCCGCTTCAGACGGCAGCGCAGCAAAGCGCCCATGGCGACGGAGTATCTGGGAGAGAGAGGGATTAGAGAGAGAGGAAACCGAAGAAGAAGACGGGAGGAGGAGGCAAGGTGCTGGCCTGCGGGTCGACGGCGGCGACAAGGCTGACGAAGTGGCCGTCGGAGTCGCGGAGCTTGTGCGCGAGCAGAGGAGCTTAGGGACTCGGGCGCGCAAGGCTGCAAGAAGCTTCAGCTGGTCGAGGAACTTGGCGACGCGGACGTCGGGGTTGGGGCCCTCGGCCGCGGGGTGTGGAAGGAGCAGGTCGGGGTGGCCTCCAGCCAAGCGGACGGCGGCACGGGCAGGAACGAAGCAGAGGCGAAGCCTCGTGTTCTGCTGATCCAGAGAGCGAGGAGGCTGCGGCTGGGCTCAAGCGGACTTGGCGACGGGACGGAGGAGCGGGCTCCGCGAGGTTGGGACTCCGGCGAGCCGAGGCGAGGCCGGAACGAATCAAGGCCCTGGATCCACGGGCGGAGGACGCTGGCTCGCCTGCTCCTGTCCCCGACGAAGAGAGACAGAGAGGTGAGACAGGAGAGGGAAAGGAAGAGAACGAAGGAGGAGGTTCTGGGAGGATTTGGATCATGGGTGCGGGCTCGCGTTGGTGGGGAACCGAGGGAGGCAAGGGATCGATGGATTGGATCGAGCAGGTGGAGAGGTGGTCGGCTGGGATGGATCCCGAGGAAGATGGTGGCGGCGGAGATGGGGACAAACCTCATAGAAATTAGGGTTGGGATGATTTGGTAGGTGATGGTCTTATATATAGCAAGAGGATTTTTAGATACGGGTATTTGGTCCCTCCGATTTTAATCGGACGGACGAGAAATAAATAGATAGGGAGTCTAAATAAGAAAACGAAGATGTTTTAGGGATGTTGGGGGATGATTCGGACTCATCGGTCATGACCGTGCGGGTCGGGTTCGGAAGAGGTTTCGGACATGGTTGCGAAGGGGTTCGATGCACTGTGCAAAGAGGGATTAGGTGGGTATTTAGATGAGAGGGGAAAAACAAAGACAAAGGTTGTCTGACGAAAGGCCACGGGGACTAGGTGGGTTTTGTTGGACTCGGAAAAAGAGAGAAGAGAGGGGTCCAAATGGTCTGAGAGAAGGTCAACAAAGGCAGGGGAACGCGGCAACTACGAACGACTACGAGCTTTTAAGAAAACAATGCCGATGCAATGCACATGATGCGATGAGATGAAATGCACGACAATGAACACAAAGCAAAACAAAAGACAAAACCCAACCACAACGGAAATAAAATAACACATCTCCGGAAAAGGCAAGAGTTGGAGTTACCGATATAGAAAGTTGTATCCGGGGCATTACACATCCCCAAGCTTAGGCTCTTGCCACTCCTTGTTCCATAATCCATCAAAAGAATTCACCCAAAACTTGAAAACTTCACACCACAAAACTCAATAGAAATCTCGTGAGCTACGTTAGAGAAAGAAAACAAAAGAACACTTCAAGGTACTGTAATGAACTAATTCTTTATTTATATTGGTGTTAAACCTACTGTATTCCAACTTCTCTATGGATTATAAACTATTTTACTAGCCATAGATTCATCAAAATAAGCAAACAACACACGAAAAACAGAATCTGTCAAAAACAGGACAGTCTGTAGTAATCTGTAACTAACACAAACTTCTGGAACCCAAAAAATTCAACCAAAATTAGAAGTCCTAGAAAATTTGTTTATTGATCAGAAGCATTTGGAATAAGTATTTTATCACGTTCTGATGATTTTTAATAATTCGGGCACTGAACGCAAAGTTTCTGGAAATTACAGCAAGATCAAATAACTATCATCCAAGAAGATCCAATAGGTCTAGCTTGGCACAAACACTAAATAAAACACAAAACCACATCCAAACAGAAGGTAGATGGGTTATTTATTCCCTAACAGAAGAAAAAACACAAAAAACTAAAAATAAAATTGGGTTGCCTCCCAACAAGCGCTATCGTTTAACGCCCCTAGCTAGGCATAAAAGTGAGGATAGATCTAGGTATTGCCATCTTTGGTAGGCAATTCTTCAATGAGGCATCTATTTTTCTTATAGATTTATTTCTTCCTAGTAATTATCAAACTTTTAGGCACAAGATCGAAAAATTCATTTGTAGCAAATGGTTCCTTAATGATAGTAAAAAGATCGGGATGAATACTTATAGATTTAAGATCCGCAGTTTCCTTACTAGATGATTCACCCTTATTCTTAGGAACATGCATAAGCTTGAAAATTTTAGTGGGAGGACTAGGAGTATTCTTTACGGAAGAAAAAGCGGTTCCCAAGTTGGTAATGATACCCTCAAGTTTATCGATTCGAGTAGAATCTAGATTTATTTTCTCATTAACCATAGGTTCCATCTCCTTAATATTTTTCAAAGTCATTCCTACCTTAGATCCATATTGAGTAATTTTATTATGGATCTTTTTATCTAGAATTTCAATGGATTCAATGGTAGCAACTTTGTTTTCAATAATTTCAAGCCTTTGCATGACATGCTCCAAAGTTAACATAGTTCCATTAACCAAAAGAGGTGGTGAGCCAAATAAATCTATCATAGCATTATAAGAATCAAAAGTATGGCTACCCAAGAAATTCCCTCCGGTAATGGTATCAAGGATATATATATACCAAGGACTAGCACCTACGTAAAAATTGCGAAGAAGAACTGAAGTAGATTGCTTCCTGGTAGATCTATTTTGAGCACTGCAAATTCTATACCAAGCGTCTTTCAGATTTTCTCCCTCCCTTTGTTTAAAATTTAGGACTTCATTCTCGGGAGATAACGGAGAAGAAATAAGATTAGACATGACGACAAGGCAAGAGAGAAAAAGGCAAACGGAGAAAGAGAAGGAGAAGGAGAAGGAGATTGGGAAAGAGAGGGCGAATAAAACGGCAAGGGTGAAGTGGGGGAGAGGAAAACGAGAGGCAAATGGCAACTAATGTAATGCGGGAGATATGGATTGTGATGAGTACTTGGTATGTTGGCTTTTTGCATAGACTCCCCGGCAACGGCGCTAGAAATGGCTCGTTGTCGGGAGTCCAAATCTTCACTTGACTTCGCGTAAGACTCCCCGGCAACGGCGCCAGAAATTCTTCTTGCTACCTCTTGAGCTTGCGTTGGTTTTCCCTGAAGAGGAGAGGATGATGCAGCAGAGTAGCGGAAGTATTTCCCTTAGTTTTTGAGAACCAAGGTATCAATCCAGTAGGAGGCCACTCTCAAGTCCCTCGTACCTGCACAAAACGATAGCTACACGCAACCAACGTGATTAGGGGTTGTCAAGCCCTTCACGGTCACTTACGAGAGTGAGATCTGATAGATAGTATTTTTGGTGTTTTTGATATAGAGATGCAAAGTAAAAAGTAAAAGGCAAAGTGAAAAGCAAAGCAAAATTAAAGTGATGGAGATTGATATGAAGAGAATAGA
The DNA here is from genome assembly GCA_021605205.1 of Aegilops longissima. Taxonomy (NCBI): domain Eukaryota; kingdom Viridiplantae; phylum Streptophyta; class Magnoliopsida; order Poales; family Poaceae; genus Aegilops; species Aegilops longissima. The sequence goes on along the minus strand of CM038678.1, from coordinate 189,429,962 downwards.
CCCGGGGGCCATAGGTTTCACTAGTGGCTTCTCTCGAGAGCATAAGTATTCTACGGTGGGTGAACAAATTACTGTTGAGCAATTGACAAAATTGAGCATAGTTATGAGAATATCTAGGCATGATCATGTATATAGGCATCACGTCCGTGGCAAGTAGATCGAAACGATTCTGCATCTATTACTATTACTCCACTCATCGACCGCTATCCAGCATGCATCTAGAGTATTAAGTTAAAAACAGAGTAACGCTTTAAGCAAGATGGCATGATGTAGAGAGATAAATTCATGCAATATGAAATAAACCCCATCTTGTTATCCTCCATGGCAATGATACAATATGTGCCTTGCTGCCCCTTCTGTCATTGGGAAAGGACACCGCAAGATCGGACCCAAAGCTAAGCACTTCTCCCATGGCAAGAACTACCAATCTAGTTGGCCAAACCAAACGGATAATTCGAAGAGACTTGCAAAGATAACCAATCATACATAAAAGAATTCAGAAAAGATTCAAATATTATTCATAGATAGACTTGATCATAAACCCACAATTCATCGGCCTCAACAAACACACCGCAAAAAGAAGATTACATCGAATAGATCTCCACAAGAGAGGTGGAGAACATTGTATTGAGATCCAAAAAGAGAGAAGAAGCCATCTAGCTACTAACTATGGACCCGAAGGTCTAAGGTAAACTACTCACACTTCATCGGAGAGGCTATGATGATGTAGAAGCCCTCCGTGATGACGGCCCTCTCCGGCGGAGCTCCGGAACAAGCCCCAAGATGGGATCTCTTGGATACAGAAAGTTGCGGCGGTGGAATTAGGTTTTTGGCTCCGTATCTGGTCGTTTGGGGGTATTTAGGTATATATAGGAGGAAGAAGTACGTTGGTGGATGTCGGTGTCAAAACCGGCGGATCTCGGGTAGGGGGTCCCGAACTGTGCGTCTAGGCGGATGGTAATAGGAGACAAGGGACACGATGTTTACCTGTGTTCGGCCCTCTTGATGGAGGTAAAACCCTCACGCCCTGCTTGATTGATATTGATATTGTGGATGTTTACAAGAGTGGATCTACCACGAGATCAAGGAGGCTAAACCCTAGAAGCTAGCCTATGGTATGATTGTAAGGGTTGTTGTGATTGTAGTCCCACGGACTAAAGCCATCCGTTTATATAGACACCGGAGAGGGCTAGGGTTACATAGAGTCGGTTACAATGGTAGGAGATCTACATATCCGTATCGCCAAGCTTGCCTTCCACGCCAAGGAAAGTCCCATCCGGACACGGGTGAAGTCTTCAATCTTGTATCTTCATAGTCTTGGAGTCCGGTCGATGATGATAGTCCGCAAATGATAGTTCGGCCGATGATGGTAGTCCGTTATCCGGACACCCCTGATCCAGACTCCTCAAGAGCCCCCTAACCAGGCTTCAATGACGATAAGTCCGGCGGTATATTGCTTGGCATTGCAAGGCGGGTTCCTCCTCCAAATGATAGAAGATTGTGAACACCAGATAGTGTCCGCTCGCAAAATAAATTCCACATTCCACCGTAGAGAGAATAATAATATATACACAAGTTCAATCTGCCGACGCTTTCCGTGGCATGACGCCACACCACTACCAAGCCATTACTCGAATTGTTTTTACTTTACCACCTCAACAAGCATTTTAGCGGCGGTTTCTGGGCACGCCTTGTCGAAGCAGAGATCGTGTTTCCCTTAATCCGGATTCTCATCAATACGGGCGTGGTAACCCAACCGCGTCATTGATGGTGACGCTTGGGAGATAAGCGAGTTTTACCAGGCCGGCGGGGACGCGAAGACTTCGCCTCGCCCATATAAGGGATAAGGATTCACCTTCTCACCCACGCCTTCTTCCTCCTTTGCTTATCCATCTCCACGCTTTTCGAGCTCCAGCGCCAAGTTCGCAAGATCTCGCCTCAACCTTCTCCGACCATGTCCGGAGCGGAGGTAAATGGTTGGCCTCCACCGTTAAGGAGGAGCAATCGCCAAACTGCGCGGGCGCGGATACCTTTCTGGCGACATCGCGCACCGGCTGCCCGACGAGAGGCAGCTCATCCCACCCCCTGTGCCCCATGAGAGGGTTGTCTTTCTTTCCCACTTCCTCCGCGGATCGGGCTTTCCACTTCACCCCTTTGTCCGGGGCTCATGTTCTACTACGGCCTGGATTTCCATGATCCGGCGCCAACTTCATCCTCAACATCTCGGCGTTTATCGTCATGTGCTAGGCCTTCCTCGCATCCAGCCCCACTTCGCTTGGCTCAAGACCTTCAATGTCAAGCAAGGTAGTGAAGGGCATTCAAGCGGAGTGCGGAGGCGCCATGTTGGGCAAGATGCCCAACGCCCTTGGTTCAAGGGGCCTTCGTGGAATCCGTCAAGGGGTGGCAATCGGGTGGTTCTACATCACCGAGCCGCGTGACCCTGAATGGGCGGCGGCCCCGAAGTTTAGATCTGGTATCCCCACGCAGCTCACCTCCCGGAAAGAGAAGGGCTTGCTTGTGGCAGTTTGAAGGAGCCGACGGACTCCAAACCTGTATCAAGAAGCCGTGAAGAAGCTCAGCTGGTTAACGTGGTCAAGTCATGCTCGTCCGCCGGATTCTCCCATGCCAAGAGCGGGCATTCAATCTATGGAGTTCGACCGGAACAGCACCAGCGCTAAACAAGCTCTTCGACACAACGCACGGGCGCTGGAAGGTGCTGTTCAAGGGCGCTGAAGCCCCGCATCCGCGATCAAGATCGCTGATTTCGCCAGCAGCCCAGTGACGAGGTAAGTGATTCTACCCTTTACGGACACTTGTTTTCATAGTTTGACTCTATGCGGTTTTAATTTCCCTTTTCCTTTGACAGACTGGATGAGGAAGGCGGAGCAGATTACCCGTCCGGCCCTATGCCGAAGACCAAGAGACGCCGCCTAGCGAGGTTGCTGGTTCCGCACCGCACGTGGTGCCGGAGAAGAAGGCCAAGAAGGAGGCCACGGTGCTCGAAAGAGTGCCTGCTTTCAGTGTCCGACGACTGGGGCGGACTCTCTCCGAAAATGAGGAGGAGGAAGAGGACTCTCTCCCGAGGAGGGAGAGTGGAAGAGGAAGGCTTCCCAACAGGGAGGCCGGAGGGTCCAAGAGGGAAGGAATATTCCCCGACAGCTCTGCCAACATCAACGCTATGGCGAGGAAGAATGGCCTTCAAGGGCCAGCCTCCGTGAGATCATAAGTATCCGGATTCCTGAATGATTTATAATTTCTTTTACGCATCACATAGTGTCATTCTAATGCCGCATGCTGCCTGTAGTCCGCCAGTGATGATCTCCCGCTTCATCAAGCAGGTCGCTGGCTTCGCCGGATGTAGACTCCATCCCGACCGCCCCACCTCGCGACGCCGAAGACGCCGAGGTGGGATCCCAGAAGGGACCCATCGGGGAGGCTCGAGGCGCCACAAGGCGCCCTCGGACTTTTGCGCCGACTCCACAATGTAACCCACAGTGGTTCCGGAGTCCGGCAGCCGGCCCCTTCGATCGAAGGGCAAGACTGTGACGCCGGGCAATTTGTTGGAGGTGCTGCAGAGCGCTTCCATCGAGGAAGAACACCGCACTATTATGAGTGCGGTGATTCGTAAGTGCAGCTCACCAAAGGCGGGCTGACCAAGCCTGCAATAGCCTTCTATCGTGCTTTGAGGTAAGAAGTTAAAATATGCAATGTAATACCACATAGACAGAGCCCACGATGCTCGATTCGTGTTCGGAAAGAAAAGCGGACTGAGGATCTTAAAAAGATATACGCAGGGTTGCTAAAAATTATGTCAATATGGGTTGCAGGCTGCGCTGCCGACCTCTGCCGCACTTATCATGCGGAGGTCGGTGCGTTGAAGCAGAGCTCGAGCGGTCCGCGCAAGAGCTTGGCAGCCAGAAGCAGCTCCAAGACAAAGAAGGTGAGTAACACCACTTTGAATTTGTACCTTACAGAAAAGGATTTAGGTTGCTACACAAAAATAACAAGGATAACATGGTACCGCAGGGCCACGAACGAGGTGGCGGCCTCAAGGAGGCCGTGTCCGCGACCGAACGCAATGCGCCACGAACGGGCAGAGCGAGAAAAGCAAGAGGCGCGGGTGGCGGTGGTTCAGCAAGAGCTCCAGCTCTCATGGAAAAGCATGAGAGTTTGGGCGTGACTCAAAGACTCGAGAGTCCGAGCTTGCCTCGGCTCTCGAAAGTGCTAAAACCGCCAAGGCCGAGGCCCATAAGTCCCTTCAGGAGGTTGAGTTGATGAGGAAGATAGCGCGGTAAGGCATTTTTCATGCAAAGCAAGCATGTGAATGTAAATTACGTGTTACTTACCCGAATTCGAGCTCTGTGGGCGCTTGCAGATCTGCCTCGCAGCGGTCTCGATGCCACCGCATTCTACCGAGCCGAGGAGGGAGCTCAACGGAGAAGGTCTTCGGTCTCAAGATCTTTGAGGCCGCCATCCGGTGCCACTAGCGACCAGTGAAGCAGCTGGTCGAAGCTTCACAAGGTGGCCGAGTAGGCCATGAAGGGCCTCATAGTCCGGCTGTGGCTCGGAGAGGCCATGCCTGGAGCTACTTCGCCTCGCGGCGACGGCTGGTGGATGCGCCCTCGGGTGGAGGTTATCAAGCGCCCGCCTGTATTGAAGGTGCTCGTCGGGCCCTTGCCCGCAAAGGTGCATTGGGGCAAGATGGATGCGGAGAAGCTAATCACTGACGCGCCACCAGCGGGCAAGGAGCATCGTACGCCCGAAATTTACTATAACGCTGTCCTGAAGGGTGCCCGCAAGATTGCGGATGAGTGCCCCAGGGATGTAATTATTGAGTGAATTCGCAATGTGTTATCCTGTGCGCTGAAAACTTTGTTCATATGCGCTAAGCAACGCTTGTTTAATTTAAAATATTACCTTCTGTGCGGCCGTTTATTAAATCTGAGAGATGGCAAGTCATCGGCTTCAGCCCCCATGCCACGAGTGCTGGGGTGTTCGGGATAAACTTGAGCACTCTTGTTCCCATTTTGGGTCCATCTAGGAGGCGCCAACACAACGAACAAGGCAACCGGACTTATAGTGCTTGAACACTCTCACTTAGCCATAGAATTCTATAATTTTAAATTTCGGCGAAGCCCCTAGTATTCGGAAGACCGAATTGGGGCGCTATCCACGCCTTCATCGGACATAATCCGGAACTTCACTCAAAGCGGCGAGGTCTTTAAGCACCGAAGGACCTCTCGAACAGCGACCAGTCTCGCCTTATCGTGCAGGTCAGTTTTAGCTTTCTCATCGAGGCGTTAACCCGGCTCAACCGGGAGCAATCGCAGTGGTTCTCCCAGGCTACCTTAGCCGATAGAACGGAACGTAAGGTACCGAACATGGGAGCCGGCAAACCCAACTATTGACCCAAGGCAGGATTCGAGCTGATTCATATAATGCTATAAGTTCGGGTGCCGCACTTGTGAAAGTGTCGGACTTTATCACACCATAAAGCGGAGGACATAAGCCATCGTGTATTTGGTCGTACCAAGATGCACGGGTGCAACATGTCGTAAATGAATATATATATATATATATATATATATATATATATATATATATATATATATATATATATATATATATATATATATATATATATATAAAGTAATGCAATTATAGGCAAAAGTGCTGCATTTTATTCGAGAAGATATGCTATCGCATGGAATGATACAAATAGTGCGGAAAGAAAGGGATTGATGAATTAAAGGCGCCTCTCCGTGGGTAGGCATGAGTGTTGTATTTTAACAAATTTAATTCTCGTGATGGAGACCACCGAGTGTTCGCCGCGCCTTTGTCCTTCCCCGGCTGTTGCATCATGAGTTCGCAGGTTCGCCACGACCGAGTTCGAAAAAGAGAAAAATAAAATAAAAAGAGCGACACACTTGGGAACCCCTGGTGTGGTCGAACCGCACTGGTCTGCTGTTGTTGTGCCCTTCCCCTATGCCCATGGTATCTCCGTATGCGTAATTATGTACGCGAGAGTTTGTCTTGCAATTTTGTGAGGGCTGGGTTAGCCGCATTACTCTGCGATGCACGGACGTGCTGTGTGGTCTTGGTTGATGTTGCTCCGGCACGCTTGGTCGTGTCCGGTTGTTTAACGGCCGGACTCGAGAATTGCCTTAAAAGGCTGCTCAGTTTTTCCGCGAGAGCCGCTGTATGTTCCTCCGCTCGAGGAGCGCCGTGTTTCCATTGACCGTGATGACTCCACGAGGGCCCGCATCTTGAGCTTAAGGTATGCATAATGCGGCACCGCGTTGAATTTTGCAAACGCGTTCGTCCGAGCAGAGCGTGATAGCCGCCATGAACGGGACTATGTTGAAGATTAACTCCTCGCTGGAAATTATTCGGGATCCAAGACCACTTCCAGCAATCGAGCCTCGCATAATTGGCCTCGACACCTGGTATGACGCTTTGAAGGTCGTTGTTGTAGGTTTAATCCTTGAAGGGTCTATGCCCATCTTGCGCCTTGTATCCCGATAAAGCAGGTTCAGCTATCGCCGCCGCCCATCGACTCTCGTGAGGTGAAATCCATCAACGATTGGGTCTAAAACCAATGCGCGAATCCGCCATGGCGGATATCGGTCGGATGGTCTCTTCGATCGAAAGTGATCGGGCAAGAGGACCATGGGTTGAATTTTGGGGCGATCGCTCCATCGCTATACGCCCTTAGTGCACGCTCGCTCCCTCTTGGGAATATGCGTTGATATCATGTTTACCGTCCAACTTGGGGGAATCCTTTGTCCTCTCTTGTTCGGCGGCCGGTCTCTCCTCGCCTTCGCTGTAGTCCCTTGTCACTGTTTTCGGCGATTAATTTGCTCGCCGCTTGAATACCCAACAATCTCTGCTGGTATGGTTAGCTGGCTTTTCGGGGTTCCATGTATTTGACAAGAGCGGTCGAGTATTCGGTCCAAATTGGGCGGGCCCGGAGTGGTTCTTTTGAATGGCTTCTTCCGCTGACTGGTTTGGAGCCTCGAATCCGGCGCTGACCGCCAGATCCTCATTGCTGTCGCCGTTAATCGCGGCGTTTATTTTGTTTCGACGCAACCTGCCATTGCGGTCCTTGGTATCCGGACTGCCAACATTTGTGCCGAGGTTGTTACCGCGAGCGAGCCAGCTATCCTCTCCCGCACGTAAGCGGGTAATGAGGGATGAGGGCTGCCATGGATTTCGCTTCTCCGCCCTAGGTGCCGGGCCAGCCACTCGTCGCGGATGTTATGGTTGAAGGCAGCGAGTGCCTCGCATCCGGACAATCGACGATTTGATTTTTCTTTGTTAAGAATCGTGTCCGAGAATTGCCCGCCGATTCGTCCGCTGCTGGATTATGTGGCTTAGGTCATCTGCGCCCGGTGGTCGCACGTCGCGCCTCGGAAGTTGTTGAGGAATGCGGCTTCCGTGTCTTCCCAAAGATCCAATTGACTCTGCGGGCAGGCTGTTAAGCCAATGCCGAGCTGGTCCTTTAAGATTGAGCGGGAGATATTTGATGGCGTGAAGATTGCCGCCACGGGCCATGTGTATATGGAGGAGATAATCTCAATCCGCACCGCGGGTCTGTTGTGCCATCGTAGGATTTGATATTAACGGGTTTGAACCCTTCAGGATTTGATGATCCATTACTTCATCGGTGAAGCATAGTGGGTGTCTTGGCGCCTCAGATTGAGCAATATCGCGACGAAGCTCGAGAGCGCGTCGCTCGCTGTTCGCCCGCCGAGTAGTTGTATCCGGTGCGACGGTATTCGCCGTGGGTCGGGGCGCCCACGTGATCCATAGATAGATCTGGATTGTCTTGCCTTGTCCTCCAATATATCTCGCAAGTCCGGCGCGTTCCCCCGTGGCTTCCTCCTTTAAGAGCGGTGCCGGGGTACGGTTTTGGTGGAGGGCTTGCACGCCTCTCTATCGCGGACACGAGGTGGTCGGTCTGCCGACAGCGCTGGTGATGCTGCCTCCTCTAATCGGGGAGCAACTTGCGCTTTGGGTAGCTTTTGAGGGGCGTCGAGTTCATACTCTTCGCCGCGAGGACCTCGGTCCATCCGTCGGCCAAGAGGTCTTGATCAGCTTGAAGATGTTGTTGCTTTTCTTTAGGCTGTTTGCCGTGGCCATTAGCCCGCATCTAAAATGCTCTTGTTCGACGGGATCCTCGTGCACGACGAATTCATCGTCGCCGAGGCTTGCCTCGCTCCGGAGGGAGGTAAGTAATTGTCATCCTCGACCTTCGCCCCCGCCTCTCCGAGGGCTTGCTTCTCCTCCTCCTCTTATTGGATCGTCTTGGAGGGAGTTGTCTTCGCACTTTACGGGTGTTATTATCTCCCGTGCGGAATCTCCATTCTTGCCGTGGCGGATTTAGAGCGGCGCCACCGACTCGGCGCTTGGGCTGTTTCTTTAAGGAATCGGCCTCCGCTGCTTCTTCGCCGTCCCCTCTTTTGGGGTGTCCACCATGTATATGTCGATGACGAGGTGGTTTTCCGGTCTGTAGGCACTGGTTCTTGGTAGTCTCCGCATCGCCGCCCATACCGCCGATGTCTTCGAGTCGTGTCGAGCACGCTTGTTAAATCGCCGACGGTGGCTACGAGGTGGGTGGTGGTGGGATCTGAATTTCTTCGCCATCCGCGCTTCACCCGCCCCGGCCATAGTTCGCCAGGCTCTCCGGATAGCGAGAGATGGTTTAATGAATTTATGATATCGCCAAGGGCGAAGTGCTGAAAGATGTCCGCAGCGTGAATTCCATGATCGGCGCCCAATCGGATTCGACCGCGGGGGCACAGAGGTTCGAGTCCGCAGGAGTCCGCACCTAGGAGTCATGGGCTTTATGTGGGACAAGGTAAGTGCTCGCCCCATCACCGAGAAATTGCGGCTCCCGAGGCGGTGTCCAGCCATCCGCCCTCGATTCGAGCGATCGGCTCCGGACTATGAGTCGAGCGGATCCGGTGCGCCTCAAGGTGCTGTCCGGCCGCGAGTTAGGTCATGCCCATCGTGACAGCGCGGCATGCTCGGGTTGTGGCTCAGATCCATCGAGGATCAAGTCCCGCGATATCGGCCGTGAAGTTTAAAGCTTCAAACCTGACCCGACGCCAGGGCGAAGCTTTTGATCTGCTCCAGATGGCGAAGGAGTTGGCCCAGCAGCGGAAGCCGCGAATACAAAGATCTGTCCGGGAGAAAGGTCTCACCCAGACCGCGTCGTTGTTGATTGAAGAGGCCATCAAGCCTATCGGTGACGACACGAGGGAACTCTCAATGAAAGCACCAACGTCGGTGTCAAACCGCGGATCTCGGTAGGGGGTCCCGAACGTGCGTCTAGGCGGATGGTAACAGGAGACAAGGGACACGATGTTTACCTGTGTTCGGGCCCTCTTGATGGAGGTAAAACCCTCGTCCTGCTTGATTGATATTGATATTGTGGATGTTTACAAGAGTGGATCTACCACGAGATCAAGGAGGCTAAACCCTAGAAGCTAGCCTATGGTATGATTGTAAGGGTTGTTGTGATTGTCGTCCTATGGACTAAAGCCATCCGTTTATATAGACACCGGAGAGGGCTAGGGTTACATAGAGTCGGTTACAATGGTAGGAGATCTACATATCCGTATCGCCAAGCTTGCCTTCCACGCCAAGGAAAGTCCCATCCGGACACGGGGTGAAGTCTTCAATCTTGTATCTTCATAGTATTGGAGTCCGGTCGATGATGATAGTCCGGCAAATGATAGTTCGGCTGATGATGGTAGTCTGGCTATCCGGACACCCCCTAATCCAGGACTCCCTCAGTGGAGCTTCAGGGGGCCCATGAGGCAGGGGGGCGCGCCCTACGGGGGTGCCCCCCACCCTCGTGACCGCCTCTCTGATGCCTTGGCGCAGATCCAAGTCTCCTGGGTCATATTCGGGAAGAAAATCACGTTCCAAAAAGGTTTATTCCGTTTGGACTCCGTTTGATATTCCGTTTCTTCGAAACATTGAAATAGGGAAAAACTGCAATTCTGAGCTGGGCCTCCGGTTAATAGGTTAGTCCCAAAAATAATATAAAAGTGGAAAATAAAGCCCAATATAGTCCAAAACAGTAGATAATATAGCATGGAGCAATCAAAAATTGTAGATACGTTGGAGACGTATCAAACCACAGGGTGGATTTTCTATGTACAATCCTCCGAGCTAGGTAGGTCAACACTTTTTATGCCCATCCATTCCATATTCCCACAGTTAAATATTTTACCTTGCAAATTCATCGCAGGAGCTGCGTAAAGCTGTAAGGGCGATCAACAGCCCACCTCCACAACCAGAGGATCCTGAGCAGGCCCTCAACCCGACCTTCAAAGAGGATCCGGACATATCCGTGGAGCTGATTGACAGGGTATTCTACCAATTAAGCAGCAATGACGCCTTGGTGGCCATTACGACCGACTACCCTGGGCTACTCCCAGCTTCGCAGGTAAATGAGACCAAAAGTGCCAACCTTTCGAAAAGGATTTGCATTTACGCACTTCACTTACCATATACAAGCGGTGTTTTACAGGGAAGGCCCTCGGGACGTCGCACCGAGCCCGCAGCGACTAGCCAACAAGGGGCTCTGAGGCCGGACAGGCTAAAAGGAAAGCGGTCCGGACGGAGACGCCGGTGCAGAGGTATGATGCAACACCTCATTCCATGGTTTCCGTCTTTAAAGATATAATAACGCTCGTGTTTCTTAGAAAGAAGAACACTCGTTAGACTATATCCGAAGAGGTCGCCAATCACGCCTCAACCAGTCGGGCGCCAGGGCCGGGCACGGAAGCGGAAGCGAACACGAGGCGCGCGCCGGATGCTCCTCCGACAAAGGATGCTGATAAAATATCCGCCACAAATTCCGAGGTGGAGAGCGCCATGAACCACAGGCGTCGCCGAGCCGTACTCAGTGACGCTTGTTTCTCCTAAGAGGCATTTGATGCCTTCAACTCAGGAGACGCGTACATCCGTGCTGCTCAAAATAGTCTAGCCAGAGCCACGAACCAATATGTAAAGGATATACGGGTAAGAAAATTTGATGATTACATATAGCAGTAGCCCCTGAGACTTGAAAAAGTTAGAATAACTGATTTAAGGATCATTTGTTATGCATGTTCTTACAGAGAAGAATACCCAATTGTCCCATGAGCTTGAAGAGTGCAAGGCCCAACTTCAGGCCGCACTGGCCGCAGAAGAGGAGTCCAAGAAGACCCCCTCTGGTAATACGTATTTCAAATGATAGGTACCATATAGAGTGCGGCATACCTGCAAATCTGACATTAAATATTGCAGATGATGCCGGATTGAATCCGGATGAGCAACATCTCCAACGCCGGCTAAAGGCTGGCGAGCGCGTGCTTACAAAAGTTAGGCAGGAGAAAATCAATCTCCAGGATGCCAATACCCACCTGAGCGTGGAACTAAAGGATGTTCATGCCCAGCTGTTGGACTCCGTGAAGGAGAATAAGCGGCTTCGGCATGACATTTTTAGTAAGTGCTTGAGCGAACTTTGAAAAAGAGTTCGGCGAAGAAGCCAGCTAACATAATTATGTCTGTAGGTATGCTGATGGGTCACCCCGTGGATGAAATGCCCGGGTCGGCGGGTGATCTTCGACCAAAGCTCTCACAACTACACGAACAATTTCGGCAGGTGATGCAAGGCATTGCCCAGGCCTTGTGGCCATCAGTCTCCCTGCTCGAAGGCCTTGGAGAGCTTGTGGACAAGCTCAAGGGAGCGCGGCGGCGCTTCCGATTATGGAAGATATCGGCCTGCCGTCAAGGTGCCAGGGAAGCTTGGGCCATGGTGAAGACGCGGTATACCAAGGCTGACCCAAACCACATGGCCGAGGTCGGACCTATGAGGCCCGATGGGAAGGAAATCCCCGTTAGCTTAGTGTATGGGCAAGTAGAATTAGCCGCAAAGTATTCCCAACAGGATTGTAGACTAGACAGCCTGTTGGATGGTATAGAAGAGGAATTTAGCCAGTCTAAGTGACTATATATTTAAAATGACATGTAAAAATGCCTTCTAGCCGGATTGTAAATCATTTGTCATGGTGGACCTTTTCGCTTCAGCCTCTGGACCCTATAGTCCGGAGTGTTTCCGAATACCCTCTCGGTTATATAAGAACCGGGGCATGCAGACGTAGGGGTCATTGGTGCTTGAACAGACAAGTACCCAACTAGTTATGTTATATTACATGGGTAGTAAGAAACATCTTCCAGGGATAATAGTTCCGTTAAGGGTTCCTTTCCTGGGTACGCATGCCCTAAAGTGCATGTCCGGACTGCGAAAAGAGACGCAGGCAAAAAACATCTGGGGCGCATATGGAAAATAAATAAAAATCATCTTTTGTTCACCGACCGAATATTCCCTTAAGAATGCTAGCTTTCGGCTTCACCCAGTCTGAGGTACACATCCGGCTGACCCGGCAGTAACAATCGCAGAGGTGCTCCCCTTAAGCCCTAGCTGAATTAACGGGAACATAGGGCACAAATACAAGAGCCAGGCAACCCAGCTTGGCCAAAACTTAAGTCATATCGATGCATATAATGGCGAAGAAAAGGTACATGCGGAAGAGTAACACATGTGCGGGGCATGAAGCCCACATAGATAATTAAGCTTCTGTGTAGGAAGCCCCCAGGTATAGTGAGTGTGGTTAGCACGTCAATAGTGTGCAAACAGGGCACAAGTTGGTCTTTAAGGGCCTCGAGGGAGAAAAAGGGAAGAAAGAGAGAAAGAAAAGACAGATAATGTATATGCAAAAAATGGACAGAGGAAGGAGACGAATTAGAGTCCGGAACTAGGCGTAGAATCTTCCGTGCTTGGCTGCGTTCCATGGGTTCGGCTCAAGTCGGTTATCTGATGCATCCCGCAGACGGTACGCTCCACGGGTCAGAACTTGGTCAATAATGAAGGGACCTTCCCATTTGGGCTCGAGTTTGGTCTTTTTCTTCTCCGGCAGGCGTAGAACTAGTTCGCCAATGTTATAAGTTTTGGCCCGTACTTCTCTGCTTTGGTATCTTCGAGCCTGTTGCTGATAAAATGCGGAACGGGCTTGTGCCATGTCGCGCTCCTCTTCCAGGGTGTCCAGACTGTCCTACCGATCGAGCTAGGCTTCTCTTTCTTCGTACATGCGCACTCGAGGTGAGTCATGAATTATGTCGCAGGGCAGAACCACCTCTGCGCCGTACACCATAAAGAAGGGCGTGTATCCGGTAGTGCAATTCTGCGTGGTCCGCAGCCCCTAGAGTACGGAGTCGAGCTCCTCTACCCAGTGGGTGTTAGATTCCTTTAAGGACCGCACTAATCTGGGTTTGATGCCGCTCATGATAAGACCATTTTCTCGCTTGACTTGACCGTTAGTTTGTGGGTGATAGACAGAAGCATAATTGAGCTTGATGCCCATATTGCCGCACCAGACTTTTACCTCATCGGCCGTGAAGTTTGTGCCGTTGTCAGTGATGATGCTGTGGGGGACGCCATAACGGTGTACAACCCCGGATATGAAGTCTATCACCGGTCCGAATTCGGCCGTTTTAACGGGTTTGGCTTCTATCCATTTGGTGAATTTATCCACCATGACCAGTAAGTATTTTTTCTTATGGGTTCCCCCTTTAAGGGGTCCAACCATATCAAGCCCCCAGACCGCGAAGGGCCAAGTAATGGGGATTGTTTGGAGGGCAGTGGGTGGCATATGGCTTTGGTTTGCAAAAAGCTGGCAACCAGTGCAGCGTTGGACCAAGTCCATGTGCATCTGCCCGAGCCATCGGCCAATAAAAACCTGTGCGAAAGGCTTTGCTTACAAGGGCCCGGGCTACAGCGTGGTGGCCGTCGAGTCCCGCATGAATTTCTGCCAGAAGTTTCCGCCCTTCCTCCTCGGAGATGCACCTTTGAAGGAATCCGGTAGTGCTTTTCTTATAAAGCTCTCCCTTGTGGACCATGTAGGCTTTAGACCGCCGCACTATGCAGCGTGCCTCATTTTGGTCCTCGGGGAGTTCCTGCCTAGTTAGGTAGGCCAGGAACGGTTCTGTCCACGGGGCAATGATGGCCATGATTACGTGGTCTGAAGGTGTTATTTCAGTGGCAGAGCCTTCGATTATGTCGGACTGTTTGGTATCGGGCGTTGTGGCCGGGTCCGGACTGTTGTTGCCGGTGTCCCCTTCCCATACTACGGATGGCTTAAACAGCCTTTCCAAGAAGATATTGGGTGGGACCGCATCGCGTTTTGCACCGATGCGGGCGAGTATATCCGCCGCTTGTTTGTTTTCCCGAGCCACATGGTGGAATTCAAGCCCCTCGAACCGAACTGACATCCAGAGGACGGCGTTGCGATAGGCCGCCATTTTCGGATCCTTGGCATCGAAGTCTCCATTTATTTGGGATATTGCGAGGTTCGAATCCCCATGCACCTCCAGGCGTCGAATGCCCATGGAAACTGCCATCCGGAGACCATGTAACAGGGCCTCGTATTCGGCTGCATTGTTGGAGTCCGTGTATAGTATTTGGAGTACATACTGGACTGTGTCTCCGGTGGGAGACGTCAGGATGACGCCAGCCCCCAGACCGGCCAAGATTTTAGAGCCGTTGAAGTGCATAATACAATTGGAGTATGCGCCGTACTCTTTAGGGAGTCCGGCTTCTATCCATTCGGCGACAAAATCGGCCAACACCTGCGATTTAATAGCTCACCGAGGTTTATATGTTATGTCGAACGGAAGGAGCTCAATGGCCCATTTGGCAATCCGGCCTGTGGCGTCGCGGTTGTTTATTATGTCGTTGAGTGGTACTTCTGAGGCCACTATAATCGAACACTCCTGAAAGTAGTGTCGTAGTTTCCGGGATGCCATGAGTACCGCATATGCTATCTTTTGATAATGCGGGTACCGTGATTTGCATGGAGTGAGGACAGTGGATACATAATATACCGGCTTTTGAAGAGGGAATTTATGTTCGTCCAATTCTCGTTCGACGATGAGCACTGCGCTTACGACTTGATTAGTCGCCGCTATGTATAGCAGCATTGGTTCGCCGATGTTAGGTGCAGCCTGGATTGGGTTGGTAGCCAGTATGGCCTTTATTTCTTCCAATCCGGTTGTGGCAGCATCCGTCCACTCGAAGTGTTCAATGCGCTGAAGGAGGCGATAAAGGGGTAATGCCTTTTCTCCTAAGCGAGAGATGAAGCGGCTTAGAGCCGCCACGCATCCAGTTAATTTCTCGATTTGTTTGAGGTCCATTGGTATAGCCAACTGTGACAGAGCTCGGATCTTGGCTGGATTTGCTTCAATTCCTCTACTGGAAACAATGAAGCCTGAGAGCCTTCCGGTGGTGATGCGAAAGCATTTTCGGATTTAACTTGATGCCATATGTTCGGAGGTTGCCAAATGTGAGCCTCAAGTCGTCTATTAGTGTCGGTGTACAAAAAGAGGGGTACACTTTTTGTACCCCTATAACCGTGCACGGGCAGTCTGAGCCACGGGCACCACCACACCAAGCACGGCAAGGGAGGTGAGCCATGGTAAGACCGAAGGTCAAGGGAACCAGAGCGACGCCAAGGCTAAGACCGCGAAGAGCAAAGGGGACGAAGCGGACTCCCCCGGCAAGATCCTTGCCAGGGGACAGTTTTAGCAACCCCGGCAAGACCCTTTTCGGGGCAACTCGCCCCACGCCTATGGAGAAAATCACCCTTGAGTCCACTGCCCCTATGGGGCAAGGATTCGGGAGACATCCCCGTGGTGGGAAGCAGATCTTTGTGAAGACATTCAAGATCAGATACGCGCTATAGAAGATGACGACCCTTGGCGGGATCCCTGCCGAGGAAGACCACAAGGCCCCCGGCAAGCGCCTTGTCGGGGATGAAAACAGGCGCCTCGGCAAGACCCTTGCCGGGGCCCCGGCAAGACCCTTGACGAGGACACCCGCAGGGCCACCACCATGTCCACGCCGACTAAACCTCCACCATCGTGCACATGCAGCTGCCGACCCAACCAGCTGGGCAGACACCTGCGTGGCAGGCACCTGCGTGGCAGGCACCTGCGTGGCAGGCACCTGCGTGGCGGCATGCAGATCTTCGTGAAGACCCACCACTGCGCCACCTCAGCTGCTTCCTACCTACATGGCACCACAGGCATCGCTGGCTAGGACGCGTGTCGACACAAGAAGGAGCGGCGACGGACGAGGCAGGTTTCTCCCCCGTCCCTGATAAACCAAGGACACCTAAGCAAGACGTATTAAATGCGCCTTGTCATGTAATGCGAGGGATAACCTCGCATCCTCAGATCTCTTTCCACCTCCCGTGTGCCATGTGGCGACCCTTTTTCTATAAAAGGAGGCCCGAGGCGACCAGGAGAAGGATTCGGCTTTTTGGAGCTCCTCACGCCCCATAGCTAGCTCAAGAACACAGATATACAATCCACCAAAGCAGGAGTAGGGCTTTATGCATCCTCGCGGCCCGAACCTGGATAAACGAACCGTGTGCTATCTGTTTGATCCGCTCTTCTCACGACCCTGCGCCCTGCTAACTGTAGTAGGGATTCTTGTGATCCCATAGGTGTCGTTCCCACCGACATCTTTGGCGCGCCAGGTAGGGGGCGCAGTTGTGAGAATCGGCTTTAGCAGTTAGCCCGGCACTCCTTCGTCTTCGTGGCCCTTGGAGAGGAAAGGAGGCCAGAAGATTGGCACTCGAGCGACTGCAAACGGAAGCTAAGTTGCACTGAACCCTTATTTGTTCTATCCTTCTTATATGAGATTATTCCCCCCCGGAGATGTCACGCCTTTGTATGAGAAACCTGCACGCCAGGGGGCTCTCCCACGATCGGCAACGCCCTCGCCCTGTTTCGAGTCCGCTCAACAGCTCAAGCGGCTGCGTCGAGAGTGGCAGAGTGGCCTTCCGCGATCAACAACGCTCTCGATTCTGACTCGAGTCAAGCTCGACAGTTCGAGCAGCCGGGTTCATAACGGTAAGGTGGCTCGTCCGGCAGCACGCATACCCGGCAGGCCCATGGGGATCCGTCCCCAAAACGCCGCTAGGGGCTTCCGCGCCGGCGAACCTACCCAATCGTCGTAGGGCGCGCATACAAAGAGAAATTGAACGGGGAAGTAACGTGCATGAAAATTAAAAGTACTTCAAAGTTATGTTACATCACATCATTGCTGCGGTCCTAACTAAAGATAAAATTTGTCTTGGTCGGGAACCTGCAGCGGCGAAGAAGAACGGGATGCCTAATCCCGGCGCTGGCCTACCACCATCTTGATTTCGTCGATGCTGCTGATGATGGGCTTGATGCGCTCCTTGAGCACCGTGAGGTCCGTACCATCCCGCAAGCTATCCATCGCGGCTTCGAAGTCGAGGTCGGGATTCCAGTACGCCATCTTGGTAAGGACCTTGGTCACGGCCCTCCGGTAAAGTCGTCGGGCCCCCCCGGCCAGCGTGGCCGCCCTGTTGGAGTGAAGATAGGCCAAGGCTCCAAGGGCGCCCTCGAAGAACTGGGTCAGCTTGGCGTTGACGGTCCCGTTGCGCTCCGGGGCATACCTCACGTTTGGCATCCCCATGATGGCCAACTGCGAGGTGACCCTACCGGCGACGTCCTCCAGACGGCTGATCCACCTGTTCTCGCCCGCCACATAATCCTGGTGGGAGGCGGCCTCATCCGCCCGCAGCTGCTCCTCCTCCTCCAGGCTCCTGGTCAAAGTCTCCTCCCGAGCCCTGCTCTCCGACAATGTCTTCTCGAGATTCTCCAGCATCAGCTTGAGATCTCTGACGGAGTCTTGCGCTTCGGAGAGCTCCCCAGTCCTGCTGATGACCGCTCCTTGCGCCTCCACCAAGGCACGGTTGAGCGTGCTCTTCTCGCTGGACAGCTTGAGGGCCTGCTCCTTCAGCTCGTCCCGCTCCACCTCCAACTCCTTCACCTTGCCGGCGTGGGCCAGAGCCTGGGCATCGAGCGCCTCTTTGTGCCTCTGCTCCAGCTCGCGAGTCCATCGCACAACAAGGGCCTCGAGCTCCTCATCCTTGCTGCGGAGTGTTGCGGCGAGCTTCGCCTCACGCACGGAGAGGTCCTCTTCCTGGGAATCCAACGTGGCTTGATGCTGGTTCTGTGCGGCCTCGGCCGCGGCAGCCAAGTTCGCCGCCTTTTCCTGGGCCTTCTCGATGTCGGCCATCTTCATGGTGAGCTCTACATCACGCTTGGCCAATTCCTCCTGAAAGGCCCTCTGCTCCTCGCGAGTCTGGTGAAACCAGGTCCGCGTCTCAGCAACGCGCGCCTTGAAGTCCACCTCCGCCTTGTCCACCATTGTTGGACTTGACCTTGTCCAGGCGAGCACGGTAGAGCACTTGGAGCTTTCGGAAATTGGCCCCCATGGCGCGGAAAAGCTGCTCTTCGGGAGAACCATCACCGCCAACGCACGGCTCATCGACCACCTCGAGCACGGTGGCAGCAAGCACCTCGTCGTCAAAGGCTTCCCCTTCGGCGGGCGCTCGGGAACTTGACGCCCCTGGAAGATGGACGAAAAGATCGTCGCCCACCTTCAGGTACCTGCCGGGGCCCGAGGTTGAGGGGGAGGGAGGCTGATCATCAACCACCTCTTCCTCGGCGGTGGCCTTGCCCAGCTTCCAGCAGGCCACAGCTGCACCCTCAGCGAAGCCTCGCCCGTCGCCTTAGTGGCCCCTGCAGCGGTGTCCTCGGCAGCATCCTTGGCGGCCTCATCGGCGGTGACCTCGTCAGCATCTCTGGCTGCCTCTTCGACGGCAATCCTGTCGGCCTCCACCGCGGCCTCCTCAGCAATATTCCCGATGACAGTATCCATGTCCTCCATATCTATTGAAGGAGGGCCTGGGCAGTGATGGGAGCAATGAAGCCAAGAAAAGGGAATAAGGGAAAAACAGAGACGGAGGACAGGCGACTCACCAGTGCTAGGCTGTGAAGTATAAGTCCCCTCCCCGCCAGCATTTGGCGCCGTGACAAATTCACCAGCACCCAAGTTCCCCTCTTCCTCCATGGGTATGGGCTCCGTGCTTGATGCCCTTGCCAGGGACGCCCCTCGCGGCGGCGTAGTCGATGGGGGTGGTGTGTTGGGGGTAGCCCTCTGCGGCTCCTCCTGCTGCCGCTCCCCTCCTACGAACCCGACAAGGTCAGCACCATAGCATCGAACCCTTACCACATGTCGATAAGAGGAGGGTGACAAACTTACGCTGGGGGCTGCTGTCCGGGCTGCTCAGCACCACCAGTGGCGTCTTTGAAGCACCGGCTGGGGGCTGGCTGCTCGCCGAGGCCTTCGCCCTCTTCGCCCTCTGGGCCAACGTCTCTGCATCCCTGCGAAAGCAAAGACGGATCAGGAGACAAGTGACTTAATTCAGGGGAATGGAAATGGCAGTAAGGAACGGAGTACTTACTCGTCATCCATCTCCTCCTCTTCTGCCACTTTCCTTTTCGTCTTTGGGCTGAGAGACCCAAGATCAAAAGGGAGCTCCGCGTCATCATCCGAGTCGGCATCTGCCGGAGGAGGCGAAGAAGGCGGGGTTTGTGCGCGCCCGGATGAGGAAGGGACTGTTGCCTTTTTCTTCTCGGCGGCCATCATCAGCCTCTTCGCTGCCGTGGCCCTCTTGTGACGCACGGACCCCTCCAGGGTCAATTGAGGCCGCGTAGCCCTGCCGGGCCGGACCGGCTCGCCGGAGCCAGACCGCCGCAGGACTCGCCCTCTTCCCCTGGCTGGCGTCGAGCCCGCCGCCACATCCTCCTCCCCCCGCCGACTCGTCGGCCACATCTTCGACAAGCGGAGCTCCCGTGTCGGCACTGCTAACCTCCCCGGAGGCCGCCGCCCACCGAGTGAGCTCCTCTTCTTCCGCAGCCGTTGCGGCCTTGTCCTCCACACCCCCGGCGCTGCCGGCCTCCATGGCAAGTTGTGCCTCCCTCACCCTAGTGGAGATGTAGTCCAGTTCTGCCTGGGTGGTGTCCATGACAAGCCACCGCTCGGTGTCAGCATTGACATATACCTCGATCAGGGTGTCAAAGAATTGCTGCACATCAGCATCCTTCGGCTCCTTCCAGCTCGGGACGGGGCCGTGCACGTTGTAGTATGGCATCATAGTGATGATCTCGGACCGACGTGAATTATTGCACAACGGGACCACCCCCGCTGGCAGCTTGAAAAACGGCCCCTTGATGGCCTTGCCGACCATTGCGGCAGCCTCGCGGCCTTGCCGGTCCGTTCGACCTCGCCGTCGCAACCCACATCAAGCTGAAAAAGCCGCTGGTACAAGTGGGCATGCGCCATCACCGTGAAGTTGTGGTCAAGGCCAGGGAGGAGCCGCATAATGTCAGCCGGATTCGTAAAAAGCCAGGCTGGCCTCCCCTTGTTGTGCAACGGGGCGATCCGGCGACGAATGAAGTCCGCCCCGATCATCTCAAGGGTGAGTCCAGCCCGGGTGAGCCGGAGAAGCCTGGTAGTGGCGACAGTAAGCCTCCCGTTGGCGACGTCGAGATCACTCCAGTCACAGCCGCAGACCAGCGGCACTCGACGGACCTTGCAGAATTCCGGCGGGTCTTCGTCTTCAATCCAGCACCACCGGCCACGCCATTCCTCCCACCGCTCCTTCACGGCACCGTCGTCGCCCCCATGGATCTTGGGATCCGGTGGCGCGACCGCAGACAAAGACCGCCGGTTGGATCCGAGGGGAGAAATAATGGCGGAAGAGTGCCGTGTTAGGCTGCACCCTGGCAAAGCCTTCGCAAAGATGCGCGAAGAAAGCCATGCACGCCACCGCGTTCGGAGTAAAATCCAAGAGGCGAAAGCCGAAGGTGTGCATAATGTCGCAGAAGAAATTGGAAAAAGGGGGACATTACCCGCAAGAAAGATAATCGACGAAAAAGGGATACCGATTTGGGGCAGGATCGGCGCAAGCGGCAGGGATGACGCGCGTCGCCGGATGTCCCGAATTTGCTCCGCCCGTCTTCACTCCCCATAGAGGCCTGAAGGAGGCCCGGAGCTCATGAACATCAACCGTCGAGGGGAAGAAGAAGGCGGATTTCGTCCGGTCCCCCAATATCGCACTCTCCGGCGGCTCCACGGTCCCAGCGCCCTTAGCCACCCCCTTGCCCCTGGCGGATTTGGGCGCCATGGCGGCTAAGAAAGTTGGAGAACTGAAGAAGGGGGATGGCGAGACAACGACGGCGGGCGACGGTGGAAGCTTGGGAAGGAAGGAAGAGAGGAAACAGCGGCTCTGGGATTGGAGAAGGCACGAGGAAAGAGGAGAAAGTGAGCAGCGTGCCCATGGTTATTTCTTCTTATGGGGGAAAACACAGGCCGCCTCCTTTCGCATTAACTGTGATGTGACGCATGCCCGCGGGAACCAACCCCATGCATGCCGCCCATGTCACGCGCGCCTCCCCACGCCGCGCCACGCGCGGGAGTCGTGGGAAGCACAGCGCGCGAAGAATCTTACCACAGTAAAAACTGCCCCGCCTGCCCGTGCACCGTTTCTGGGCCTGGCCCAACAACGCGCTGCGCTTATGTGTGGCCCAGACACGGGGGCTCCTATCGGTGTACAAAAAGAGGGTACACTTTTTGTACCCCTATAACCGTGCAGGGGCAGTCTGAGCCACGGGCACCACCACACCAAGCACGGCAAGGGAGGTGAGCCATGGTAAGACCGAAGCTCAAGGGAACCAGAGTGACGCCAAGGCCAAGACCACGAAGAGCAAAGGGGACAAAGCGGACTCCCCCGGCAAGATCCTTGCCAGGGGACAATTTTAGCAAACCCGGCAAGACCCTTGTCGGGGCAACTCGCCCCACGCCTACGGAGCAAATCACCCTTGAGTCCACTGCCCCTATGGGGCAAGGATTCGGGAGACATCCCCATGGTGGCATGCAGATCTTTGTGAAGACATTCAAGATCAGATACGCGCTATAGAAGATGACTACCCTTGGCGGGATCCCTGCCGAGGAAGACCACAAGGCCCCCGGCAAGCGCCTTGTGGGGATGACAACAGGCGCCTCGGCAAGACCCTTGCCGGGGTCCCGGCAAGACCCTTGCCAAGGACACCCGCACGGCCACCACCAAGACCA
This sequence comes from Aegilops longissima, assembly GCA_021605205.1. Classification (NCBI taxonomy): domain Eukaryota; kingdom Viridiplantae; phylum Streptophyta; class Magnoliopsida; order Poales; family Poaceae; genus Aegilops; species Aegilops longissima. The sequence goes on along the minus strand of CM038678.1, from coordinate 189,407,890 downwards.
CGCCAACTAAACCTCCACCACCGTGCGCATGCAGCTGCCGACCCAACCAGCTGGGAAGACACCTGCGTGGCGGCATGCAGATCTTCGTGAAGACCCACCACTGCGCCAGCTCAGCTGCCTGCCTACCTACATGGCACCACAGGTATCGTTGGCCAGGACGCGTGTCGACACAAGGAGTAGCGACGAAAAAAGGCAGGTTTCTCCCTCGTCCCCGATAAAACAAGGACACCTAAGCAAGACATATTAAATGCGCCTTGTCATGTAATGCGAGGGATAACCTCGCATCATCAGACCTTTCCACCTCACATGTGCCTTTGTGGCGACCCCTTTTTCTATAAAAGGAGGCCCGACGCGACCAGGAGAAGGATTCGGCTTTTTGGAGCTCCTCACGCCCCATAGCTAGCTCAAGAACACAGATATACAATCCACCAAAGCAGGAGTAGGGTTTTACGCATCCTCGCGGCCCGAACCTAGATGAACGAACCGTGTGCTATCTGTTTGATCCGCTCTTCTCAGGATCCCGCGCCCCGCTAACCATAGTAGGGATTCTTGTGATCCCATAGGTGTCGTTCCCACCGACAACTAGAGAGTCGACGTGTTTGGTTTTGACGACGACATCATCTACGTATGCCTCGACTGTTTTGCCAATTTGTTTCTCCAGACATGTCTGAATCATGCGCTGATATGTTGCGCCGACGTTTTTGAGCCCAAAAGGCATTGTGTTGAAACAGAAAGGGCCGTATGGTGTGATGAATGTCGTTGTGGCTTGGTCGGACTCCGCCATCTTAATTTGGTGTTTGCCAGAGTATGCATCAAGGAAACACAATGAATCGTGTCCTGCGGTTGCATCGATAATTTGATCGATGCGGGGGAGTGGGAAGGGATCCTTTGGGCATGCCTTGTTAAGGTCCTTGAAGTCGACGCATAGGCGCCAGGATTTGTCCTTCTTTGGTACCATCACAAGGTTTGCTAGCCAGTCCGGATGTTTTATTTCTCTGATGAATCCGGCCTCCAATAACTTGGCTAGTGCCTCTCCCATAGCTTGTCTCTTGGGTTCAGAGAAACGCCGAAGAGTTTGCTTGACTGGCTTGAATCCTTTTAGGATATTAAGGCTATGTTCGGCTAGCCTGTGTGGGATTCCTGACATATCTGAAGGATGCCAGGCGAATATATCCCAATTCTCGCGTAGGAAGTCTCGCAGTGCGACGTCCACGGCGGGGTTTAATTGTGCCCCGATGGAGGCTGTTTTCGTAGCGTCCGTTGGGTGGACTTGGAATTTGACTATTTCATCCGCTTGTTTAAAAGAGCTGGACTTGGATCTTTTGTCGAGTATCACGTCGTCCCTGTCCACTTTGGAGCGTAGCGTGGTTAATTCTTCGGCTGCGAGGGCTTCGGATAATGCCTCGAGGGCCAATGCGGCTGTTTTGTTTTCGGCCCGAAGGGCTGTGTCCGGATAACTAGTGAGAGTGATGATTCCATTGGGCCCAGGAATTTTGAGCTTCATGTACCCATAATGGGGTATGGCTTGGAAGAATGTGAATGCCTCCCACCCTAAAAGGGCGTGGTATCCGCTACTGAACGGGGCCACTTGGAATGTAATTTCTTCGGACGTATAGTTCTTCGGCGTGCCGAATACCACATCTAGTGTGATTTTTCCAGCACAGCGTGCTTCCTGACTGGGGATGATTCCCCTGAAGGTTGTGCTTCTTTGCTCAATGTGGTTCTAGTCTATTTCCATTTTCTGAAGAGTTTCCTCATAGATGAGGTTTAATCCACTGCCGCCGTCCATGAGTACTTAGGTGAGTCGAAAGCCGTCCACAATTGGACTCAGGACCAGTGTAGCTGGTGCCCGGGCTGTTCGGAATTTAGGTTCGTCACTGGCATTGAAGGTAATAGCCGTGTCACTCCATGGATTTATTACTGCCACTTGGCATATTTCATCGAGGCTGCGGAGTGTTCGCTTGCGCCTATTATTTGATGCGAAGGTCTCAAAGACTGTTAATACCGTATTATTATTCCTGTGATGGTGTTCTGTGGCCTCTAGGATGAGAAGATCCTCGCCACTTTTTGCCATCTGCCGGAGTATCCAACATGCTCTAAGGCTATGTGTTGGTATGGTACCTTCTGTACTATGAATTTTGCAGGGTCCGTTGAGCCATCCCTCCAGTACGGTTCCATGCCCTGTAGAGGGTTTTTGCTTTTTTGTAGTTAACCCGGGTGTCTTGTGATAGTGCACCCTTTTACTTTGGACTGGGTGTGTATTCGTGGCCAGATTATCCCAAAATGTTGTTTGGTTTTATAACGCCCGATCGGCTATATCTCCCGTGTCGAGCCACGACTTAGAGCATAACCGCATTGAAAGCAATGTCGCAAGTGAGGTAATCTTCACACAACCCATGTAATAAAAAAGGAAAGAGATACATAGTTGGCTTACGATCGCCACTTCACACAGTACATAAATAAACATCCATCATTGAGTACACTCAAGGTCCGACTACGGAACCAAAATAAAAGAAGATACCCCAATGCTACAGATCCCGAATCGTCCCAGCTGGGCACCACTATTGATCATCGAGAAAGGACACATAATAACGACCACGTTCCTCGTCGAACTCCACTTGAGCTCGGTTGAGTCACCTGCCTTTGCATCGTCGGAACCTGCAACTGTTTTGGTAGAATCTGTGAGTCACGGGGACTCAGCAATCTCACACCCATGAGATCAAGACTATTTAAGCTTATAGGAAGGACAGAGTAGTAAAGTGGAGCTGCAGCAAGCGACTAGCATATATGGTGGCTATTTACGCAAAAGAGAGCGAGAAGAGGAGGCAAAGCACGGTCGTGAAACTAATAGCGATCAAGAAGTGATCTGAACTACTTCGTCGGACATAACTCCAACACCGTGTTCACTTCCGGACTCCGCCGAGAAGAGACCATCACGGTTACACCGCGATTGATGTGTATTTTATTTGAGGTCAACTTCGGTTTTCTACAACGGACATTAACAAATTCCCATCTGCCTCATAACGCGGGCACGGCTTTGAAAGATATTACCTGCGGGGTGTCCCAACAAGCCCATTATAAGCTCTCACGGTCAGCGAAGGATATTCCTTCTACCGGGAAGACCCGATCAATCTCGGAATCCGGACTACAAGACATTTGACAGCAATAAAACAAGACCAGCAAAGCCACCCGAATGTGCCGACAAATCCCGATAGGAGCTGCACATATCTCGTTCTCGGGCACACGGATAAGCGAAGCGTCTGAGAACCGACGTAATCAAGTTGCCCAGGAATGGTCCCAAGACGGTGCTCTAGTTTGGACCAACACTCGAAGGAGCACTGCCCGGGGTTTAAAATAAGATGACCCTCGGGCTCGCGAAAACCGGGGAAAAAGGCTTAGGTGGCAAATGGTAAAACCAATGTTGGGCCTTCTTTGGAGAGTCTTATTCAAAGCGAACTGTCAAGGGGTCCCATAAATCACCCAACCGTGTAAGAGCGAAATCAAGGAACATAACACGGTATGGCGGAAACTAGGGTGGCAAGAGTGGAACAAAACACCGGGCATAAGGCCGAGCCTTCCACCCTTTACCAAGTATATAGATGTATTAATTATAGCAGATATATATTGTGATATCCCCAACAAGTAAACATGTTCCAACAAGGAACAACATCTCCATGTTCAACAAGGAACAAACTTCAGCTTCACGCAACTAGCAGCTATAAGAGGGCTGAGCAAAGCGGTAACATAGCCAATCAACGGTTTGCTAGGAAAAGGATGGTTAGGGGCTGACATGGCAATATGGGTGGCATGATATAGCAAGTGGTAGGCATCGCAGCATAGGCATAGCAAAAAGCGAGCAACTAGCATAGCAAAGATAGAAGTGATTTCGAGGTATGGTCATCTTGCACAATGTTCTCAGAGTTGTCGAAAGCTTGATCCTCGTAAGCGTTCTCAACAGGTTCCTCGTTCACGTACTCGTCTCCGGCTCTACCCAAAGCAACAACACAAACAAAGGAACCACAATAAATCACGGTGCAATGCACAAACAACATGATGCAAAACATGACATGATATGCGAGATGTGATATGCAATGCGTATATGCGCTCCGAAGGAAAATGATGAACCAGGCATCAACTTGGCAAACCAAGTATGCCACTGGAAAGATGAGATGATTTCGGTTGAAATCGATATAAAGATCACGGAATCGGATGCACGGTTTGGAAATGACAAGCAAAACAAGAATGGCACAAATCTGCCATTAACAGCATGATGCCACTTAGCAAGCAACAATTAATTAAGCTACTGCACCCAAACGTATCAACAAAGCACATGGCAGTGATCTACACAAGATGCTCGACAAAGATGAGCACTGAGCTACGGCTAGTTCACATCATAACAGGTTCAAACAAGCATGGCAAAAGTGCACAAAATATCAGGCTGGACATGGCAAAAACAGCATCAGGTTGCAATGTTCAGAGCAACAAAACTACATGCTACAGGAACTTAAAATAGCAAAACAAGGCATGGCATGAATCTACTCAAAGCATAGAACAAAAGTCCCTTACTGACCATAAGCCAAAAAGGATTAGAAAATATAGTAACACCCATGTCAATATTGAAAGTTTCGTTAACAGATTCAGCAACATGACATGTCAAAAACTGATAACGAGTAGGCATGTTTACAAGCTCAATGCACTCACTACAGAGCCTTAAATGATAAACTAAGCATACATACATCAAGAAGACATGGCATAGAAGACATACATGGCAAGAGCAATAACATAGCATTCATGGATCAACCACAACAACCTAGGCAAAATTGAATAACATGTATACAATCTGCCAGGAAACATTTGATAGCAAAAGTAGAGCTCGATTGACTCAAGCTATGGCACTCCATAATTGCAAACAAAGGCATGGATGGATAGAGCAAGACATGTTTTACAAAACATCCTTACTGAAGTATCTCAAAATATGCATGGATCTCTCGGTATCATCAAGTTAACATGGCATCAAAATCAGCTAAAACAGGGCTGAAAACAGCAACATCAGGACACCTACTTTGCATGCTTGTGCTAGTCACCACATAGATCACAAAAATACATGGCATACACCCTGGAAAGATGGCATGGCATATTTCAAACACATGTAGGACTCAAATTCATAGGGTGCACACATCAATCATGGCAAAAATAACAAAAGTGCAAGTTCTGTTAAGAAACAGAAACTAACATCACATAGCACTCTTCCAACAGCATTTCGGGCATCAAGATGAGCTCAAATGAAAATGATGCAATGAGATGAAATGATCTACTCTTGAGACGAACATTTTGACATATTATCGCGCAAAAATGGATCTACAGATGCAAAGATATACTCGTTGAAAATGCAACAAAATTACAATGAGATGCAAAAGACTTAGAAAAATGGAGGGGAGAGAGGTCAGCAGGCGCCTTGGACCGAGGCGGATCAGGCTCCGGCCCGATCGCTGGAAGCTTGCGGCCAGGTTCGCCGGAGGAGGCGCGCCGCCGGGTCGGCCGGGCGAGGCGGCCAGGCCCAGGCGCCGTGAGTCAGGCCGAGGCGGCGGTGACCGGGCCAGCGACTCAGCGATGGTGGCCTGCAGTGGCCTGGCCCAGGCCTGTGTGGCCAGGCAGCAGCTGGCTGCGCAATGGCGGAGGCTTGAGGCGCTGACTGGAAGCAGCGTGCAGGAAGGTGTCTGGGCCGTGGGGGCGGCGGGCCATGAGCTCAGCGGGCGCAGCCAGGCGTGTGGCGGCCAGGTGCCACGTGGCGGCTCAGTTGGCGGCGGAGGCGAGCGACGCGTCCAGCTCGCCGGACGTGTCGGCGGAGGAGAAAGTTGCTAGGGTTTGGGGAGGATGATCCGGATTTTGGGGAGGTGCTTAAATAGGCATAGAGGAGCTAGGAGAGTCAAATGAGGTGTAGTTTTAGCCCACGATCGTGATCGAGCAGCGGAGAGCATGGAAGTGACTTAGATGGGTTATTGGGCTGTTTTGAAGGGGTGTTGGGCTGCAACTTAAAGAGGCCTTTGCGAGAGTCACGGTTAACCGTTGGAGTACCAAGCGAGCTCAAATGACCGAAACTTGACCGGTGGTCTCTGGTGGTATACCAAGGCCACTAGACAAACCTCGGTCCATTTCGAGAAGGTTTAGTACCCTTTGCGGAAAAAGCGTAAAAGGACGCCGGGGAGATAGGAGTGCGGATTGCAAAAGCGGACAACGGGAAAAATGCTCGGAATCATGAGGCGAACACGTATGCAAATCGATGCACATGATGACATGATAAAAATGCATGACATGGACAAAATGCAAAATGAAGAAAACCCAACCACGGAGGAATATCATATCACAATGCGAAAATGGCAAGAGTTGGAGTTACAAATATGGAAAGTTACTTCCGGGGTGTTACAACACTCCACCACTACAAGAGGATCTCGTCCCGAGATCTAGGACTGAAAGAACTCCGGATATTCGGAACGGAGGTAATCCTCGCGCTCCCAAGTAGCTTCTCGGTCGAATGGTGTGACCACTTCACTTTCAGAAATTTGATTGACTTGTTGCGAGTCTTGCGCTCGGTTTCTTCAAGAATAACAGCGGGTGCTCATGATAAGAGATCTTCTTGAAGGTCAATCTCTTGAAGTTGATAGTGCGTTCAGAGTCTTGAAGCACTTGCGAAGCTGTGACACGTGAAACACATCGTGCGTTTGCAAAGTTGGATGGAAGCTCAAGTTGATAGGCGAGATCGCCTCTTTTGCCAATGATCTTGAAAGGACCCACGTATCTAGGGGCAAGCTTCCTTTGATACGAGCGGCGAGTGCCTTTCATTGGAGAGCGGAGGTAGACATGGTCTCCGATTTCAAAAGCCACATCACGGTGCTTATCATCATAATAGCTCTTACGGCGCGATTATGCGGCTTTGAGATTCTCACGAATGACTTGGCACATTTCTTACATACGTGATCAAGTCATTGCCAAGAGTTGGCGTTCACATCTCGGACCAATTGAGAGAGTCGGCACTTTACGCCATAGAAAATTCGAATGGGGCCTTGCCGAACTAAACTTGAAAGCTGTTGTTGTAGGAGAACTTCGGCATATGGAAGACAATCTTCCCACTTCATACGAAAGAAATGACACAAGCCACGAGCATATCTTCAAGGATTTGATTAACTCGCTCAACTTGGCCACTTGTTTGAGGATGGAAAGCTGTCTTTGAAAGCGAATGTTGGTGCCCATGGCCTTGAAAAGAATCCCAAAACTTGGAGGTAAAGATGCTGCCACGGTGCAGAAGAGATCACTTGTGGAATGCCGTGCAAGGAGACAATCACAGGAGGTGTATAGCTCTGCCAACCGAGCTGCTGTGATGGATTCTTTGATAGGAAGAAAATGAGCCACTTTAGTAAGCTTGTCAATGACAACGAAGATAGCATCATTTCCGCTTGGACTTTGGAAAACCAGTCACGAAGTCCATTTCAATATGATCAAACTTCCATTCGGAATAGCAAGAGGTTGGAGGAGACCAGCTGGTCTTTGGTGTTCCTTTCACTCTTCTGCAGACATCACACTCATTCACGAATTGAGCAATCTCGCTTCATTCGAGTCCACCAATATGACTGCTTGAGGTCATGGTACATCTTCGTACTTCGGGATGAATGGATAGAAGCGAATTGTGAGCCTCGTTCATAATGACTTTTCTCGATCACCCTTAGGAACCACAATCCGGTCCTCAAAGAAAAGAGTGTCTTTGTCATCAACGTGGAAGCACTTGTACTTGGAAATGCCCTTGTCGATACCACGTTTCACCTTTTTCACCATGGTATCCGAAGTTGAGCCTCACGAATCTGATCTTCCAAAGTAGGAGAGACTATGAGGTTGGCAAGAAAGCCTTGAGGAACAACTTGAAGATTCAGCTTGCGGAAGCTTCACGAGAGATCCGGTGAAAGGGCTTGAGGATTAGGCTGTTGCGATAAGCCTTCCTGCTCAAAGCATCTGCAATGACATTGGCCTTGCCGGAGTATATTCAATACTTGGGTTGTACTCTTGAATCATTTCGACCCATCGAGTCTGCTTTGAGGTTGAGGTTGGGCTGAGTGAAGATGTACTTGAGACTCTTGTGATCGGTGAAAATGTCCACTTTCCTTCCCAACAAGAGATGTCTCCATGTAATCAATGCATGGACAACTGCCGCCAACTCAAGATCGTGAGTGGGGTAGTTCTTTTCGTTGGGCTTCAAGCTGGCGAGAGGTATAAGCCACAACTCTCTTCTCTTGCATTAACACAGCACGAGACCTTGAAGAAAGCATCACGAGAAAACTTCAATGGCTTGGATTCATCGGGAGGAGTCAAGGCAGGAGCTGTGACGAGTTTCTCTTTGAGAGTATTGAAAGCAACGTCACACTCGGGAGACGGACATACTTCACATGCTTGGGAGAAGGTTGGAAAGAGGCTTTGCAATCTTGGAGAAGTTCTCAACGAATCTTGACAATAGCTTGCAAGACCAAGAGCTGCTTGACATTACGAGGAGGTTCCCAATTCACAATGCGGACACCTTCTCGGGATTAACTGCGATACCCTTAGCGGAGATGATATGACCAAGATAAAGCACTTCATCAAGCCAAAATTCACATTTGGAGAACTTAGCATAGAATTGATACTCTCTGAGCTTGTCTAGCACCAATCGCAAATGTTTGGCATGATCCTTCTTATTCTTGGAGAAGACCAAAATATCATCAAGATAGACCAAGGCGAATTCATTGGTGTAGGGGTTGAATATGAAGTTCATCATCCGAGAGAATGTTGGAGGAGCATTGACGAGGCGAAAGACATGACGGTATATTCATAAGAACCAAAGCTTGTTACGAATCTTGTCTTGGGAATATCTTGTTCACGAATCACGAATCGATGATACCCCATCTGAAGGTCAAGCTTGGAGAACACTGTAGCACCTTTGAGTTGCTCGAAAAGCTCATTGATGTTGGGAAGTGGATACTTGTTCTTGATTGTCTTCTTATTCAATGGGCGATGTCGGCGCAAAGTCGGTCCGTGCCATCCTTCTTCTGGACAAAAGAACACCACAACCCCAAGGAGATGAACTCGGTCTAATCAAACCCAGACGCTCTTGTTCATCAAGCTGCTTCTTCAATTCCTTCAGCTCATCAGGTCCAAGCTTGTATGGGCGCTTACAAGCGGGTTCGATGCGGGCTCAAGATCGATAACGAACTCAAGCGGCGATGAGGAGGCATACCGGAAGCTCTTACGGAAAGACATCTTGGTACTCTAAAGCATTTGGAATCGAGAGATAGCATTCAGTTCGCCCTTCTCATTGAGAAAACAACCGAATGGTTTCATCACGGCGGCATAGATGATCACATCATTAGAAGAGTGAGTCAATTGAATTTCACAGCAGCACAATCAAGCTGAGCTTTGTCTTGATAAAGCCGATCCATTCGAGAATAAGATCAATATCCGAGTCACCAAGAACAATTGGTTTGGAAAGAAATCTATAATCGCCCATCTTGATAGAAACATCATGAACTATTGAGTTGGCTCTCATTGACTTCGCGGAGAAATAACACCCAAAGGTTTATCCAGGTAAGACCAAGAAAAATCATTCTTTGCAAAAAAACGATCTTGACATGAAACAATCACGATGCACGATATCAAATAAGACTTTTGCGGGAATATCATTAACAAGAAGATTACCCATTATCACATCGGAAGAATCCTCTACGAGCTGCATTCATCATATTGACCTTGGCATACTTTGGATTATGCTTGACCACTGCATTGCTGGAAGATTTCACGGAGGAGGAGGCGGAAGGCGCCTCTGGTTGAAGCACTTGTTAGCATAGTGACCTTCTGCTGACATTTGTTGCAAGTCACCTCGAGAGAGCGGACGGTGGTAAGGAGCACTTGACCTTGGAGCTTGAGAATTAGACTTGTTACGATAGCTTGGGTTGGGTGGGTGGGAAGATCCACGGCCACCTGAGTTCTTCTAGCGATAAAGGCGTGGAGCGGAGGAGGAGGAAGGTAAAACTTCTGCTGCTAGCTGCCACTTGAGAGGAAGAAGAAGACTGAACTGCATCCTGATTCTCTTCTTAGAAGCCTCACATTTGAGCTGGGCAGCTTCTTGCTTGATGCCATGTTGTAGAAATCATCATACTTATCGGCTCAAAAAGCACAAGAGCTAATTGCAGATCTTCTCTCGGACCACCTCTGAATTGATAGATCATACTCTTTTCATCGAGCACGTCTTGCTTAGCAAAGCAAGCGAGCTTCAGAACTGGATATTGTATTGATAGACAGACATGTTGCCTTGCTTGAGATTGCGGAACTCCTCACGCTTGCTCTCAACAACACTTTTGGAATGTGATGAGCTCTGAAATCACGGCGGAACTCATCCTGTAATGACCGACCTCCTCTGGAATCTTTGTATTGCTGGTACCACTCAGCAGCTTGATCCTTGAGTTGAAGCGATGCAAACTTGACAAAGTCCTCGGTGCGACATTGCTACAATCAAAATGCTTGCAGATGTCCACTAACCAATCGTCGGCGTCTGTGGCCTCGACACGAAGCTGAAAGACTTGACTGATTAGCGAGGCCGGCGAGAGTAGCAAAGTGCGGCTGATTGTTGCCTTGACCTTGATTTCCTTGATTGCCTTGCCCTGAGTGCGTTCTTGCAAGAGCTGCAAAATCATCGAGCATTGGCATTGGTGGCTGCCATGATAGCTTGCCGGGCCTCTGGGGCGGAGGTGGAGGTGGAGGTGGAGGTTGGTGATCCCCATCATTGCGATCCGGATTGAGAGCGCGTTGGCGGAGCCATCTGAAGGGGTGACATCCGTTAGTCCTTTGATAGACAAATAGATAAGTAGAATCAGCGGATAGAAATTGCAACATATAGTCTTCACAATAAACATTCGAACAAGAATGAGCGAATGAATTCAAAGTTAATCATCACCGTCCATTAAGGTGAAAGCCACTTAGATAAAGATATGGAAACAACATCTGTCTTAGAAACAAATCGAATATCACAACTGAAAACAAAAGATTGGCTTCTAGAATGAGCGGAACAAACACATGATAGAATTTACGCCCAAAGTGTTAGTGGTGGGGCCCACACGGACCTGACGTATAGCGGGCGTCACGAATGACAAACAAGGCGTCCCGAATCAGCATAGCCAAGGATTCTTTAAGGCGTCTCGCGACCCTTTGTAAATCGACCGTGAATGGGCGGACCACTAGGCGTTGAACCCCAATCTCAAATCATACATCATCGGAAAGAATATCACTGTAAGCTACTAGAATTCCCACCTATAAACTCCCGAAACTTTACGGTTATGCAATCTGGTGTTGGGGATCTGGGGACACAAAATATATCACCCAAACTAACAATACCTAGATCCAGGTGTATCCATCCGTCAACACATAACAAAGAAATCCTCGAAATCGTGTACCTCGACCTTGAAAAACATCCGTTATACAAGTCATGGCAATACTCCCTTTTCGCCAGATCTTTGGGCTATCGGGGTTATCTCACCAACAACTGCACAAAGAGATTTCGATGTCGGCAAAACTCAGGTATTCAGAACTGCAGCGATAAAATTGTGGCGACAACACCTCGGAGCTCAACTCCCGGGACACTGCCACAACCCCTAAATGTCGGGAGGCACCAAGAACAATGTTCTCGTCACAAAACCATCGGACGATTCCAAGATACCCACGTGATCCTAAATTTTTTTGTGAAATTTGAGGAGAGAAGAGTCAAAACTCTCGTCGGGAGACCTCATAGAAGCGACGAAGGAATGGGAGTAAAAGAATCCTACTCTCCGATATATATAATCCTAAGACTCAAAACATTTTCCATTCTAGACTCAACAACGCCGACAAACAATCAAGTAGGGGGCTCCTAAGTCGGGAAGGCTCGATTACCAACATAGCGCCCCGATGCGGCTATATCTCCCGTGTCGAGGCACGACTTAGAAACATAACCGCATTGAAAGCAATGTCATAAGTGAGGTAATCTTCACACAACCCATGTAATAAATAAGGGAAAGAGATACATAGTTGGCTTCGATTAGCCACTTCACACAGTACATAAATAAACATCCATCATTGAGTACACTCAAGGTCCGACTCTGGAACCAAAATAAAGAAGATACCCCAAATGCTACAGATCCCGAATCGTCCCAAGCTGGGCACCACTACTGATCATCAGGAAAGGACACATAGTAACGACCACGTTCCTCGTCGAACTCCCACTTGAGCTCGGTTGAGTCACCTGCACTGGCATCGTCGGAACCTGCAACTGTTTTGGTAGAATCTGTGAGTCACGGGGACTCAGCAATCTCACACCCGCGAGATCAAGACTATTTAAGCTTATAGGAAGGACAGAGTAGTAAAGTGGAGCTGCAGCAAGCGACTAGCATATATGGTGGCTATTTACAAAGAGAGGCGAGAAGAGAGCAAAGCACGGTCGTGAAACTAATAGCGATCAAGAAGTGATCTGAACTACTTCGTCGGACATAACTCCAACACCGTGTTCACTTCCGGACTCCGCGAGAAGAGACCATCAGTTACACCTTGATTGATGTGTATTTTATTTGAGGTCAACTTTGGGTTTTCTACAACGGACATTAACAAATTCCCATCTGCCTCATAACAGACACGGCTTTGAAAGATATTACCTGCGGGGTGTCCCAACAGCCCATTATAAGCTCTCACGGTCAGCGAAGGATATTCCTTCTACGGGAAGACCGATCAATCTCGGAATCCGGACTACAAGACATTTCGACAGCAATAAAACAAGACCAGCAAAGCCACCCGAATGTGCCGACAAATCCCGATAGGAGCTGCACATATCTCGTTCTCGAGGCACACCGGATAAGCGAAGCGTCTGAGGAACCGGCGTAATCCAAGTTGCCCGGGAATGGTCCCTACGGTGCTCTAGTTTGGACCAACACTCGAAGGAGCACGGCGGGGGTTTAAAATAAAGATGACCCTCGGGCTCGCGAAAACCGGGGAAAAAGGCTTAGGTGGCAAATGGTAAAACCAATGTTGGGCCTTCTTTGGAGAGTCTTATTCAAAGCGAACTGTCAAGGGGTCCCATAAATCACCCAACCGTGTAAGGAGCGAAATCAAGGAACATAACACGGTATGGCGGAAACTAGGGTGGCAAGAGTGGAACAAAACACCAGGCATAAGGCGAGCCTTCCACCCTTTACCAAGTATATAGATGTATTAATTATAGCAGATATATATTGTGATATCCCCAACAAGTAAACATGTTCCAACAAGGAACAACATCTCCATGTTCAACAAGGAACAAACTTCAGCTTCACCTGCAACTAGCAGCGCTATAAGAGGAGCTGAGCAAAGCGGTAACATAGCCAATCAGCGGTTTGCTAGGAAAAGGATGGTTAGGGGCTGACATGGCAATATGGGTGGCATGATATAGCAAGTGGTAGGCATCGCAGCATAGGCATAGCAAAAGAAGCGAGCAACTAGCATAGCAAAGATAGAAGTGATTTCGAGGTATGGTCATCTTGCTGCAATGTTCTCGAGTTGTCGAAAGCTTGATCCTCGTAAGCGTTCTCAACAGGTTCCTCGTTCACGTACTCGTCTCCGGCTCTACCCAAAGCAACAACACAAACAAAGGAACCACAATAAATCACGGTGCAATGCACAATCAACATGATGCAAAACATGACATGATATGCGGGATGTGATATGCAATGCGTATGTGCGCTCCGGAAGGAAAATGATGAACCAGGCATCAACATGGAAAACCAAGTATGCCACTGGAAAGATCAGATGATTTCGGTTGAAATCGATATAAAGATCACCGGAATCGGATGCACGGTTTGGAAATGACAAGCAAAACAAGAATGGCACAAATCTGCCATTAACAGCATGATGCCACTTAGCAAGCAACAATTAATTAAGCTACTGCACCCAAACGTATCAACAAAGCACATGGCAGTGATCTAAACAAGATGCTCGACAAAAGATGAGCACTGAGCTACGGCTAGTTCACATCATAACAGGTTCAAACAAGCATGGCAAAAGAGCACAAAATAACAGGCTGGACATGGCAAAAACAGCATCAGGTTGCAATGTTCAGAGCAACAAAACTACATGCTACAGGACCTTAAAATAGCAAAACAAGGCATGGCATGAATCTACTCAAAGCATAGAACAAAAGTCCCTTACTGACCATAAGCCAAAAAGGATTAGAAAATATAGTAACACCCATGTCAAAATTGAAAGTTTCGTTAACAGATTCAGCAACATGGCATGTCAAAAACTGATAACGAGTAGGCATGTTTACAAGCTCAATGCACTCACTACAGAGCCTTAAATGACAAACTAAGCATACATACATCAAGAAGACATGGCATAGAAGACATACATGGCAAGAACAATAACATAGCATACATGGGTCAACCACAACAACCTAGGCAAAATTGAATAACATGTATACAATCTGCCAGGAAACATTTGATAGCAAAAGTAGAGCTCGATTGACTCAAGCTATGGCACTCCATAATTGCAAACAAAGGCATGGATGGATATAGCAAGACATGTTTTACAAAACATCCTTACTGAAGTATCTCAAAATATGCATGGATCTCTTGGTATCATCAAGTTAACATGGCTTCAAAATCAGCTAAAATAGAGCTGAAAACAGCAACATCAGGACACCTACTTTGCATGCTTGTGCTAGTCACCACATAGATCACAAAAAATACATGGCATACACCCCTGGAAAGATGGCATGGTATATTTCAAAACACATGTAGGACTCAAAATCATAGGGTGCACACATCAATCATGGCAAAAATAACAAAAGTGCAAGTTCTGTTAAAAAACAGAAACTAACATCACATAGCACTCTTCAACAGCATTTCGGGCATCAAGATGAGCTCAAATGAAAATGATGCAATGAGATGAAATGATCTACTCTTGAGGCGAACATTTTGACATATTATCTGCATAAAATGGATCTCTGAGATGCAAAGATACACTCGGTTGAAAATGCAACAAAATTACAATGAGATGCAAAGACTTAGAAAACTGGAGGAGAGAGTCAGCAGGCGCCGTGGACCCGAGGCGGATCGGGAGACCAGCGGAGAGGCTCGCCCGGAGGAGGAGGCGCGGGCCGGGTCAGTGGCCGAAGCGGCGGGGAGGCAGCCCAAGAGTCGAGCGGGCGGCGTCGGGAGGCGACCCGGCCAGCCGACTTCAGCGATGGCCTTGTGATGGTGGCCTGTGTGCCTTGTGTGTGTGGCGTGTGTGTGAGCCTGGCCTGGTGAGGCCAGACCAATGCAGTGGCCTTGTCTGTCTGGGCATGAGGCCGGGCTCAGCGGGCAGCTGTGTGTGGCCAGTGCAATCGGCTCCAGTTGGCCATGGAATGAGGGGCGTGTCCGTGGGAGGAGAAGTGCTAGGGTTTGGGGAGGATGATCCAAGGATTTTTGGAGGTGCTTAAATAGGCATAGAGGAGCTAGGAGAGTCAAATGAGGTATAGTTTTCGCCCACGATCGTGATCGAGCAGCGGAGAGCATGGAAGTGACTTAGATGGGTTATTGGGCTGTTTTGAAGGGGTGTTGGGCTGCAACAAAGAGGCCTTTGCGAGAGTCACGGTTAACCGTTGGAGTACCAAGCGAGCTCAAATGACCGAAACTTGACCGGTGGTCTCTGGTGGTATACCAAGGCCACTAGACAAACCTCGGTCCATTTCGAGAAGGTTTAGTACCCTTTGCGGAAAAAGCGTAAAAGGACCGCCGGGGAGATAGGAGTGCGGATTGCAAAAGCGGACAGCGGGAAAAATGCCGGAATCATGGGGCGAACACGTATGCAAATCGATGCACATGATGACATGATAAAATGCATGACATAGACAAAATGCAAAAATGAAGAAAACCCAACCACGGAGGGAATATCATATCACAATGCCGAAAATGGCAAGAGTTGGAGTTACAAATATGGAAAGTTACTTCCGGGGTGTTACAGTTTTCCAGGCGCTTTCCATCGCACAGTACTTTCGTACTATGGACGCCAAGTCAGCAAATCATGATATATCACGATGACTTATGGCATTAAGGATTCCCTTGTCCATGCAATTATTGCAGAAGAATGAGACTGCGTCTTCCTCACGACAGTCCTTAACCTTGTTCATCACAAGGAGCAATCTGGCCCAATAATGATGTACTGTCTCCTGGGGCTCTTGCCTGATGTGGGAAAGATCGCTTATGTTTGGGCGGGTGGGTGGAATTAGATCCAAACCCTCACCCATTCTGAAACCCAGGGGCCGAGGAGTTTCCGATCTTGGAAGCTCTGGTTCCGGGATGTTGCCCGATAAGTCTGGCCCGCTGCCTGACTCTAAGTTCAGGGCTTGGGTGATGTCCTCCCGTAAATGGGTGTCCGGCTCGGGGAGCTCAGGAATCCGGACATAATTATTCCTCAAGATAGAGGAAGAATCGCCGCATTGTTCCTCCACCACTGCGATATGATGGGTGACCGCTGGAGAGTTAATCTACCGTTGATCGGGTTTAAGCCCAATCTGATCGTAGTCCGTAGCGACTCCCAAGGCGGCGATGCGATCCAAGAGCTCATTGAGGGAGGAGAGCTCCATTGGATCCATCTGCTCGGCGAGATCCGAGTTAAAGTGCAGGCTGTTTTCGATGACCCGAGAAGTAATCGTTGGCGCAGCGGCCGAACAGGCGGTCATGATAAAACCGCCTAGCCGGAGAGTTTGACCGACAGCCAAGGCTCCTCCGACGGTAATGTTGTCTTTAAGGACGAGACGAGACATCCGTCCCTGCGGTGACGGCACAGTGGAACTCTCAATGAAAGCACCAATGTCGGTGTCAAAACCGACGGATCTCGGGTAGGGGGTCCCGAACTGTGCATCTAGGTGGATGGTAACAGGAGACAAGGGACACGATGTTTTTACCCAGGTTCGGGCCCTCTCGATGGAGGTAAAACCCTACTCCTACTTGATTGATATTGATGATATGGGTAATACAAGAGTTGATCTACCTCGAGATCAGAGAGGCTAAACCCTAGAAGCTAGCCTATGGTATGATTGTTGTTTGTCCTACGGACTAAACCCACCGGTTTATATAGATACCGAAGGGGGCTAGGGTTACACAGAGTCGGTTACAAGGAAGGAGATCTACATATCCGTATTGTCAAGCTTGCCTTCCACGCCAAGGAGAGTCCAATCCGGACATGGGACGAAGTCTTCAATCTTGTATCTTCATAGTCCAACAGTCCGGCCAAAGGTTCTAGTCCGGCTGTCCGGATACCCCCTAATCCAGGACTCCCTCAGCCACCCAAGATGCAGGCGATGGCACAAGGCTGTTGGAAGGCCCCCAACCCCCTCGTCCTGATGGTGGTCGTCATTCCTCCTTGGTGGTGGTGGCAGCGGAGGGAGGCCTGCGTTGCCCTGAGGACGGTCCTCATGAGGCTGGTCTCTCGTGGCACCCTCGCAAGGCGGGTCCTACTAGCGGTCCTCACGAGGCCGGTCGCGCCACTCCTAGCGGGGGCCACGGTCGTCCGAACGTCCTACACTTCATCCTCCTCCTCGGCCGTAGCCCTGGTTGCCGCGCTCGGGACGTCGATCGAAGCGCCCATCACGGATGGCCCAGAGCTCCTGACAGTCACTGGTGTTGTGGCTGTGAACGTCGTGGAAGGCGCAGAATAGGCGGTTGGCCTTAGACGACTTGGGGTGGTCGCGGCCACGCTTCGTCTCCAGCTCCACTGCGAGCATGCCAGCCCCCTTGCCCTTGAAGTCCTTGATCTTGGCCTTCTTGTCCTCCTGGTCGGCAGCAGGGAGCTCGAGGAGGGAAAGGCGCCCTTCCTCGGCCCCTGCGCACTTGGTTGCCATGTTGAACATTTCTAGGGCCATGCATAGGTCCTCGTGGATGGCGAGCTCCTCATTCATCTTGACGTCGCGGACGCCATCGGAAAACGCGGAGATGATGGCCTCGTCCGTCACCTTGGGGATCTTGAGGCGGACCCTATTGAAGCGCTGGATTTACTTCTGTAGAGTTTCCCCGGTTCTTTGCTTGATCGCCTCGAATTACTTCTGCGGCCGGAAAATCGCGAGTTCCTGAAGTTAGCAGCGCTCGCGCATTTCGCCCCAAGAGGAGATCGACCCCGCGGGCAGGTTCAGGAGCCATGAGCACGCGCCATCCTTGAGGGCCATGGGGAACCAGTTCGCCATGACCTTCTGATCGCTGTTGGCAGCCTCCACGCTCAGCTCTTAGAGCTGCAAGAACTCCGCAGGGTCGGGGGTGTCATCGTAGCGCGGAGGCAGGTCTGGCTTCAACTTACCAGGCCAGAGGACGCCACACAGCTCGGGAGTGAAGGCAGGTAACCTACATGATCAGGAGCCCGTCGAGGCGAGAGCCTGGTCTTGGTACCCGCAGCGCCGCTACGCGAGGCGGCGCCGCGGTCTTAGCGTGGCGGTGCTGCGAGTGCAGGAGCTTCTTGTTGCGGCCGAGGGACCTCTTGGCAGCTTCCTTCTTCACGCGCGGGCGCCCTGCACAGTGGGTCGCGCCGCGGGGCAGCGCGTCTTGGTGTAAGGGCGACGTCTTGACGCGGAGGTGCTCCATAGGCCCGCGTCGCCCATGATGGGGAAGCGGGCGAGGCAGCAAGAGGGCGATCTGAGAGAGCCCCAATGGCAGCGATGAGCTCGGCGTGCGGTCAGCCAGTCCTCGTAGATGTCGTTGACTGAAGCGTGGCGCGAAACTTCATAGCGTCGTGAAACAGCCACGACCTCTGGCGTCCAGCCCTTGGCGGCGTGAGGCGATGAGCGGTGGAGTCGGCGGCAGAAGTGGCGGTGCCTCGGTCGCGCCCTTGAATAGAAGTGCAGCAATGAAGCCTGCTGCTCGTTCCAGGCTAAGCCGGTATCAGTGTTGGCAACAATTGATGCAGGACGGTGGGGAGCTCCGCCAACGGCGCCATCTGAGCAACGCGGGCGGCAAGTGTGGCCCGGCGCTCGGCATGAGCTCGGCGAGCGTCTGCCATGGATACGGTGGAGCGGGGAGCATGGATCGGCGGAGGGAAAACTTTAGCGCACCCCTACCTGACACGCCAAATGTCAAATTGCAGGTTCCGGCAAACCCTTGAGGTTCGAACACTAGGGTGCGCACGAAGATCTCTCTCTTCCTATCTTGCTCTCGCCATGATCTCAAGGCCTAGCTCGACGAACCCAAAGAACAAGAGACACGAGGGTTTATACTGGTTCGGGCCACCGTTGCGGTGTAATACCCTACTCCAGTGTGGTGTGGTGGATGGCCTTGTAGGCTGAGGATGAACAAGTACAAGGTATGAATAGCCTCCTGAGGAGAGGTGTTCTTGGGCTCGGTGAGTTGGTGCGTGTGAGGATGGTCTGAATGATCTGTCCTGTTTCCCAAATGTTAGGCGGGAAGGGATCCTACAACGGCCAAGTTTGAAGGGAGATAACTAGTACAAGCTATCCTGACAAAAGGTGGTCTTCGCCTGCCAAAGGCTCTGGTGGTGACACCGTCTTGGGCTCCATGGTGACCTCCGTCGTGCCGTCCTGCTGGTCTTGGTCTTGTTGCACCGATATGGAAACCTTTGCCTGATGCCTCGGGACTCATCGCCTATGCTTGCCCCTTTAGCACAAAAGAGGCAACAGGTACTCTGCATCCGCTGGCGCCCGCCTGGCCTTGATCATCACGGCTCACGTCACGCACACCTCGCGAGGTCCCCCTTGCGTATATATCTCCACTCCTTGGGAGGTAGCCTAGTCAGGCTGCCCCTAAGGAGGTCTTGTGTCGTCCGCCTCGCGAGGCTTGGCCCCTCGCAAGGGTCTTGAGTGGTTGCTGATGAAGATGAGCCATACCAGGCCGCTAGTGGAGCCGCGCCCTGGGCCGTGTGCAGGCAAGTCTGGGTACTCCCATTCACAGGACACCGATACAGATAACGAAGGCACCCTGTAGCCTCCTGAGGCCGTCCCCAAGAAGAAGAAGTAGCTGCTCCACCAAGGGCCTCAGGAGAGCGGCGTTTCCAGCGGCACCACCTCAGGACCTGCGTCCACAAACGGGGCACCTCCCTCCCTCGCATAGGAAGGCGCGCTCGGCGCCCTCCTCAGGCTGGGCTCGGGGGCTCTCTTCTGGAGAGCCTCAGATCTAGCCAACGTCATGAGGGAGGCACTCGGGCACCATGTGGAGGCGTGCTTCGCCCCACGCTTCCCACCAGAGGGCACAAGGTGCGGAGTGCCTAGTGCTCAGGAGTTCATCACCAAGACCACCAAGGAGCTTTAAGAGGCAAGATCCATGCACGGCGATCGCTGCCCACCACCTGGCGCAGCTCAGTGTCCTGGCGAGGACGACGAGCTACGCGTCTGTGTCGACATTGTCGGTGTTCTAGGAACGGGGGTCCCTAGACTTTCCTGCCTGCGGCCCATGGCGTGGCTCCACTAGCGACCCTACACGGCCCATCTTCACCAGCAAACACTCAAGACCCTCGCGAGGCGGACGATGCAAGACCTCCTCGTGGGCGGCCTCACCAGGCTGGCTCGCGAGGGGCAGAGAGATCAAGGCAAGTGGCACCTCGCGAGGTTCCTGTGATGCAAGCCATGACGACCAAGGCCAGGCAGGGGCTAGCGCGCGTAGTGTCCTCGTTTCCTCTTTGGTGCTAAAGAGGTAGGCGCATGTGAGGAGTCCCAAAGCATCGGGCAAAGGTTTCCATATCGTTGCAACAAGACCAAGACCAGCAGGATAGCAGGACGGAGGTCACCGTGGAGCCCAAGACGGCATCACCACCAGAGCCTTTGGCAGGCGAAGAACACCTTTAGTCAGGATAACTTGTACTAGTTGTCTCCCTTCAAACTTGGCCATTGTGGGATCCCTTCCCACTCAATATTTGGGAAGAGGACCAAGTCCTCTATAAAGAGGACTAACAACCACCATAGAGGGGGACAAATCTAGATCGGCTACAGAGACACCACACCAGCTCACTGAGCACAAGAACACCTCTCCTCAGGAGGTTGTTCTTTCCATATAACTATTCATCCTCAGCCCAAGAGGCAATCCACCACACCACACTGGAGTAGGGTATTACACCACATCGGTGGCCCGAACCAGTATAAATCTTGTGTCCCTTTGTTCTTTGGGTTCGTCGATCTAGGCCGAGAGATCATGGTGCGTGAGAGCTAGGGGGAGGAGAGATCTTCGTGTGCACCCCAGTGTTCGAACCTCAAGGGTTTTGCTGGAAACGAAATCCGACATTTGCCGTGCCAGGTAGGGGTGCGCCGGAGCCTCTCTTCCGATAGTTGATCCACCGACACTCCGCGGTTCCGATGTCCGGTGACCCGAGGACCAACACCGACCATTGGGCAGCTTGGCCAGCCTGGGCGCCATCGTCCGCCCAATAATACCTCAACGCCACGCTCCAGGCAGCACGCGCACCACCAAACGCCGTGGGGCGCGGGCGGCGCAATCAATAGCCATCCACCTTACTCCATGGCAAGCGCGGACATCCGCAAGGGCCTCAAGCTACGCCGCGGCCATCGCGCCGCACACCCGGCGGGAACAAGCAAACATGAGGGCCGCGCTCATGGTGGTTCAGGAGCTGTTGCGATGCCAACTGATGGAAAGCGGCCAAGACGTGTTGGTGGAGCGCGCCGCCGAGCTATTGGACACCGCAGCCAGGGGTACGCCGCCTTTCCGCTACTTGCTTACACCTAGGACTACGACCGGATCGCACGGTGAGCCTCGACGCGCCCGCGCGCCCGCGGGCACACCAGGAGGTTTCGTCGGCATCGGCACAGCCAACGACAATGGCGACCCAACTGCACCTGTGCCTTCCCGAATGGGCGCAGGCGTGATCATCGCCACCCACGGTCCCGGCAGGATGCCGCCCTACCACCCTCAGAGCGGCATGCCGGGCCGGGCGGCGTGGAGCGTGGGGCACTTCAGTGAGGTTTTCGGGGCGACGACTCCGGAGGCCTATGTTCATGTCGGATCACGGGTTCCAGCAAAACCCTCAAGGTTCGAACCCTGGGGTGCGCATGAAGATCTCCCCCTAGAGACCCGTGTCCTAGCTTCGGTAAGATCTCAAGGGCTAACTCGACCAACTCACAACACAAGGGACACGAGATTTATACTGGTTCGGGCCACCGTTGTGGTGTAATACCCTACTCCAGTGTGGTGGTGGTGGATAGCCTCTTGGTTTGTGGATGAACAGTTACAAGGGGAAGAACAACCTCCTGAGGTTGAGGTGTTCTTGTGCTTGATGTGTGGCTAAGGGTTGGCTAAAGATCAGATGCCTCCTACTGAGGTGGCTAGTCCTATTTATAGAGGCCCTAGTCCTCTCCCCAAATATTGAGCGGGAAGGGAGCCAACAACAACCAATTTGAAAGGGGACAGCTACTACAGCTTATCCTGACAAAAGTAGTCTTCGCCTGCAAAAGGCACTGGTGGTGACGCCACCTTGGGCTCCATGGTGACCTCCATCTTGCCGTCCTGCTGGCCTTGGTCTCGTTGCACCGATATGGAAACCTTTGCTTGACGCCTCGGTACTCCGCGCCTGCGCTTGCCCCCTTAGCACCAAAGAGGAAACAAGGACACTGCGCGTTGGCGCCCACCTGGCGCCCGCCTGGTCTCGATCTTCATGGCTCACGTCATTGGAATCTCGCAAGGTTTTCCTTTCCTTGAACTCTCCGCCCCTCCCGAGCCAACCTGGTGAGGCCGCTCCTGACGAGGTCTTGTGTCGTCCACCTCGCGAGGCTTGGCTCCTCGCGAGGGTCTTGAATGCCTTGTTGATGAAGATGGGCGTCTGGGCCCGCTCATGACGGCGCCATGGGCTGCGGCGAGGCAAGTCACAGGGACCCTCGTGCCTAGAATGCCGGCCAGTAGCCCAGGCCCAAAACGCTTCGGGCTTGGCCGGTGAAGCCAAAGGTCAAGTCTTGGGCGCCCGCAAGCCCAATAGCTGCGGCCTTGGTCGTAGCGGGCGGTTGATTAGACGTGGGCGTCTCTGCTTCCCCACGCTACCTCGGCAACTGCCCGTTTGTCAAAAGGCTGGCGCATACAGCGCTTGCCTTCACTGTCTCCCTTCGCCTTGCTCAGATCCCCTTTCTTGCACCCTGCTTCTAAAATCTCCAGATTTGCTTCCTTCCTCTGTCGCATCAATGACCAATGGCGCCTCGCAAGGTCAAGCCTACCTCGTCGTTGGCATGGTACGGGCCATCTCTCGACGCCCCCAATGTCTTAGAGAAGAGCCTCGCCGTCACTCGCCTGCTGACGGTGGGGGAAAGCAACGAGAGGGGGAAACGGGGCTTCGGGCCACCTCCGACCTGCCAAAGCTCGAGGGAAGCACCTTCTTCCCCTTTTTCACGAGCAACGTCGCCACAGGGTTGGTCCCCCCTTTCTCCGATTTCTTCTACGAGGTCCTCAGCCACTACGGGCTGGAAATGCTGCATCTTCACCCCAACTCCATCCTTCTCTTGTCCATCTTCGCCTACTACTGCGAGGCGCATCAAAGGGGGTCACACCTCCGGTTGTGCCAACTTCATCGCGACGGCAAAATAACTCGATCTCGAAGGCGGGGAAAAGCGAAGGCTTCGGAGCTAGTGGGCCATGATGGGCCTTCAATCGTCCACCATGCTTAGCTGCCGCGGAGATGCCCCGAGTCGACAAGCGGTGGTCTTCGCGAAGCTCACCGGCAATGGCGATGTTGGTCTTGGAAGCGAATCAAGACCGACTGAAGCGAGAAGGCGGCGAAGGTGACATGGAACATGCTCTGAGGAATTCTTGATGCTTTGCGTAGCCCGCTTCGAGCGTACCGCCCCTTGTGGAGCTTGGGGATGAAGAAGACAAGATTCGCTGAGCGAGAAGCTTTGTCGAGGCGGCGAGCTGGCTGCGATTCTGCGCCTCTGGTCGGGGATGACCAGAGTACCACCAGGCGCCTTTGTTCCCTTGTTCCGCCGCGAGGACTGGGAGCAGGTCGTGGCCGCCAGGCCTACTTTCGACGGGCGTGATCTGGTGCCGCCGGCACCCACTGGAGCTGTCGGATTTCGGGTTCCGGCAGACCCTTGAGGTTCAAACTCTGGGTTGCACGCGGCGATCTCGCCTTCTACATACCTGCACCCCACCGCCTCGCTAAGATCTAAGCTATCGAAAGAACAACACAAGAGACACAGGGTTTATACTAGTTCGGGCCACCATTGTGGTGTAATACCATACTCTAGTTTGTGGTGTGGTGGATTGCCTCTTGGGCTGATGATGATGGACAATACAAGGAATAACAGCCTCGCGAGGGTCTGTTCTTGGCTGGGGGGATGAACTGCTCGGAGGATTTCAGTCGCACTTCTCTCTCTCTCTCTCTCTGGATTCCAGGGACTGGATTCTCCCTCTTCTAGATTCTAGATGCCTCTACCCTGTGGGTGGCTAGTCCTATTTATAGGCAAAGGCCATGGGCCTCTTCCCAAATATTGAGCGGGAAGGGCGCCAACAATTGGCCATTTTGAAGGGGAACATCGGGTACACTTATCCTGACTAAAGTTGGTCCTCACACTGCCAAAGGCTCTGGTGGTGGCCTTTGCTTGGGCTCCACAATGACTTCCTTCCTGCCGTTGGGCTGGTCTTGGTCTCGTTGCACGAAATGGGTGCCTTTGCTTGATGCTCTGCTGCGCTTGCTCCTTTGCACCAAGAGGAAAGGAGGACCTTGCTGGCGGGCTGGCGCCCCTTTGGCGCCCTTGGTCATCATGGCTTGCGTCATGGGCACCTCGGGAGGTACCCGCCTTGATCTCTCCGCCTCCTCGCGAGCTAGCTGATGAGGCCGTGCACGAGAGGCTCGGGTCGTCCGCCCAGTCGGCCCCTCGCGAGTCTTGAGCTTGTGTTGGTGAAGATGGGCCTTCTGGGCCCCTCCTTGAAACCACGCCCGGGCAGAGCAGGCAAGTCTGGGGACCCCGTTCCCGAGCGCCAGTGAGTAGCCCGGGCCCAAAGCGTGCCGGGCTTAGCCGTCTGAGAGAAGGCGAAAGGGCAAGGGTGAAGCGCCGCGTGCCCTAACAGCCTGTGGCCTCGGGCGCCGCGTGGCGGTTGATTGGACTTGGGCATCTCCACTTCCCCACGACGCCTCGGCAACCGCACGGATTGGACAAGTCCCTGCATGCAAAGCGGGTCATGATTACCTGCGGTCGTGGAGGTCGACGGTTGGCCTTGACCGCCATAAGTGCTGGCGGCATCGCCCTTCGATCCATCTCTTCTTGCTTCTCCTTCTTCCGGTCTTTGCTCCGTATTGCTGCAATGGCTCCGATCCGCGGTTCTCTGTGGCGAGAGAAGAAAGGCTCCCGAGAGGGCCAGACCGCTCTCGCCCGAAGAAGCGGTTAGCCCTCTGCCGCCGGGAAGGCAGGGGCCCATCGAGTGGTGTCGAGGCCTGATGCGGCGGCCACCGCCGGGGTTCCGCTTCCTTGTATGCCCACATCGAGGCTCCGAAGGAGATGGCCTTGAAACGCCCATGGCGGCGCCCGCCCGTCGGCCTTGACGGATAACGAAGTGTGGGTTGTCCCTCTGGAGTCCACACCGAAGGCTCCTCCCGAGAGTTTGTGCTCCACGTCGCCATGCCTCCTCAGTCCTGGATTCGCCTACCTCCCTTCTTCGCCTCCATCATTCCGCAGGAGGAACTCTTGGAGCTCTGGCTGCAGCTCGCCGGCTGCAGTACCATCGCGATCGAGGCAAAGGTCGCGGTTGTTGCCCCGGGCGAGGCCTTCATGACTCGGGGCTGGGGCGAAATTGCCCGACTCTGCAGGACAAGGGGCGCCTTCGCGATCCACTTGGAGTACGATAGTGCTTCGGTGGTGTTCTTCAAAGTCTTCGATGCGAACGGGCGCCGGCTGGAGTGCTGCCCCGGGAGAGGCGGTCGGGACCCTGCTGTGGCGAGGACTAGGCCCACCGACCACTCCCTTGGCAGCTCCTCAGGCGGCGGAGGCGTCGGAGGATCCAGCGACTCCGGCGAGCTCTTGCGACTCGAGGCAGCGATGACCTCTGAGCCCCGAGGCAGCGTCGCTCCCGGAGCAGGGCGGGCTCGTCAGGCCGTCGCCGACTCTGATCTGGATAGGGTTGGCGCCGGTATTTGACGGCCCACTGTTGATGATGGCGTCTTTTGTAGAGGTGCGTGTAGTTGCGCTCTTTAGGATCCGTTCCCTGCGAGGAATCAAAAACGTGCCCCGTGGGGGCTTGTAAGGTGCGTGTGATCTTGTTTGTTAATATAACCCTTGCCGTAGTATAGTGCGAGTTGCTCATTCCGTTTTAGCTCAGTTCTCCCTTTCGAACCTCGCGAGGGCTTGATGCTCTGCGCCGATAGGTCCCAGTCCCAAGGCGGCGTCAGCCGTCGCTGGTATGCCAGGTTGCGATGCCGTGGTCAAGGCCAGGAGGTGAGCGACCCGGGGTCCGGTAAGAGCCCCTGAGTCGCGATGCTCAGGAGGTCCCCTTTGGCGCTCAAGTAGCGATCGTTCGGTGAGAAAGGAGAGCGACATCGCCAACACAGGACCGCATTAGGTGCGAGGATGGTGCCATGGCAGCTGGTGCTTCCGGGTAGTGACTTATCTTAAGAATCAGGGACCGCTCCCTGGTGTGTCACCGGGTCCGTGCATCGGCAGGCGCGAAGTTGCCTGGCGAGGTCCTCGCGTGTCCCTCCCCTCTCGCCTTTACTCCCCTTTCTGCTCTACGTCCTCGGGTCCCGGCCCTCGAGCGAGTCTCAGCTGTCGCTGGTATGCCAGGTCGTGATGCCGTGGACAAGGCGGGAAGGGTGAGGCTGGAGAGCGATGGAGCCACAGTCGCGATGCTCAGGCACCCCCCCTTTAACGTGCAAGCGGTTCGCGCGGAGGAGACGCCGCAGGGGACTCGACTGACGCAGCTCCTCTAGGAGATCCTGTAGACCCATCATAGAAAGAACGAGGGGTTGCCATGACAATTGAAAGTCAGCTGTTGGTTGCTCCGGAGGGGTGACGAGGCACTGAACGCTCGACGAGGTGGCGCTATGCGGGGCTGCCGCGGCCAGAGATCAGCCATTCAGGTTTGTCGGTGTTGCAGGGACGGACCCATGCGCAAGCGTTGTGCCGTTTTGGGAGCAGCTCTGTCAGTTGGTGTTAGTTGAGCGGGCAACTAGGTCAAACACATTAGTTGCGAAGGAGTGAATTCATTCAAATAGATGCTGGGAAGGCAGACATCACTGGGTCTGGCCTGAGAGACTTGGGGATGATGCAGCCCGAGGGGCGCCCCCAACAAAGTAAGCTAACAACATGAAAATAAAAGGGATACATGCTGCAGGGACGGACCCACGCACAGGAATAATGCAGCCACAGGGCGCTCGGTGAAATGAAACTTGAAATATGTCACCTGATGATGTTGAAGACGAAGGGGTGTTGGTGTAGCAGACTCAGTGGGCTGCGGAAGCCGGTCCTCACGAGCCCCCAGGCCCAGGGACCTCGGGAGGCTCCGGAGGCTCTGGTGGCTCCTAACGGATCATCTCCGCTAGGGCTGCGGAACGCCTGGCCTCTTGAGCCTCCATGATGCCCCTCATGGGCGCTGAGTGCGTGGCGGCGCGTTGGCAGCCGTGGGCATCTTGACGTGGCTGTGGGGTGGACCTTGGGCGCCCACTCGCGAGGCAGGCGCTCTGAGGCGGCTCTGTTGAGCCACTGTATGTCGATCTTGAGCCAGCAGCCCACCATCCTCGCCTGGATGGGGAGCCACAGCGGGTAGGCGGCAGCTATCTCTCATGACTCTTGACTCTTGTAGCTCCTAAATGGCCTTGCTGACGAACTCCTGAGGGTTTGGCCCTTCTTGCCTTGCTCCTTCTTGAGGGAAGCGTGCTTGAAGCATGCCTCAAGTGGTGCCCAAGCGCCTCCCTCGTGACCTTGGCAAGATCGGTGGCCCTCGGAGGAGGCCGAGCCACTGCACTGAGGAGGCGGCCGGCCTTTCCTATCGATGGAAGGAGGTTCCCCCTGGCAGGCCTTGGGCCACGAGGAGCCTGCCTCCTGAGGGGCGGGCGGACGAGTCTTCTTCTTCTTGGGGTGGTCTCGGGAAGCCTCCAGCTTCCATGATCTAGGTCTTCGGTGATGCAGCACTGAAAGGCTCGCTCCGAGGAACACGCGTCTTTCTCTTCACGGGGCACCGTGATGACTCCGCCACTCCACGCATCTTGAGGGCGTTGTAGGCCCGGTGAGTTCTGACCATGAACTTGGCCAGCGCTGGAGTACCGAAGATGGCGTTATCGGCGGCGAATGTGGCGACATCGAAGTCGATGAGCTCGGTCTGATGGTTGTCGCGTGCCCGAAGGTGACGAGGCGGACCTACCCAATCGGAGCGGTGGAGCCGTCGGTGACTCGGAGAAAGGCTTGGTTGGCTGAAGCTGATTGTAAGAGCACTTGGAATTGTTGAATGTGTCCACAGACGAGCGTTGAGCCCTGCCCGCCATCGATGAGGTCTGGTGACCAGCCGTTCGCGATGATTGGGGAAAAAGCATCGGCGGGACTCCGGCTGTGGCTGCACACTTGAGCTGATCCGCTAAGCTGAATGTGATGGCGCCGCCCGACCAAGCGGAGAAGGCGCGTGGCTTTGAGCTTGGGGAGGACTACATTTGCCGCCGGCGAACTGCGAAGATCGTTGAGAGGCTGGGGCTTGAGCTCCGCCCGGGATCTGAGCGATCGCCGCGGCTCTGGAAGCCCCAGCCCCCTCGTCTTGATGACGATCCTCGTTCCTCCTTGGCTGCGGCGGTAGCGGAGGGAGGCCTGCATTGCCTTGCGGGCGATCCTCGCGAGGCTGATCCCTCCAGTCTCCCTCGCGGCGGGTCCTGCCGGCAATCCTCGCGGTCGTCGCGCCACCCTTAAGCGCGGACGCGATCCTCCGGCGTCCTGCGTTCCTTCCTCCTCCTCGACCGTAGCCCTGGTCACTGCAGTCAGGACGTCGGATCCTTCCTTCTCGCACGGCTCGAAGCTCTTGACATTCGTTGGTGTTGTGGATGTGGAGGTCGTGGTACACACAGTACCGGCTGCCCTTGGAGGATTCGGGCTGATCTCTGCCCCGCTTGGTGTCTGGTTTTGCCGTGAGCACGGCAGCCCCCTTGCGCTTCACATCATTGGCCTTGGGTTTCTTCTCTTCTGGGTCCGCAGCAGGCAGCTCGAGGAGGGAGAGACGCCCTTCCTCAACCCTGGCGCACAGGTGCGCCAAGTTGAACAGCTCAAGGAAGTGCACGGGTCTTCATGCATCGCCAGACTCCTCCTTCATCTTGGCGTCGCGCCGCCATCGGAGAAGGCTGAGATGATGGCCTCCTCGGTCACCTTAGGAATCTTGAGGCGTGCGTTGTTGAAGCTGGATGTACTTGTAGGGTCTCTCGGGTTGTTGCTTGATGCGGCGCATATCGCTCCGGCGGGTGGCGGTCGCGAGTACCTTGGAAGTTGGCGATGAAGCGGGTGCGCATCTCGTCGAGGAGGAGATCGTGCACAGATCCAGTTCGAGGAGCAGTGCGGGCCCGTCCTTGGCGGCATGGGAAACCAGTTCGCCATGACCTTCTCGTCTCCGTTGGTGGCCGATGCCCAGCTCATGGGCTGGAGGAATTCTCGAGGGTCCGCCCGTCTTTGTAAATAGCGAGGCAGGTCTGGCGAACTTGTCGGACCCGCGATGCTTTGCGTGGCTTCGGTGGTGAAAGCGCGGCAGCTTCTTTGTAGCCCGCAGGAGGCCTTGGGTGACGAAGAGCCTGATCTTGCGGGTCCCCATGCGCCGCCAGTGGGGCAGCCTTGAGGTCTTAGCGTCTTGAGGGAGCGAGGCGTGGTCGCGGCGTCTTTGGAGCGAGGAGCACCAGGCAGCTTCTTGCAGGCGAGGACTTCTTGGTAGCTCTGCTCTTGCAGCGGCCTTTTTTGGCGGAGTGGGTTCCGTCCGAGGAGCCACACGCCTTGGAGCAGGCGCCTTCTTGGGAAGGAGGCGGCTGGGGCGCCCGAGCTTAATCGCCCCAGCGAAGTGCGATCTGTGGAGCAGACAGCGCCAGAGAGCCCCCAGCAGCGCAGACGAGCTTCGGCGGCAGCAGTCAGCCATTCCTCGTAGGCGTCGTCGGCAGGGCTGATAGCGCAGGAGCTCGTTTGCGCGATGGCGCCGCTCGAGCCTCCATGGGTGCGCGGGCCTTGGAGATGAAAAAACCAGCTGGGGTGGCGAGGGAGTAGTGGTGCGGCTGTCTTGCCGCCGCAGACGGATCTTGAGGCGGCGCTTGCTGCTCGTTCTCCGCCGGGCAGTGGCGGCGTTAGCGGCAGGTGACGAGAGCAGCGAGGGCGCCCGCCGGCAGGCGCCGTCTGGCGGCAGCGGGAGAGCGAGCGGCTCGGCGCTTCAGCGCAGGCCAGCCAGCGTCGGAACATGGACGCGATAGTCGGAGTAGAACGGGGCGGTGGAAGACGAATTCCGGTGCACCCATACTTGGCGCGCCAAATGTCGGATTTCGGGTTCCGGTAAACCCTTGAGGTTTGAACTCTGGGGTGCGCGCGGAGATCTCGCCTTCTACCTACCTGCACCCCACCGCCTCACTAAGATCTAAGCTATCAAAAGAACAAAACAAGAGACACAGGGTTTATACTAGTTCGGGCCACCATTGTGGTGTAATACCCTACTCTAGTTTGTGGTGTAGTGGATTGCCTCTTGGGCTGATGATGATGGATAATACAAGGAAGAACAGCCTCGCGACGGTCTGTTCTTGGCTGGGGGGATGAACTGCTAGGAGGAGTTCAGTCGCCCTTCTCTCTCTCTGGAATCCAGGGACTGGATTCTCCCTCTTCTAGATTCTAGATGCCTCTAACCCGTGGGTGGCTAGTCCTATTTATAGGCAAAGGCCCTAGGCCTCTTCCCAAATATTGGCGGGAAGAGGCGCCAACAATTAGCCATTTTAAGGAACATCGGGTACACTTATCTGACTAAAGTTGGTCCTCGCTTTGCCAAAGGCTCTGGTGGTGGCCTTTGCTTGGGCTCCTGAATGACTTCCTTCCTGCCGTTGGGCTGGTCTTGGTCTCATTGCACGAAATTGGTGCCTTTGTGATGCTCTCACCTGCGCTTGCTCCTTTGCACCAAAGAGGAAAGGAGGACCTGCTGAGGCTGGCGCCCTCCTGGCGCCCTTGGTCGTCATGGCTTGCGTCATGGGCACCTCGGGAGGTACCCCGCCTTGATCTCTCCGCCTCCTCGCGAGCCAGCCTGATGAGGCCGTGCCTGAGGAGGCTCCGGGTCGTCCGCCCCGCGAGGCTCGGCCCCTCGCGAGGGTCTTGAGCTTGTGTTGGTGAAGATGGGCCTTTCTGGGCCCCTCCTTGAGCCACGCCGCAGGCCGCAGGCAGGCAAGTCTGGGGACCCCCGTTCCCAGAACGCCGACAGGAGCCTCCGCGGCACTGCCGCCGGTGGAGCTGTCTTCTGACAAGTCCCCCGGGGAGGAAGAGGAGGAAGACTTGGTGGTGACTCCCGAAGGGATGGGGGAGACCTCCCCCTTGAGCAAAGCTGACATCCTCCGTGCCTTTCCTGACGACTACGAGGCTGACGCCCGCTACGAGGAGGGGGAGCTGCTCGTTATCCCGACGAGGGGTAGGTCGTCGCTGGTTTCTCGAGATGTTACTCCTGCCTTAGCATCATCTGAAGCTACTTCCGGCCCCTCCGCTGCGGCGGCTTCTGCTCCTGGATCCTGCGCACCCGGTCCTCAAGCCTCGAGGCTCTCAGGCTTCAAGCTCACCAAGCGAAGGGTGGACTACGCTGCGGTGGACCAGTAAGTGCTCGTGCTTTTGCCTTGTTTTTGATTATGCCGCTGATCCCTGATGCTTCTCCGCTGCGCGATTAGGCCAACGCTTGTGATGAAGAAGAGGAAGGAGGATGCAGCGACCGCGCCCCCCTCTGCGAAGAAAGGAAGCGACAGCATTCACACCTTTGCGGCCCGGTCGCCCTCGCGAGGCCAGGGGGAGCGTCATGGGGAGGAGTTAGCCCCCGAGGCCCCGCTGGCTCCGGAAGTGCCGATGTCCGGCTCGGCTGCTGAGGTCCCACCGCCTTTATCGCCCCGGATTCGATGCGCCAGGTGTCCGTCAGTTATTCGCCGTCGTTGCCATGTCATTTGCTTGCGTGTTGCACTTTGCCATGTCATCATCTGCATTTTATCATGTCATCATGTGCATTTCATTTTGCATACATCTTCGTCTCATGCATCCGAGCTTTTTCCCCGTTGTCCGTTTTCCAATCCGGCACTCCTATGTCTCCCGGCGCCCCTTTTTGCTCTTTTCGTGTGTGGGTGTTAAGCGTTCTCGGAATGGACGAGTCTTGCCAGCGGCCTTGGTATAGCACCGGTGAACCGCTGTCAAGTTCGTGCCATTGGAGTCGTTTGATACTCAACAGTTAGCGGGAAACCGTAAAGCCTCCTTCTCTTTGCAGCCCAACACCCTTCCAAATTGACCCAAAACCCATCTAACTCCCCTCCATGCTCTCGGTCGTTCGATCACGATCGCGTGGCCGAAAACCGCACCTCTTTTGGACACTCCTAGCTCCCTCTACCTATATAAACACCCCCTCCCCCGAAATTCGCGGATGAACCCCCCGAAACCCTAGCTTCTTCCCCCTCCCGCAGCCGGACACGTCCGGACCCCGCCGGACATGTCCGTCCACCGCCAGCGCCGCCGCCCGCCCCACTCGGAGCCGCCCGTGGCCCAACCGCCGCGCCCGCCGCCTGGCCCGCCAGAGCCAGCCAGCCCGCCCGAGCGCGCCGGGCAGCGTCGCGCCCGTGTATGCCGCGCCTCCGGCCGAGCTCCGCGCGCCGCCGCCCGGCGCCAGCCGCCCGCCCGCTCTGGCGACTCGCGCCCGCGGCCGCCTCCTCCGGGCCCGCTTCCCGCTCCCCTGCGCCCGCGCCTCCGGCCCGCCGGTGCGCCGCCGCCGCCCTACCGACCTCGCCTCGCCCGCCGCGCTTGCCGCTCCGGGCAGCCCCGTCGCCCGATCCGCCGCCTTCGCGCCCGCCGCGGCGGATCGGCGGATCGGTCGGGGCCGCCTCCGTGCCTCCCGAGCCTCCGGCCTCTTCCTCCTCGTCTCCGGCGACGAATCCCGGCCGTCCTCGTCGTCCGTGCCCGAAGGTTGACTTTCCCCGAGCCCCGGATTTCCTCCAAGTCATATTTCTGCAGATATTTTGTTGCATTTTCATAGCATCATACCTCTCTGCATATTGCTCCGTTTCGTGCGTATAATATGTCAAATTTTTCGTCTCGACGAGTACATCGTTTCCTCTCATTGCATCATTTTCATTTGAGCTCATATTGATGCACGAAATGCTGTTGGAAGAGGGCTATGTGATGTTAATTTCAGATTCTTATCAGAACATGCACTTTTGTCATTTTTGCCATGATTGATGTGTGCATCCTATGAACTTGAGTCCTACATGTGTTTTGTACTATGCCATGCCATATTTACAGGGGTGTATACCTTGTATTTTTGTGATCTATGTGGTGACTAGCACGAGCATGCAAACTAGGCTTCATGATGTTGCTGATTTCAGCCCTGTTCTGCTGATATTTTTATGCCATGTTAACTTGATGCTACAGAGAGATCAATGCATATTTTGAGATACTTCAGTAAGGATGTTTTGAACATATGGTTATTCTCTATCCATCCATGCCCTTGTTTGCAATCATGGAGTGACATAGCTTGAGTCAATCGAGCTCTACTTTTGCTATAAAATGTTCCTGGCAGATTGTTTACATGTTATTCAATTTTGCCAAGGTTTTTGTAGTTGATCCAAGCATGCTATGTTGTTGTTCTTGCCATTTATAGCTTCTATGCCATGCCTTATTGATGGATGTATGCTTAGTTTATCATGTCTTGCTCTGTGGTCAGTGATTCAAGCTCACCAACATGCCTACTTGTTATCTGTTTATGCCATGCTCAAGTTTTGCACTAAGTCTGAATCTGTTTATGTTTTGCTATATTCACATGCTTGCAACTGTATTTTCTGATCCCTTTTGGCTCATGGTCACTAAGGGACTTTTGTTATATGATTTAAGTAGATTCATGCCATGCCTTTGTTTGCCAAGATAAGTTCCTGTAGCATGTTGTTTGATAGCTCTAAACATTGCAACCTGATGTTATTTCTGCTAAAGTCTGAACTGTTATTATTTGCAATCTTGCCATGTGTGTTTGAGCATGTTCTAGTTGTTTATGGAGTTAGCTCAGTGTTCATTTTTTGTCATGCTTTACCTGTACATCATGCCCATGCCTTTTGTTTTCTTGTTACGATGCTGTAGCTTGTTGTTTTGGTGCTTGCAATATGCCTAGTTGCTGTTTTGGACAGATTGTTGTCATGTCTTGTATAGAGTGTATGTGTTGAACCGTTGCTCCATTTTGAGTGTGCTCTATATGAAACTTGCTTGATTTTGCATGTAGCTTCATATTATCATGTTGCATCCTTGTTTTGAGGTGTTTGCTTGATGTTTGTATGCATTTTGCATCAATGTCATGTTTAACTTGTTTTGCTCATATCTTCTAGGCCGTAGCTCCGAATCTAATGAACTTTATATGTAACTTGACTAGAATTTCGCGTAGATCATCTTGGTGCATTTTAACTTGCTGTTTGACAACTTGAACATAAGGTTTATTCAGATCTGGACCAATTTCGAAATTTGCATATGAGGACTTACGGAATTGTTATATGTTGTTCGGCCTCATTTAAACTTGCTTTGATGTGTTGCTCTTGTTTGCATCATCTCTTGCCATGAGTAGCTTCATGTAGCCTCGTCATGCATCATGCTTGGTTGTGCATCATGTCTTGTCTATGTGTGGTGTGTTTACCTATGTTGTGTGCTTCTTCTTGATAGTTCCTGTTTCGTTGCGATCGTGAGGATCCGTTTGTCTACGCTTGGTTCGGCTTCATCCGTTCATCTTCTTCATGGACTCGTTCTTCTTCCTTGCGAGATTTCAAGCAAGATGACCGCTACCCTGGATCTCACTACTATCATTGCTATGCTAGTTGCTTCTTTCTATCGCTTTGCTGCGCTACCTATCACTTGTTCCTCAAGCCTCCCAAATTGCCATGTCAGCCTCTAACCTTTTGCACCCTTCCTAGCAAACCATTGTTTGGCTATGTTACCGCTTTGCCCAGCCCCTCTTATAGCGTTGTTAGTTGCAGGTGAAGATGAAGTTTGTTCCTTGTTGGAACATGGAGATGTTGTTCCTTGTTGGAACATGTTTACTTGTTGGGATATCACAATATATCTTATTTAATTAATGCATCTATATACTTGGTAAAGGGTGGAAGGCTCGGCCTTATGCCTGGTGTTTTGTTCCACTCTTGCGCCCTAGTTTCCGTCATATTGGTATTATGTTCCCACATTTTGCGTCCCTAACGCGGTCGGGTGATTTATGGGACCCCCTTGACAGTTCGCTTTGAATAAGACTCCTCCAGCAAGGCCCAACCTTGGTTTTACCATTTGCCTCACCACCACCTACCTTTTCCCTTGGGAGTAATTAACCCAAGGGTCATCTTTATTAGCCCC
Source organism: Aegilops longissima (assembly GCA_021605205.1). NCBI lineage: Eukaryota > Viridiplantae > Streptophyta > Magnoliopsida > Poales > Poaceae > Aegilops > Aegilops longissima. The sequence continues at coordinate 189,372,375 of CM038678.1, read as the reverse complement.
CGGGCGGTGCTTCTCTAAGTGCTGGTTCGAACCGAAACTACTGCCTGGGGCCACCTTGAGGCAACCCGAGGGTTGGTTTTACTCGTAGCTAGTCTCATCCGGTGTTGCCACGAGAGCGAGATATGTGCAGCTCCTATCGGGATTGTCGGCGCATCAGGCGGCTTTGCTGGTCTTGTTTTATTCTGTCAAAATGTCTTGTAGCGGGATTACGAGACTGATCGGGTCTTCCGGGGAGAAGGAATATCCTTCGTTGATCGCGAGAGCTTATCATGGGCTAAGTTAGGACACCCTGCGGGGTATAAACTTTTCGAGAGCCGTGCCATGATGATGTGGCTGATGGGAATTTGTTAATATCCGGTTGTAGTAAACTTGAAGTAAACTCTTCTAAAATACACCAACCGTGTGCGTAACCGTGAGTGTCTCTTTTAGGGGTTGATCGAGAGAGAACACGGTTTCGGGTTATGTCGGCGTAAGTAGGAGTTCAGGATCACTTCTTGATCATTACTAGTTGACGACCGTTCCTTTGTTTCTCTTCTCGCTCTCATTTGCGTATGTTAGCCACCATATCATGCTTAGTCGCTGCTGCAACCTCACCACTTTACCTTCCTTTCCCTTTAAGCTTTGCTAGTCTTGATACCCATGGTAATGGGATTGCTGAGTCCTCGTGGCTCACAGATTACTACACCACCAGTTGCAGGTACAGGTTTGCGATGATCATGGCGTGAGGCGATGTTTGCTTGTTTGGAGTTCTTCTTACGCTTCTTCTTGATCGGGGATAGGTTCGGTCGGCCTTTGGGCTAGCAGAGGTGGATGTCGTTTGAGTTTACATTTATGTTTCATCCGTAGTCGGATGTTGATCTTATATATGATGTTGATGTATTCTTGTGGCATTTGTGCCTTATGTATATATCCCCATCTATTATGTAATGTTGATGTAATGATATCCACCTTGCAAAAGCGTTTCAATATCGGGTCTATCCTTGGTGGGACCGTCGAGTTCCTTTGGATAGGGTCGCATATTAGGCGTGACAAGTTGGTATCGAGCCTCGACCGACCCTAAGGCCCCCTTGATTGATCGTGTAGTTTGGCCGTTGTTGAGTCTAGAAGAAAACTGGTTTCGGAGTCTAGTTATATCGGAGAGTAGGAATTCTGTTTACTCCTCAGCCCCTTCGTCGCTCTGGTAAGGAACCTTGACGTAGGTGTTTTGAATTATTCCTCTTCCCCTTCAAATTTTTCTTTAGGATCACGCAGTTGGTTTTCCGATCGTTGGCCCTCAGCTCTTTTCATCCGGTGCATTTCTCGTCAAGTTGACTCGAGCCTCTTCATCTTTGCCAAGTTTAATCCTCAGTTGTTTTCTTTTCCCACCGCCCACCTTCTTCTTCTTGGAACGGTCCGTAATCGAGTATCCATCCTACTCGTGTGAAGTTTTTGCTCTCTCTCCTCAATGATTTCAACCGGTGTTTTATCTTCAAGATATTCGTCGTTTCCCCTCCCGAGTTGCCTTTGTTTTTCCCGCCCACCCACCCTTTTCTTCCCGGAGTCTGAGTCTCTCTCGACCAGCTATCTCATTCGTGCGGAACCTTTTCAGTCTTTTGTCAATTATTTCAACCGGTGAATTCTCGTCTCGTTCGTCATTCTTCATCTCTTTCTTTTCCGGTGCATTCAATTCAAGTTTTTCGTTGTTGATCGTATTCTTTCCCTCAGCTCAAATATTTCCCTTTGCTCGTTCGCCTCTCTTGATTTATCCTTCGAGTCTTGAAGACATCTCGGGAGATTAAATGCATGTTTGAATTAATTGAGGTTGTCACCTCAGTCAAATATTTCAGTTCTTCCGGTGCATCATCTATCAGTTCAACAATCCTTTTTCAACGGTGTTGTCTTTTAGTGGGCCCTAACCCACAGGCCTTTTCGAGGATCTTACGACTCTTCTAATTGCCCGGAGTTATTCTCAAATTCTTTTTGAAATTTGACGTAAGTATGAATTTCATCGATCGGATGTTTTTCAAGATCGATTTCAAATCATTTTCATTGTTGACTCAACGTCATTGTATCTCAACAATGTTGATGGTGTTTTCTAAATCGTCATTCTCAACTTTGAAGACGAGTAGAGTTTCTCTTAAATCTTGTCCGTTCCCCGGAGTTCATGGTGCTAGCTCGGTGTTATCCTATCTAATTGTTTCCGATCATGCAAATTCTTTTCATCCATCCGGAGTATTTCAGGAGTTGTTTTTCCATTTCTTTTCACCGGAGGACATCATTCCAGTTATCGTTCTCTATTTATCCCGGTGCTTCGTTCAAGTGTTCTTTAATCAGCTCATGATCTCTTTGTTCTTCTGCATCTAAATCCCCTCTAGCATATTTGTTCTTCTAATTCTTCCCGGTGATTCAGTCTCTTTCAACAGTGATTTTTGAATTCTTTCGGTGGTTCGTTCAAGATTCTTTTTCCTTGATTATCATTTTAATCCATTCATTCTTTTCAATCCTACCGGTGGTTCATAAAGTCCTTCTCAAGTTTGCGATATGTCACTTCTCAATTCTTTTTCAAGAAGAATAAGTTGTATGCAATCCATTGCTTCTTATAAGTGCATCTAGTGCCCCTTAGTGATTTTGGTGTATTGAAGACTTATAGGTTAAGTAACTAATGCGTTTGTGAGTGTACACAGGTCTATAAGTCTATGAGGAGTTTGATATTCTGAGAGAAATCGACCCTAAAATGAATTTCTTCAATGAAGAATTTGATATTACGAAGACTTTACGAAGACTTTGAAAGTGAAGAAATTGGTGTGATTACGAAGACTTGGTAATCGCTTGAGGAATATGAGCGTGAAGACTTTTGTTTTCGTAGTTTCATTTTCTCTTTCTTGAGTCATAGGAAACACCGTCTTTGTTAAAGGGTTAGAAATACTAAGGAAAAATTTCCATTTGATGCTCAACTCAAATCCTACACCTACCAATCCCTTGAATGAAGCTTTTGGAAATCTCATACAGATTCAGTCAATTTCTTGATGTGAGAGGCGAAGCTCTTACAGTGTTGAGAATTTATTCGGCGAGGAGTTAAAATTCGCCGGTCTGAATTGCCTACGATGAGAACATGATAGCCACGAGGAATTTGATGTTCAAAATTCCGACCGTTCTTTATCTTCTTGCCGGCTGTCAAAATATCTTATCCACCTAACGGTCATATCATTGAAGGGCATTTATGTCTTATCATGTCGGGCTGCTCCTAGGCTATAAATAGCCGCCCCTACAACCACTAGTTGGTTGGCTGCTCCGAGAGAACTTGACACTTGTCATTTGAGAGCAACCCATCCTCTGAGGAATTTGAGTGAAAATCATCAAGTGAGGAAAAACCCAAAAACCAAACCCCAACAAACCCAAAGTGATTGAGCATCACTGAAGAAATTGATCCTGCGTGGATCCGACGCTTTTTACCTTTGAAGACTGTGCTTCTTCAGACGGTTAGGCGTCACGGTCTAGAAACATCAAGAGGAATTGTGGATCGCCGAGTGACCAAGTATGTGAAGGTTTGGAAATCGCTGAAGACTTACCACAGTGATTGGGCCGAGTCTGCGTGACCTTAGTTCAAGAAGAATAGGTGAGGACTTGGTGTCTGAGCTGCGTGCTCAATGGCTGGGTGTCCGGGACTGCGTGTCCTCGAGTTTAAATACTCAGCCGCTCCAACAGGCGTACAAGCTGAGACAGCAGTTGGAACTGGTCTACAAATCATTGTCTTCACCAACCTAACTGGTTCTATTTCCTCAACCTTTCATTTCCTCATTCTTGTGTTGAGTGTTTGTCATATCTGTGTTTGAAGACTTTGGTGAAGACTTTCTCAATTTCCTCAGTTCAATTTCTTGATCTGTTTGTCTTCATCTTGTGTTATCCTGTGATTACGCTTTACGGTACTCTGTGATTGTCTTCATTTCATCATGATGACTATGCTTGTAATCTGTTATGCTTACTTTTGAGTACTTATTCCGCTGCATGTATTTCTTAGCTAAGGAATTTCCTCACGAGCAAATTCCTCGATGAAGAATTTGTAAAATTCATAAAATCGCCTATTCACCCCCCTCTAGTCGATATAGCACTTTCAATTGGTATCGAGCAAGGTACTCCCTTGTTACGTGTGATTTTAGTTTAACCACAGGAGTTTTAGTTATATCGACCGCGGTATGATCAAGGTCTCGGCGGGGTGTCCTACCTTGATGGGATGGACTACCCCTCTTTGGAAGAACAAAATCGAATGCATCTTGAAGCAATTGACAACGATCTACGGTATGTTGTGACAAAGGTGTTTCCTCGGTCACACCCTCTCGAATGATGCTGATGTGAAGAGATTCAAGCAACTCGATTCTCAAGCGAAGAATATCATATGTAGCCATCGAGCAAAGGCCAATATGGAAGAGTGAGTGCTTTGGAATCTGCCAAACTCATCAGGACAGGCTGTCCAAAGTTAATGAAGGTGTTTCAACTCAGCGTGACTCTCGAGTTGATGTTCTTGGAATCTCTTCAACGCTTCAAAAGACTCGACAGCGAAAATGTTCAACAAACCTTGATCGCCTCACGACATCTCAAATGAGCTTCAAGCCTTTGGGTGCCATTGACATCACCGACCATGAGGTGGTGAAGAAATTACTAAGATAAGCTTGATTCCTCATTTGACACTCTGCTGATGATACAAGAGCGAGATGACTACAAGTCTCTTGATCCTGCTGATATCCTCGAAGGCTAAATACTCACGAGTTCGACTTCTGAAAGAGAGATCTCTATGGTTACGGCTATGGAAGAACCGTGCCACGAAGGCCAAGGCTGAATCTGAATCGAGTGAAGAATCTGGTAGTAGCCTTGGAGATCTGAAGAATTTGGCGAGGAGCTAGCCTTGCTCGTGAAGAAATTCAGAAATTCACAAAGGCGTGGTCGTTTTGGAAAATCCTCAAGCGGTGATTCCTCATCTAGTGACTATAGCGAAGACTTTGCCACAAATGCAAGAAACCTGGTCACTATATCCAAGATTGTCCTCGATGGGAAAAGGAATTAAGAAAGAAGAAACACAAGGATTACAGTTACGATGGCGTGAAGAAGAAGAAGAAATCATCAAAATCTTCATCATCAAAATCCTCAAAGCCTTCTTCTCACAAGAAGAGCAGCTCCAAAAAGGCTCGGGCATTCATTGGCAAGAAATGGACTCTGAAGCTGAATCGAGGAAAATGAGGAAGAGGAGGAGTGCAGAAGAATCCGAATCTGGTGTGGCTAGTCGGCTCTTGCTCACGCCTATGTTAGCAAGTCCATCTTCAACAACTGAAAAAGCGACTCCACCGACAAACTGATGAGGAAAATGATGACTCGCTCCACCTATTGCTTCATGGCAAAAGGTGCCAAGGTACTCAATTTCACCTCCTCTGAATCTAGTGAAAATGAATCGATGAGGATCTCAAGCCCAGCTACTCTAAACTTGCTAAGATTTCTATAAAACAACAAAGGGCTTTAGAAAAGGTTCAAAACATGCTAGATAAGAGTGATGATATGTTAGGTGAAGAAATGGATCGCACTCAAGCCCTAGCTGAAAATCTTGAGAGAGTTAGGTCTAGGATTGACAGCCTTCAAGGTCATCATAACACTCTCTTATCGATCATGAGAAACTTTCTTATGAATTTCTTCAAAAGCAAGATCTTGAGAAGCTAAGGCGAGTTATGAAGATCTTGAAGGCGCGATTCATTACTTGCTCAACAAATCAGCGCTTCTCAAGAAGAATTTGTTCCTCCATGCTTAAAGTGCATTGAGCGTGAATCGCTAATTCTTCACTGAATGTTCAAATGCTTCAAGTGTTACAAATTCTTCACCTGCCTCTGCTATCACTAATTCCTCACACGAGGACATTGCTAGTATCCTTGACGATGCAGGGGCTGAAGGAATTGTACATGACAGGCATGTACAAAAGCCTCAAAGGGCATCGAGACTCTTTGTGATGTGCTTAAAAGCAGATCCTCAACGAAACCCTAGGAAGAGGTATTGCCTTTGAGAGGAAACTCAATGTTGATGGAGCGTCTTTGGAAGCTGGCGGTATCCCAAAACCTCATGGGTTGCTGCAAAGGGACCTCGATTGATCCATCTACCTTATCTGGTTTACATGTGAATTTCCTCATTACGATAATGAGTCATTTGACTCAAACTATAAACTGTTCAAAAATCAGAATGGTGAAGTATTTGCTAGATATGTTGGCACTAAGCTGCAGAGCGGTCCCCTATGAAGAAAATCTGGGTTCCCAAGCGGTGCCTTGAAAGTCTTGGTGAATGTCCTCATGACACCACCTGTGAAAAAAGGAACCCAGATCAAATTCTTCATATGGACAAAATTCTTCATATGGATCCAAGTCCTCATCGGACCAAATTCCTCCGTGGATCAAATTCCTCAAAAGGATCAAAGTCCTCATATGATTATCATCGTGCTAACAACTCTGTTTGAGGGTAGAGCTAAGGGCTATGAATATGTGCATTATTCTTCAAACCAATATGTTCATAAGTCCTCGAAGAATTTCTCTGCTTATTCATATGCTTACCTAACCCCTCTTATGTGAAGCGAAATGGTTTGGCCTCTATGCCACCATTCTCATATGGTGCTTTCATGAGAATGATGAACTCTTTGCCACCTTGAGATGTGGGTGGTGAAGAAAAAGAACTAATCTCTTCTGCGGGTCAGGTCTCGGGCGTGTCTTAAGCGTCTGAAGAATTTCTTGGGGGCACGACAAAATTGCTGAAAGGGCCTTGGCTAATCATGATGAAATGAACTTTCATTTCAAGCGTCCTCCTCTGCTTATCTGAATCTTGGTGATGAAATTCATCGATGAACTTGATATCATATTCTTCAGCGATGAAGTATATGAGATCGTAAGTTATACTAATTCATCTGCGGGATGATCAACCCAAAACCAGCTGAGTGGGTTCTCGATAGTGGATGTACAAATCACATGATTGGTGACAAGAATCTATTGATGGATGCTCCCTTATCACCGTCACATCTGAAGCATATCATCTTTCTTGACAAAGGCAAAAGTCAGGTATTGGGACTTGGTAAGGTTGCTATCTCTAAGGACATGCACATGGACAAAGTCATGCTTGTTGAGTCTTTAGGATATAACCTCATATCGGTCTCAATGCTTTGTGATCTTGATATGGTTGTTATCTTTGGCAAATATCGTTGTGTTGTGATTATGGAAGCGACAATTCCAAAGTCTTGAAGGCTTTAGGAGAGAGACTTGTATATTGTTGATTTTCCACAGGACCACAACCAGCCGTGTGTCTACTTGCAAAAGCTTGAAGGCTGGCTATGGCATCGACGACTTAGTCACGCAGGCATGAGGAATTTACTGCGCTTGCGAAGAAGAAGCATGTCATTGGCATTGAGAATGTCAAATTCCTCAAGGATCACTTATCACGAACTGTGAAGCTGGAAAAATGACCAAGGCCAAGCATCCGGTGAAGACTATCATGACCACTACTCGTCCCTTGAATTGCTTCACATGGACCTCTTTGGTCCCAATCATTACTCAGCCGTCACTAATGATGCATCACTATATGGCTTTGTTATTGTTGATGATTACTCTCGTTACACTTGGGTACACATTGTTACTTACAAAAATCAAGTGCAGAAATCTTCAAGCGATTTTCCTCGAGGGCTTCAACCAACTTTGGTGTGAAGATCAAGCACATCGAGTGACAATGGAACTGAGTTCAAGAATTCGGTCTTGATGACTATCTTGATGAACTTGGTATTACTCATGAGTTATCTGCTCCTTATACTCCTCGGCAAAATGGCGTCGTGGGTGCAAGAACAGAACTCTTGTTGAGATGGCTCGCACTATGCTTGATGAATACAAAGCGCCTAGTCGTTTACGGATTGAAGCAATTGACCTGCGTGCCACATCATCAACAGTATATCTTCACAAATTCTTCAAGAAGACTGCCTATGAACTCCTCAGCGACAAGAAACCCAATGTAAGTTATTTCAAAGTCTTGATTGCTAAATGCTGGATTAGAGATCCTCACCACACCTCTAAATTTGCACGAAAGCACATGAGGGTTTATGCTTGGTTCTGGAAAGGACTACGCACACCTCTGAGTCTTCAACATCGCACTTCACAAGATTGTTGACCTTTGTAGATGTGCGGTTCGATGAAACTAATGGCTGCAAAGAGCACCTACCTACATGTTAGGCGAACCAGCACACGAGGATTCTATCAGGTTCAAGGCAGCGAGGATGTCATTCCTCTTGAAGAAACTGCTGAAGAATTCATTCTGTCTGTGAAGAGCGTCGGTGATGCACTGAAGATAATCTTTGAAGAGAATGGTCTTGATGAAAATGATCAAATTCCTCGAAGACAACCAGCTCATCCTCGCGTTGCAAAAGAAGTGCAAGTTGACAAGATCATCGATGACATTGAAGTGCAGGTCCTCTCACTCTCTCAAAAGCTTCACACTTATCTAACTTTTGTGGGCACTATGCTTTTGTCTCTATCCACAGAGCCCACTAAGGTAGATGAAGCATTCTGGGCAGGTGGATTCAGGCCATGCAAGAATAATTACATCGATTCGAGCTCAACAACGTGTGGGAACTGGTCAAGCGTCAGATCCTGCATAAGCATAATATCATTGGCACAAAGTGGATCTACGCAACAAGCAAGATGAAAATGGTCTTGTGGTGAGGAATAAGGCTCGACTAGTAGCTCAAGGCTACCGCAGGTTGAAGGAATTGATTTGATGAAACTTTTGCACACTTGCTAGACTTGAGTCTATTAGCATATTACTAGCCTATGCTAACCATCACAATATCACTTTATATCAAATGGATGTGAAAAGTGCATTCCTCAATGGTAAGCTTGAGGAAGAAGTATATGTTGCTCAACCCCAGGTTTTGAAGATCCAAGAATCGACAAAGTCTTGAGACTAAATAAGGCCCTCTATGGCCTCAAGCAAGCCCCTCGGGCGTGGTATGATACATTGAAGGAATTCTTCGTGAAGAATGGCTTCACACCAGTTCACTCGACCCTACTCTCTTTACTAAATCTTATGATGGTGAACTGTTTGTGTGCCAAATATATGTTGATGATATTATCTTTGGCTGTACTAACCAGCGTTATAGTGATGAATTTGCCTATATGATGAGTGAAGAATATCAAATGTCTATGATGGGAGAGTTGAAATTCTTCTTAGGTCTTCAAATTAAATCAACAACACAATGGCATATTCATATCTCGGAGAAATACCTCAAAGATGTCTGAAGAAATTGGCATGCAAGAATGCAAAGGTGTCAAAATTCCTATGCCCACAAATGGCCATCTATGCCTTGATGAAAATGGTATTGACTTGATCACAAGGTATACCGCTCCATGATTGGTTCTTTATTGTACTTATGTGCATCTAGGCGGATATAATGCTTAGTGTTTGCATGTGTGCCCGATTTCAAGCTACACGAAGAATCACACCATAAGGCTGTGAAGCATATTCTTGATATCTAGCTCACACACCAACACTAGGATTATGGTACCCCAAGGGCTCTACTTTTGATCTCATTGGATATTACGACTCGACTATCTTTGGTGATCGTGTGGACCATAAGTCAACATCTGGTACTTATCATTTCCTCGGACGATCTTTGGTGCATTGGTCCTCAAAGAAAGCAGAACTGTGTATCACATCCCTTGCGGAAGCTGAATACATTGCTGCTGGCTCGTGTTGTGCTCAATTACTATGGATGAAGCAAACCCTCAAGGACTACGGCATCAACGTGAAGAATGTGCCTCTCTCTTGTGACAATGAGAGTGCCATCAAGATTGCTCACAACCAGTTCAGCACTTTCGAAGACAAAGCACATTCAAATTCGTCATCATTTTCTTCGTGATCATGTGTTGAAGGCGACATCTCCATCGAGCACGTGAAGGCGAAGAACAGCTAGCTGATATCTTCACTAAGCCCTTGGATGAGAAGAGATTTAGCAAGTTGCGGTGTGAGCTAAATATCTTAGAATCTTGAATGTTCTTTGAAAGGACACACATCCTAACACTTATGCAAAATTGATGACTTAGATGTGCAACACATGAAGAAACGTTTTCTTCAATCAATGAAGAATAACACTCTAAGTGTGAAGAAATTAATGAAGAATTTGATTCTCGAGAACCCTCGACAATTATGCGCGGTGTCTGAAATCATCATTCTTATCTGATGGAGTCACGCCACCACCAAAGTTGAAAATCTTCAATTTGAGTTTTCCTCGGTCTTTGAAATTCTTGAGTTTTGAAATTCTTCAGTTTTCAAATTCTTCAGTTTTCAAATTCTTCAACTTTGCAAATTCTTCCTTTGTTTCCGTCGTCTTTCTTCATTGGCTATATATATATATATGGTTTATGTCCTCTACAGCATTCACTTATGGCTATTTCTTCAAGTCGCTTTTTACGCTAAGTGAATGTGATCGGACCCTTCCCCTCTATGCTATACTCAACCCAATCCATTCACAAATTCTTCATATGCGTTCTACCTTGAAACTTCGTTCAATTTCTTCTTTGTGTCCTTGACAATTGAAGAAATTGCGAGCAACTTTAAAGCGAATCTTATCAAACTTGATTTTACCGCTCAAACCATTCCGCATCCCACGATGCATTATTATATCCACCCACAATACTTTACGATCTCCACTACCTGTGCGTGGGTGACACACATCGTGAGAAGGGAAGCGGTCGAGGGCACGTTAGTCCTAAATCTTGGACGAGCCGTTTTCACCGTGGCTATAAATACCCTCTCTCCTTCCTCACTCTTTTACTCCGCTCGATCTCTCTCCCTCGAGCTCCTCAAAACCCTAAGCGCCGCCGCTTCTCCATCGTCGCCGGTGAGGAAAAGCTTCCTTGCCTTGACCTCTTCGCCCGGCGTACTCGCGCCGACCGTGGAATTTCTTCACTCCGCCGTCGCCGTAGCTGATTTCCTCTGCCAAGTTAGAGCGGAGAAGATCTGAGCAGACGAACTTCTAAACTGTTCATCTCAGTTAAGTCGTGTTCTTCACTTGGAGTAAATTAAAAGTTACTTTTATTTACTGCTTTGATTCTCAAATTTTCTTCAAATTCTTCAAAGGTGTTTATTTCAAATTCTTCACACATATGAACACCTCAAATCTCTTGACTCATTTCTCTAAGCAATGATTTTCTTCAAGATTCCTCAATTGTGTGGATCTTGATCTATACAACTCTGGAACCTAAGATAAAAAGCGCTTATTGAAATTCTTCAAGGCTCATCTGGTCAAAATCCTCAAACTTGTTCTTTTTGAAAAACCCTCACGAGAGCATATGACCTCTTCAAATTCCTCGCACCTATACTCATTCACGGTACAAATGTCTGCTGCTGAATCCTAGGTTCTCATCAACTTAACTCATTTGCAGCGTTCCTCGAAGAAAAACTGCACACTTCTTGAGAGAACTCAATTGTTCAATTTCCTCACACGAAGAAAATGGCAGATGGTAAGAAGCCATGAAGGGAGGAAAAGAAACCTGAGGTCATGACAGCATTGAAATCCACGAGAAAATATATGCTGACTATTGCACACGGATGAGGAAAGCAAAAATCAGCAAGGTGCGTATCTGAGAAGATTGAGCGGAGATGGGCACGGGAATGGAAGGAATACCGATATGTAACACCTAAGTACATGAAGAAATTAGCGTTAAATCCTCCATGCCCAAGAGCTCCTTTGGCACCGGGCCAAATAGCTGATCCCACTAGCGTCAAGCGGTGAGGACTTTCACGATGAGTGGGCTAAGCGCCAAGCTAAGTTGGCTAAGCAAGCAAAGGCGGTGAAGAAATTCAATGAGGATTACGCGCTGCTGCTGCCCTGAGGTCTCGGCCAAGCCGAGAAATTGATGCAAAAAGAAGTCTGCCAATAAGCCAAGTGCTTCTTCATCATGCCCTCACGGCCAAGTTCCTCGGCAGCTCCCTCAAGGCAAATTCCTCGGCAGCAAATTCCTCCTGCTTTCTCTTGTTCCATCAAAGTCCTCGGCTGCTCCGTCCAAACCTTGAGTTCAGTGCACCTGCCACATGTCAAAGGACTGCTGGTTTTCAATTGCCTCGGCGTCTCTGCCAATTCCTCGGCTGCTCACAATTCTTCATCGGCCCGACTTGCTGAAGACAAAAGCAACAATTGGGCGTGGTCCTCGGCCTAGCCAAGGAAGAAACAGCTTGTAGTCCACGTGCCATCGATGATGAGGCATCGATGAAGAACTTGAAGAAATCATCGAGACCGTCAAGCTAGAGCCGCAAGAGCCAAGGGAACAGCTGTGCCACTTGCTTTTGGACCGAAGAAAGTCCTCGATTTCATCGACCTGCAGCTGTGATCCCAATACCCCTCTGCACGATCTTCCTTTGACACCTGGTCAAAGTCATATATTGACTCACTTCATCGCTGAAGAAAAATGGAAGTTCGAGAAAGCGAAGGAAATCAAGAAGGCTCAATACAAGAAGGAGAGGTTCTTGAAGAAAAATGTAGTCAAGATGACACTGAGGAACTTCTTCAAGTCAAACTGAAATTCAGAACCTCGGCAAGAACTTTGACACATACTATGCTGATTGGCAAGTAGTCAAGACCAAATTAAATCAATCGTGAAGAAGCTCTAGCTGTTGCTGCACACTGAGCAACATGAAAATCCTCAGGCTGAAGCATCTGCTCAGCCTAATGAAAAAAATACCGACAGCGCTGAAGCTCAACCTCTTGAAGAAAATGCTGATTCGAGGATGATGAAGAAATTCCAGCATTGAAAAAACTGCGGGCACCCACTAGTAGTGCGCTGAAGAAACTACTCAAAACAGAGGCTGCATCAGTTGCTCTGAAGAAACTGCCCCAAATTCCTCAGCTCCTCCAACGCCAACTCCAACTCCAATTCTTCCATCTGCTTCGATGTGAAGAAAACCAAAACTCTATGAAAGAGCTGCTTTGTGAAGAAAAGAAAAAAGCATCATTTGCGTCGATTCTTGACTGCGAAGAAAATGAAGCCAATGACCAGCTCTGTTGAGAACCCGATTGATGCTATTCAATTTCCTCCATACCTTCAAAGGAAGTGGTTCCTTTTGGAGAAGAATATGAAGTGCCAACGGATCGATGAAGAACATCAATCTCCTGCTGCATGCGAGAAAATTGATGAAGAAATTGAAGTGGAAGCTGTCCCTTCAACCCCAGTCATTCCCTCATCGGACCATGAAATTCCTCAAGATGGTCTTGAGGAAATTGAAAATGAAGATGTGGATATTGGATGCACCACTCCGGTAATCAATGATGATTTTGGGAAAATCAACATCCCAATACTCGCTCTTCACCCGCTTCAACAAGTTCCTCACTCCCTGCCTGCAGGCTGTCCGGATCGCCCGACAATCTTTGGCGCTCCGTCTTCAACTTGAAATTCTTCAAGGCGTTAGTCCTCGGTTTGATCCTTTTGGTCATTCGATGACAAAGGGAGAAATTTGAGTTAATCTTCAAGCGGGTCTCGTTTTGTCTATATACAATATTTTATTAAGTTACAACTCTCGTTCGTCTGAAACCTTTTATTGGATCGAGTTGTAATCTTAAACCCGATGGTGCTTTGATACTTTTGATGCATTATGTTTTTTCTCTATGCTCTGATTACAGTAGTGTTGATATGCTTTGATCTTTGTTATGCTCTGATCCTCATGAGCTCGTTGAAAATCTTCAAATCAATTTGGGATCTGATACTCATGAAGAGTTTCAAATTCCTCATAAGCATTGGGCTCTGATACTCTTTATGCATTATTTGCATGCTCTGCATATCATCAAGCACCATATTTCATCATGCATTTCAAATTCCTCATATTATATGTCAAATGCGTGTATGAATTACAAGATATAGGGGAGATCTCCATGATTCAATTCTTCAAATGTGCATTGCCTCAAAAGCAAATTCCTCACTATGCACATCTTGAGGGGAGTTCTTCTATATCTTGCAATCAAAATCCTCATTATCGGTGTTTACACTTCATATATTTATCCCGTTGAAAACTTAACCTATGTTGTCATCAATCACCAAAAGGGGAGATTGTAAGTGCATCTAGTGCCCTTAGTGATTTTGGTGTATTGAAGACTTATAGGTTAAGTAACTAATGTGTTTGTGAGTGTACACAGGTCTATAAGTCTATGAGGAGTTTGATATTTCTGAGAGAAAATCGACCCTAAAATGAATTTCTTCAAGCTGAAGAATTTGATATTACGAAGACTTTACGAAGACTTTGAAAGTGAAGAAATTGGTGTGATTCTGAAGACTTGGTAATCGCTTGAGGAATATGAAGCGTGAAGACTTTTGTTTTCATAGTTTCATTTTCTCTTTCTTGAGTCATAAAACACCGTCTTTGTTAAAGAAATGAGAAATACTAAGGAAAAATTCCATGTGATGCTCAACTCAAAATCCTACACCTACCAATCCCTTGAGTGAAGCTTTTGGAAATCTCATACAGTTCAGTCAATTTCTTGATGGCGAGGCAAGCTCTTACAGTATTTGAGAATTTATTCGGCGAGGAGTTAAAATTCGCCGGTCTGAATTGCCTACGATGAGAGAACATGATAGCCTGAGAATTTGATGTTCAAAATTCCGACCGTTCTTTGCTCTTCTTGCCCGGCTGTCAAAATATCTTATCCACCTAACGGTCATATCATTGAAGGGCATTTATGTCTTATCATGTCGGGCTGCTCCTAGGCTATAAATAGCCGCCCCTACAACCACTAGTTGGTTGGCTGCTCGAAGAACTTGACACTTGTCATTTGAGAGCAACCCATCCTCGAGGAATTTGAGTGAAAATCATCAAGTGAGGAAAAACCCAAAACCAAACCCCAACAAACCCAAAGTGATTGAGCATCACTTGAAGAAATTGATCCAGCGTGGATCCGGCGCTTTTACCTTTGAAGACTGTGCTTCTTCCAGACGGTTAGGCGTCACGGTCTAGAAACATCAAGAGGAATTGTGGATGCCGAGTGACCAAGTATGTGAAGGTTTGGAAGTCGCTGAAGACTTACCACGAGTGATTGGGCCGAGTCTGCGTGACCTTAGTTCAAGGAGAATCTGTGAGGACTTGGTGTCTGAGCTGCGTGCTTTCGATGGCC
Source organism: Aegilops longissima (assembly GCA_021605205.1). NCBI lineage: Eukaryota > Viridiplantae > Streptophyta > Magnoliopsida > Poales > Poaceae > Aegilops > Aegilops longissima. The sequence goes on along the minus strand of CM038678.1, from coordinate 189,357,242 downwards.
AGGGTGTCCGGGACTGCGTGTCCTCGAGTTTAAATACTCAGCCGCTCCAACAGACGTACAAGCTGAGACAGCAGTTGGGCACTGTCTACCAAATCATTGTCTTCACCAACCTAACTGGTTCTATTTCCTCAACCCTTCCATTTCCTCATTCTTGTGTTGAGTGTTTGTCATATCTGTGTTTGAAGACTTTGGTGAAGACTTTCTCAATTTCCTCAGTTCAATTTCTTGATCTGTTTGTCTTCATCTTGTGTTATCCTGTGATTACGCTTTGATTTTCTGTGATTGTCTTCATTTCATCATGATGACTATGCTTGTAATCTGTTATGCTTACTTTTGAGTACTTATTCCGCTGCATGTATTTCTTAGCTAAGGAATTTCCTCACGAGCAAATTCCTCGATGAAGAATTTGTAAATTCATAAAATACGCCTATTCACCCCCCCTCTAGTCGATATAAGGCACTTTCAATTGGTATCGAGCAAGGTACTCCCTTGTTACGTGTGATTTTAGTTTAACCACGGGTTTTAGTTATGTGGGCCGCAGGTATGATCAAGGTCTCAGCGGGGTGTCCTACCTTCGATGGGATGGACTACCCCTCTTTGGAAGAACAAAATGCGAATGCATCTTGAAGCAATTGACAGCGATCTACGGTATGTTGTGACAAAGGTGTTTCCTCGGTCACACCCTCTACGAATGATGCTGATGTGAAGAGATTCAAGCAACTCGATTCTCAGCGAAGAATATCATATGTAGCCATCGAGCAAAGGCCAATATGGAAGAGTGAGTGCTGGAATCTGCCAAACTCATACTGGGACAGGCTGTCCAAAGTAAATGAAGGTGTTTCAACTCAGCGTGACTCTCGAGTTGATGTTCTTGAATCTCTTCAACGCTTCAAAAGACTCGACAAGCGAAAATGTTCAACAAACCTTGATCGCCTCATGACATCTCAAATGAGCTTCAAGCCTTTGGGTGCCACTTGACATCACCGACCATGAGGTGGTGAAGAAATTGCTAAGATAAGCGATTCCTCATTTGACACTCTGGCAGCGATGATACAAGAAGCGAGCTGACTACAAGTCTCTTGATCCTGCTGATATCCTCGAAGGCTAAATACTCACGAGTTCGACTTGCTGAAAGAGATCTCTATGGTTACGGCTATGGAAGAACACGTGCCACGAAGGCCAAGGCTGAATCTGAATCGAGTGAAGAATCTGGTAGTAGCCTTGGAGATCCTGAAGAATTTGGCCAGGAGCTAGCCTTTGCTCGTGAAGAAATTCCAGAAATTCACAAAGGCGTGGTCGTTTTGGAAAATCCTCAAGCGGTGATTCCTCATCTAGTGACTATAAGCGAAGACTTTGCCACAAATGCAAGAAACCTGGTCACTATATCCAAGATTGTCCTCGATTGGGAAAAGGAATTAAGAAAGAAGAAACACAAGGATTACAGTTACGATGGCGTGAAGAAGAAGAAGAAATCATCAAAATATTCATCATCAAAATCCTCAAAGCCTTCTTCTCACAAGAAGAGCAGCTCCAAAAACTCGGGCATTCATTGGCAGGAAATGGACTCACGAAGCTGAATCGGGAAAATGAGGAAGAGGAGAATGCAAGAATCCGAATCTGGTGTGGCTAGTCTGGCTCTTGCTCTGCCTATGTTAGCAAGTCCATCTTCAACCTTGAAGAAAGCCGGCTCCATCACGATCGAGTGGCCGAAAACCGCACCTCTTTTGGACACTCCTAGCTCCCTCTACCTATATAAACACCCCCTCCCCCGAAATTCGCGGATGAACCCCCCGAAACCCTAGCTTCTTCCTCCTCCCGTAGCGGACACGTCCGGACCCCGCCGAACATGTCCGTCCACCGCCAGCGCCGCCGTCGCGCCCTCTCGGGCCGCCCGTGGCCCAACCGCGTGCCCGCCGCCTGGCCCGCAGAGCCACGGCCAGCCCGCCCGAGCCAGCGCGGGCGGCGTCCGCGCCCGGCCCGCGTGCCTCCCGCCGAGCTCCGCGCCGCCGCCGCCCGGTCGCCGCCGCCGCCAGTGCGCCGCCGCCCGGCCCGGCCGCCCGCCGCCAGCGACTCCGCGCCCCAGCGCCGGCCGCCTCCTCCCGGCCCGCTTCCCGCTCCCCAGCCCGCGGCCTCCGGCCGCCCGGTGGCGCCGCCGCCCTGCCGACCTCGCCTCGCCCGCCGCTGCTGCCGCTCGAGCCAGCCGCGTCGCCCGATCCGCCGCCTTCGCGCCCGCCACGGCGGATCCGGCGGATCCGGTCGAGGCGCCTCCCGCGCCTCCCGAGCCTCGTGGCCTCTTCCTCCTCGTCTCCGGCGACAAATCCAGCCATCCTCGTCGTCCGTGCCGAAGTTGACTTTCCCGAGCCCCGGTTTCCTCTTAGTCATATTTACGCATATATTGTGTTGCATTTTCATAGCATCATAACTCTCGCATATTGCTCCGTTTACGTGCGTATAATATGTCAAATTGTTCGACTCGGCAGTACATCGTTTCCTCTCATTGCATCATTTTCATTTGAGTGTTTGGAGTTCTTCTTCCGCTTCTTCTTCGATCAGGATAGGTTCCAGTCGGCAGCCGGGCTAGCAGGGTGGTGGATGTCGCTTGAGTTTCTGTTTATGTTTCATCCGTAGTCGGATGTTGATCTTGTATATGATGTTGATGTATTCTTGTGGCATTTGTGCCTTATGTATGTATCCCCATCTATTATGTAATGTTGATGTAATGATATCCACCTTGCAAAAGCGCTTCAATATGCGGTCTATCCTGGTGGGACCGTCGAGTTCCTTTTGGATAGGGTCGCATATTGGGCGTGATAAGTTGGTATCCGAGCCTCGATCGCACCTTAGGAGCCCCCTGATTGATCGTAGTTTGGCCGTTGTTGAGTCTAGAAGAAAACTGGTTTTGAGTCTAGTTATATCGAGAGTAGGAATTCTGTTTACTCCTCAGCCCTTCGCCGCCCCGTAAGGAACCTTGACGAGGTGTTTTGAATTATTCCTCTTCCCTTCAAATTTTTCTTTAGGATCACGCAGTTGGTTTTCCGATCGCTGGCCCTCACTTTTTTCATCCGGTGCATTTCTCGCCAAGTTGACTCGAGCCTCTTCATCTTTGCCAAGTTTAATCCTCGCTTGTTTTCTTTCCCACCCGCCCCCCTTCTTCTTCTTGGAACCGGAGTCCGTAATCGAGTATCCATCCTACTGTGGAAGTTTTTGCTCTTCCTCAATGATTTCAACCGTGTTTTATCTTCAAGATATTCGCTGCTTCCTCCCCGAAGTTGCCTTTGTTTTTCCCCGCCCACCCACCCTTTTCTTCCCGGAGTCTCGAGTCTCTCTCGACCAGCTATCTCTATTCGTATGGAACCTTTTCAGTCTTTTGTCAATTATTTCAACCGTGAATTTCGCCTCCTGCTCGTCCATTCTTCATCTCTTTCTTTCCGTGCATTCAATTCAAGTTTTTCGTTGTTGATCGATTCTTTCCTCAGCTCAAATATTTCCCTTTGCTCGCTCGCCTCGCCAGTTTTATCCTTCCGAGTGCTCAAGACATCTCAGAGATTCGTCTGTGTTTGAATTAATTCGAGGTTGTCACCTCACCAAATATTTCAGTTCTTCCGTGCATCATCTATCTGCTCAACAATCCTTTTCAACGGTGTTGTCTTTAGTGGGCCCTAACCCACAGGCCTTTTCCTGTGATCTTACCCGACTCTTCTAATTGCCTCGGAGTTATTCTCAAATTCTTTTGAAATTTGACGAAGTATGAATTTCATCACCGATGTTTTTCCAAGATCGATTTCAAATCATTTTCATTGTTGACTCAACGTCATTGTATCTCAACAATGTTGATGGTGTTTCTCGTCGTCATTCTCAACTTTGAAGACCGAAGTAGAGTTTCTCTTAAATCTTGTCCGTTCCCCCGGAGGTTCATGGTGCTAGCTCGGTGTTATCCTATCTAATTGTTTCCAGTCATGCAAATTCTTTTCATCCATCCGGAGTATTTCAGGAGTTGTTTTTCCATTTCTTTTCACCGGAGGACATCATTCCAGCTTATCGTTTCTATTTATCCCGTGCTTCGCTCAAGTGTTCTTTAATCAGCTCATGATCTCTTTGTTCTTCTCGCATCTAAATCCTCTAGCATATTTGTTCTTCTAATTCTTCCCGGTGATTCAGTCTCTTTCAACAGTGATTTTGAATTCTTTCTTGTGGTTCGCTCAAGATTCTTTTTCCTTGATTATCATTTTAATCCATTCATTCTTTTTCAATCCTACCGTGGTTCATAAAGTCCTTCTCAAGTTTGCGATATGTCACTTCAATTCTTTTTCAAGAAGAATAAGTTGTATGCAATCCATTGCTTCTTATAAGTGCATCTAGTGCCCTTAGTGATTTTGGTGTATTGAAGACTTATAGGTTAAGTAACTAATGCGCTTGTGAGTGTACACAGGTCTATAAGTCTATGAGGAGTTTGATATTTACAGAAAGTCGAATTCCTTAAAATGAATTTCTTCAACTCAAGAATTTGATATTCTCAAGACTTTCAAGACTTTGAAAGTGAAGAAATTGGTGTGATTCTCAAGACTTGGTAATCGCTGAGGAATATGAAGCGTGAAGACTTTTGTTTTCGTAGTTTCATTTTCTTTCTTGAGTCATAGGAAACACCGCATCGTTAAAGGGGGTCGAGGAAATACTAAGGAAAATTTCCATGTGATGCTCAACTCAAAATCCTACACCTACCAATCCTTCGAATGAAGCTTTTGAAATCTCATACAGTTCAGTCAATTTCTTCAAAGGATGTAGACGAAGCTCTTCCGTCACCGAGGAATTTGTTCTGATCGAGGAGTTAGGAATTCGCCATGAATTGCCTACACAAAGAGGAACATGATAGCCCCGAGGAATTTGATGTTCAAAATTCGACCGCTGTCATAAGTCGCTACCGCCGTCCAAAATATCTTATCCACCTAACGGTCATATCATTGAAGGGCATTTATGTCTTATCATGTCGGGCTGCTCCTTAGGCTATAAATAGTCGCCTCACAACCACTAGTTGGTTGGCTGCCCGAGAGAACTTGACACTTGTCATTTGAGAGCAACCCATCCTCCGAGGAATTTGAGTGAAAATCATCAAGTGAGGAAAACCCAAAACCAAACCCCAACAAACCCAAAGTGATTGAGCATCAAGAAATTGATCCCGCTGGATCCGACGCTTTTACCTTTGAAGACTGTGCTTCTTCCAGACGGTTAGGCGCCACGGTCTAGAGCATCCAAGAGGAATTGTGGATCGCCGAGTGACCAAGTATGTGAAGGTTTGAAGTCGCTCAAGACTTACCACGAGTGATTGGACGAGGTCTGCGTGACCTTAGTTCAAGGAGAATAGGTGAGGACTTGGTGTCCCGAGCTGCGTGCTCAATGATCGGGTGTCCGGATCATGTGTCCTCGAGTTTAAATACTCACCGCCCAACCAGACGCATAACCGAGACAGCAGCTTGAACTGGTCTACCAAATCATTGTCTTCACCAACCTAATCGGTTCTATTTCCTCAACCCTTTCATTTCCTCATTATCGTGTTGAGTGTTTGTCATATCTCGTGTTTGAAGACTTTGATCAAGACTTTCTCAATTTCCCGCTCAATTTCTTCACCGCTTGTCTTCATCTTGTGTTATCCCGTGATTACGCTTTCGGTACTGTGATTGTCTTCATTTCATCATGATGACTATGCTTGTAATCTGTTATGCTTACTTTTGAGTACTTATTCGCTGCATGTATTTCTTCGCTAAGGAATTTCTCACAGCAAATTCTCTGAAGAATTTGTAAAATTCATAAAATCGCTTATTCACCCCCTCTAGTCGATATAACGACTTTCAATTGGTATCGAGCAAGGTACTCCTTGTTCTCGTGATTTTGGTTTAACCACCGGAGTTTTAGTTATGTCGACCGCAGTATGATCAAGGTCTCAGCAGGGTGTCCTACCTTCGATGGGATGGACTACCCCTCATCGAAGAACAAAATGCTAATGCATCTTGAAGCAATTGACAACGATCTCTCGTATGTTGTGACAAAAGGTGTTTCCTCACCACACCTCTCTCGAATGATGCTGATGTGAAGAGATTCAAGCAACTCGATTCTCGTTAAGAATATCATATGTGGCCATCCGAGCAAAGGTCAATATGGAAGAGTGAGTGCTTTGAATCTGCTAAACTCATCCGGGACAGCTGTCCAAAGTAATGAAGGTGTTTCAACTCAGCGTGACTCTCGAGTTGATGTTCTTCGAATCTCTTCAACCGCTTCAAAAGACTCGACAACGAAAATGTTCAACAAACCTTCGATCGCTTCATCGACATCTCAAATGAGCTTCAAGCACTGGTGCTATCGACATCACCGACCATGAGGTGGTGAAGAAATTGCTAAGATCGCTTGATTCCTCATTTGACACTCGCAATCGATGATACAAGAACGAGCTGACTACAAGTCTCTTGATCCCGCCGATATCCTCGAAGGCTAAATACTCACGAAGTTCCACTTGTCAAAAGAGAGATCTCTATGGTTCTCGCTATGGAAGAACACGTGTCTCAAGGCCAAGGCTGAATCAATCGAGAGTGAAGAATCTGTAGTAGCCTTGAGATCCTCAAGAATTTGGCCAGAGCTAGCACCGCCGTGAAGAAATTCCAGAAATTCACAAGGCGTGGTCGCTTTGGAAAATCCTCAAGAAGCAAGTGATTCCTCATCTAGTGACTATAAGCTTAAGACTTTGCCACAAATGCAAGAAACCTGGTCACTATATCCAAGATTGTCCTCTGGGAAAAGGAATTAAGAAAGAAGAAACACAAGGATTACAGCCTGATGACGTGAAGAAGAAGAAGAAATCATCAAAATCTTCATCATCAAAATCCTCAAAGCCTTCTTCTCACAAGAAGAGCAGCTCCAAAAAGGCTCTGCATTCATTGGCAAGGAAATGGACTCAAGTTGAATCGAGGAAAATGAGGAAGAGGAGGAGTCCAAGAACTGAACTGTGTGGCTAGTCCTGGCTCTTGCTACGCTTATGTTAGCAAGTCCATCTTCAACACTCAAGAAACTGACTCACCGACAAACCTGATGAGGAAAATGATGACTACGCCCCACCTATTGCTTCATGGCAAAAGGTGCTAAGGTACTCAATTTCACCTCCTCCGAATCTAGTGAAAATGAATCTGATGAGGATCTCAAGCCCAGCTACTCTAAACTTGCTAAGATTGCTATAAAACAACAAAGGGCTTTTGAAAAGGTTCAAAACATGCTAGATAAGAGTGATGATATGTTAGGTGAAGAAATGGATCGCACTCAAGCCCTAATCAAAATCTTCAGAGAGTTCATTTAGGCTTGACAAATTTCAAGGTCATCATAACACTCTCTTATCTGATCATGAGAAACTTTCTTATGAATTTCTTCAAAGAAAGCAAGATCTTGAGAAGCTAAGAGCGAGTTATGAAGATCTTCAGAAGGAGCGCGATTCATTACTTGCTCAACAAATCAGCGCTTCTCAAGAAGAATTTGTTCCTCCATGCTTAAAGTGCATTGAACGTGAATCGCTAATTCTTCACCAATGTTCAAATGCTTCAACTGTTATAAATTCTTCACCTGCCTCTCGCTATCACTAATTCCTCACCGAGGACATTGCTAGTATCACCGACGATGCAGGGTTGAAGGAATTGTACATGATGTGCATGTACAAAAGCCTCAAAGGGCATCGACTTTTGTGATGTGCTTAAAAGCAGATCCTCAACAAACCCTAGGAAAGAGGGTATTGCCTTTGAGAGGAAACTCAATGTTGATGGAACGATCGAAGCCCGAGCAAGATCCCAAAACCTCATGGGTTGCTGCAAAGGGACTCCAGCTTGATCCATCTACCTTATCTGGTTTTACATGTGAATTTCCTCATTCGATGATGAGTCATTTGACTCAAACTATAAACTGTTCAAAAATCAGAATGGTGAAGTATTTGCTAGATATGTTGGCACTAATCGCAGAACGGTCCTCTATGAAGAAAATCTGTTCCCAAGAAGTGCCTTGAAAGTCTTCAGTGAATGTCCTCATGACACCACCTGTGAAGAAAAGGAACCCCTGATCAAATTCTTCATATGGACAAAATTCTTCATATGGATCCAAGTCCTCATACGGACCAAATTCTCACGTGGATCAAATTCTCAAAAGGATCAAAGTCCTCATATGATTATCATCGTGCTAACAACTCTGCTTCGCAGGTAGAGCTAAGGGCTATGAATATGTGCATTATTCTTCAAACCAATATGTTCATAAGTCCTCAAGAATTTCTCCGCTTATTCATATGCTTACCCTAACCCTCTTATGTGAAACGAAATGGTTTGGCCTCTATGCCACCATTCTCATATGGTGCTCGCAGAATGATGAACTCTTTGCCACCCCTTCGATGTGGGTGGTGAAGAAAAGAACTAATCTCTTCTCATAGGTCAGTCTCCACGTGTCTTAAACGCCTCAAGAATTTGTCTGGGCCCCACAAAGTTGCTCGAAAGGACGCAGTTAATCATGATGAAATGAACTTTCATTTCACACGCCCTCATATCGCTTATCTGAATATCGATCGATGAAATTCATCTCGATGAACTTGATATCATATTCTTCACCGATGAAGTATATGAGATCGTAAGTTGTACTAATTCATCCGCAGGATGATCAACCCAAAGCCACCGAGTGGGTTCTCGATAGTGGATGTACAAATCACATGACTGTGACAAGAATCTATTGATGGATGCTCCCTTATCACCGCCACATCTCAAGCATATCATCTTTGCCGACAAAGGCAAAAGTCGTATTGGGACTTGTAAGGTTGCTATCTCTAAGGACATGCACATGGACAAAGTCATGCTTGTTGAGTCTTTAGGATATAACCTCATGTCACCTCAATGCTTTGTGATCTTGATATGGTTGTTATCTTTGGCAAGTATCGCTGTGTTGTGATTATGGAAGTCGACAATTCCAAAGTCTTCAAGGCTTTAGGAGAGGAGACTTGTATATTGTTGATTTTTCCACAGACCACAACCAGCCGTGTGTCTACTTGCAAAAGCTTCGTATATGGCTATGGCATCGACGACTTGGTCACGCAGCATGAGGAATTTGCACACGCCATGGAAGAAGAAGCATGTCATTGGCATTGAGAATGTCAAATTCTCAAGGATCACTTATGCGAGCCCGTGAAGCTGAAAATGACCAAGGCCAAGCATCCAAATAAGACTATCATGACCACTACTCGTCCCTTCGAATTGCTTCACATGGACCTCTTTGGTCCCAATCATTACTCAGCCGTCACTAATGATGCATCACTATATGGCTTTGTTATTGTTGATGATTACTCTCGCTACACTTGGGTACACATTGTTACTTATAAAAATCAAGTGCAGGAAATCTTCAAACGATTTTCCTCGAGGGCTTCAACCAACTTTGGTGTGAAGATCAAGCACATCGAGTGACAATGGAACTGAGTTCAAGAATTCGGTCTTGATGACTATCTTGATGAACTTGGTATTACTCATGAGTTATCTGCCCTTATACTCCTCAAAGAAATGGCGCCGTGGAGCGCAAGAACAAACTCTTGTTGAGATGGCTCGCACTATGCTTGATGAATACAAAACGCCTAGTCGCTTCTCGATTGAAGCAATTGACACCGCGTGCCACATCATCAACAGAGTATATCTTCACAAATTCTTCAAGAAGACTGCCTATGAACTCCTCACCGACAAGAAACCCAATGTAAGTTATTTCAAAGTCTTCGTGCTAAATGCTGGATTAGAGATCCTCACCACACCTCTAAATTTGCACCAAAGCACATGAGGGTTTTATGCTTGGTTACGGAAAGGACTCGACACCTACAGTAGTCTTCAACATCGACTTCACAAGATTGTTGACATCAGAGATGTGCGGTTCGATGAAACTAATGGCTCGCAAAGAGAGCACCTACCTTCGTGTTAGATTAACCAGCACCGAGGATTCTATCAGTTCAAGGCAACCGAGGATGTCATTCCCATCAAGAAACTGCTCAAGAATTCATTCTCAGACGCGAAGAACGCCGAGCTGATGCACCAAGATAATGTCAAGAAAATGGTGCCGAGGAAAATGATCAAATTCCTCAAGACAACCAGCTCATCCTCGCTGCAAAAGAAGTGCAAGTTGACAAGATCATCGATGACATTGAAGCGCCAGTCCTCTCACTCTCTCAAAAGCTTCACACTTATCTAACTTTTGTGGGCACTATGCTTTTGTCTCTATCACAGAGCCCACTAAGGTAGATGAAGCATTTCGAGCCGAGTGATTCAGGCCATGCAAGAAGAATTACATCAGTTCGAGCTCAACAACGTCTGGGAACTGGTCAAACGCCCAGATCCTCGCAAGCATAATATCATTGGCACAAAGTGGATCTACCGCAACAAGCAAGATGAAAATGGTCTTGTGGTGAGGAATAAGGCACGACTAGTAGCTCAAGGCTACACGCAGGTTGAAGGAATTGATTTCATGAAACTTTTGCACCTGTCGCTAGACTTGAGTCTATTCGATATTACTCGCCTATGCTAACCATCACAATATCACTTTATATCAAATGGATGTGAAAAGTGCATTCCTCAATGGTAAGCTTGAGGAAGAAGTATATGTTGCTCAACCCCTGTGTTTTGAAGATCCAAAGAATCCTCGACAAAGTCTTCAGACTAAATAAGGCTCTATGGCTCTCAAGCAAGCCCCCAAGGCGTGGTATGATACATTGAAGGAATTCTTCGTGAAGAATGGCTTCACACCCGTTCACTCGACCCTACTCTCTTTACTAAATCTTATGATGGTGAACTGTTTGTGTGCCAAATATATGTTGATGATATTATCTTTGGCTGTACTACCAACGTTATAGTGATGAATTTGCTTATATGATGAGTGAAGAATATCAAATGTCTATGATGGGAGAGTTGAAATTCTTCTTAGGTCTTCAAATTCGCCAACAACACAATGGCATATTCATATCTCAGAGAAATACCTCAAAGATGTCCTCAAGAAATTCGCATGCAAGATTGCAAAGGTGTCAAAATTCCTATGCCCACAAATGGCCATCTATGCATCGATGAAAATGGTATTGACTTCGATCACAAGGTATACCGCCCATGATTGGTTCTTTATTGTACTTATGTGCATCTAGGCCAGATATAATGCTTAGTGTTTGCATGTGTGCCCGATTTCAAGCTACACCAAGGAATCACACCATAAGGCTGTGAAGCATATTCTTCGATATCTAGCTCACACACCAACACTAGGATTATGGTACCCCAAGGGCTCTACTTTTGATCTCATTGATATTCTGACTGACTATGCTGGTGATCGTGGACCGCAAGTCAACATCTGGTACTTGTCATTTCTGACGATCTTTGGTCCGTTGGTCCTCAAGAAACAGAATCGTATCACCGCCCATCATGGAAGCTGAATACATTGCTGCTGGCTCGGTTGTGCTCAATTACTATGGATGAAGCAAACCTCAAGGACTACGGCATCAACGTGAAGAATGTGCCTCTCATCGTGACAATGAGAGTGCCATCAAGATTGCTCACAACCCAGTTCAGCACTCAAGACAAAGCACATTCAAATTCGCCATCATTTTCTTCGTGATCATGTGTTGAAGGGCGACATCTCCATCGAAAGCACGTGAAGATCAAGAACAGCTAGCTGATATCTTCACTAAGCCCTTGGATGAGAAGAGATTTAGCAAGTTGCGTGTGAGCTAAATATCTTAGAATCTTCAATGTTCTTTGAAAAGGACACACATCCTAACACTTATGCAAAATTGATGACTTAGATGTGCAACACATGAAGAAACGCTTTTCTTCAATCAATGAAGAATAACACTCTAAGTGTGAAGAAATTAATGAAGAATTTGATTCTCGTAACCCTCACGACAATTGTACGCTGTGTCTGAAATCATCATTCTTATACGGTGGGTCACGCCACCACCAAAGTTGAAAATCTTCAATTTGAGTTTTTCCTCGCTTTGAAATTCTTCGCTTTGAAATTCTTCAGTTTTTCAAATTCTTCAGTTTTTCAAATTCTTCAACTTTGCAAATTCTTCACTGCTTCCGCATTGCCTTTCTTCATTGGCTATATATATATATGGATTTATGTCCTCTACAAAGATTCACTTATGGCTATTTCTTCAAGTCGCTTTCTTCGCTAAGTGAATGTGATCGACCCTTCCCTCTATGCTATACTCAACCCAATCCATTCACAAATTCTTCATGTGCGTTTACTTTGAAACTCGCTCAATTTCTTCACTGTGTCCTTGATAAATCAAGAAATTGCGAACGGAACTTTTAAAACGAATCTTATCCAAACTTCGATTTTATCATTAAACCATTCCGCATCCCACGATGCATTATTATATCCACCCACGATCGCACACGATCTCCACTACATCAGACGTGGGTGACACATGTCGTGAGAAGGGAAGCGTCAGGCACGCTCGTCCTAAATCTTCTGGACGAGCCGCTTTTCACCGTGGCTATAAATACCCCTCTCCTTCCTCACTTTTTTACTCCGCCGATCTCTCTCCCGCCGAGCTCCTCAAACCCTAGCGCCGCCATACTCCATCGTCAGCCGGTGAGGAAAAGCTTCACCGCTTTGACCTCTTCGCCGACGCATCGCTACCGACTGTGGAATTTCTTCACTCCGCCGCAGCCAGTAGCTGATTTCTCTCGCCAAGTTAGGGCGGAGAAGATCTGAACGATTTAACTTCTAAACTGTTCATCTCAGTTCGTCGTGTTCTTCACTTCGTAAATTAAAAGTTACTTTTATTTACTCGCTGATTCTCAAATTTTCTTCAAATTCTTCAAAGGTGTTTATTTCAAATTCTTCACATATATGAACACCTCAAATCTCTTGACTCATTTCTCTAAGCAATGATTTTCTTCAAGATTCCTCAATTGTGTGGATCTTCGATCTATACAACTCGAACCTAAGATAAAGAACGCTTATTGAAATTCTTCAAGGCTCATCCGTCAAAATCCTCAAACTTGTTCTTTTGAAAACCCTCCGAGAACGATATGACCTCTTCAAATTCCTCGACCTATACTGCTCACAGTACAAATGTCCGCTGCTGAATCCCTAGGTTCTCATCAACTTAACTCATTTGCAGCGCTCTCAAGAAAAACTGCACACTTCTTCAGAGAACTCAATTGTTCAATTTCCTCACCAAGAAAATGGCGATGGTAAGAAGCCAGCAGGGAGGAAAGAAACCCGAGGTCATGACAGATTCAAATCCCCGAGAAAATATATGCCACTATTGCACACCGATGAGGAAAGCAAAATCAACGCAAGGTGCGATTCGTAAGATTGAACGGAGATGGGCACGGAATGGAAGGAATACCGATATGTAACACCTAAGTACATGAAGAAATTCGCTAAATCCTCCATGCCCAAGAGCCCTTTGGCACCAGGCCAAATAGCTGATCCCACTAGCGCCAAACGCGTGAGGACTTTCCGATGAGGGCTAAACGCCAAGCTGTTGGCTAAGCAAGCAAAGGAAGCGTGAAGAAATTCAATGAGGATTCTGCCACGTCACCATCGAGGTCTCGCCAAGCCGAGGAAATCGATGCAAAGAAGTCTGCCAATAAGCCAAGTGTTTCTTCATCTATGCCCTCACGGCCAAGTTCCTCAAAGAGCTCCCTCAAGGCAAATTCTCAAAGAGCAAATTCTCACATCGCCATCGTTCCATCAAAGTCCTCACCGTCCGGCCCAAACCTTCGGGCCCAAGGCACCCGCCACATGTCAAAGGACTGCTGGTTTTTCAATTGCCTCAGCGCCTCTCGCCAATTCCTCACCTGCTCACAATTCTTCATCCGCCCGACGCTCAAGACAAAAGCAACAGTGGACGTGGTCCTCGGCCTAGCCTAAGGAAGAAACAGCTTGTCGTCCACGTACATCTCGATGATGAGGCATCCGATGAAGAACTTGAAGAAATCATCGAGACCGCTGCTTAGAGCCGAAGAGCTAAGGGAACAGCTGTGCCACTGCTTTTGGACCCAAGAAAGTCCTCGATTTCATCGACTCCGCACAACGATCCCAATACCCTCTCGCTCGATCTTCCTTTGACACCTGGTCAAAGTCATATGTTGACTCACTTCATCGCTGAAGAAAATGGAAGTTCGAGAAGGCGAAGGAAATCAAGAAGGCTCAATACAAGAAGGAGAGGTTCTTGAAGAAAATGTAGTCAAGATGACACCGAGGAACTTCTTCAAGTCCAAACTGAAATTCAGAACTCAAGAAGAACTTTGACACATACTATGCTGATTGGCAAGTAGTCAAGACCAAATTCGCTAATCCGACGAAGAAGTTTCACAACCTGTTGCTGCACCTCGAGCAACATGAAATCCTCAGTCAAGCATCTGCTCAGCCTAATGAAGAAAATGCCAGCAACGCCAAGCTCAGCCTTCGCTGAAGAAAATGCTGATTCGAGGATGATGAAGAAATTCCAGCCGAAGAAATCGCTGTGGCACCCACTAGTGGTGCGCTCAAGAAACTGCTCAAGACAGGGAACTGATCGCTTGCTCCTCAAGAAACTGCCCCAAATTCCTCAGCCCTCCAACGCCAACTCCAACTCCAATTCTTCCATCCGCTTCGATGTGAAGAAACCAAGGCCATGGAAAGAGCTGCTGTGAAGAAAGAAAGCATCATCAAGGCCAGATTCTTCGTCTAAGAAATGAAGCCAATGACCAGCTCATTGAGAACCCGATTGATGCTATTCCAATTTCCTCCATACCTTCAAAGGAAGTGGTTCCTTTGGAGAAGAATATGAAGTGCCAACCGGATCTGATGAAGAACATCAATCTCCGCCTCGTCTCGAGAAAATTGATGAAGAAATTGAAGTGGAAGCATTCCTTCAACCCCAGCCATTCCTCATCGATCATGAAATTCCTCAAGATGGTGCCGAGGAAATTGAAAATGAAGATGTGGATATTGGATGCACCACTCCAAGAATCAATGATGATTTTTGGGAAAATCAACATCCCAATATTCGCCTCTTCACCCCGCTTCAACAAGTTCCTCACTCCTCGCACAGATCGTCCGTGATCGCCTCCGACAATGCCGGGCGCCCGCCTTCAACTTGAAATTCTTCAAGAGCGTTAGTCCTCAGTTTCGATCCTTTGGTCATTCGATGACAAAGGGGAGAAATTTGAGTTAATCTTCAAGCGGGTCTCGCTTTTGTCTATATACAATATTTTATTAAGTTACAACCTCGCTCGTCTCAAACCTTTATTGGATCGAAGTTGTAATCTTAAACCCGATGGTGCTTTGATACTTTTGATGCATTATGTTTTTCTCTATGCTCGATTACAGTAGTGTTGATATGCTTTGATCTTTGTTATGCTCGATCCTCATGAGCTCGTTGAAAATCTTCAAATCAATTTGGGATCCGATACTCATGAAGAGTTTCAAATTCCTCATAAGCATTGGGCTCGATACTTTTATGCATTATTTGCATGCTCGATATCATCAAGCACCATATTTCATCATGCATTTCAAATTCCTCATATTATATGTCAAATGCGTATGAATTACAAGATATAGGGGAGATCTCCATGATTCAATTCTTCAAATGTGCATTGCCTCAAAAGCAAATTCCTCACTATGCACATCTTCGTGGGAGTTCTTCTATATCTTGCAATCAAAATCCTCATTATCAAGTGTTTACACTTCATATATTTATCCTCGTTGAAAACTTAACCTATGTTGTCATCAATCACCAAAAAGGGGAGATTGTAAGTGCATCTAGTGCCCTTAGTGATTTTGGTGTATTGAAGACTTATAGGTTAAGTAACTAATGTGTTTGTGAGTGTACACAGTCTATAAGTCTATGAGGAGTTTGATATTTACAGAGAAAGTCGACCCTAAAAATGAATTTCTTCAATCAAGAATTTGATATTCTCAAGACTTTCAAGACTTTGAAAGTGAAGAAATTGGTGATTCTCAAGACTTGGTAATCGCTGAGGAATATGAAGCGTGAAGACTTTTGTTTTCATAGTTTCATTTTCTTTCTTGAGTCATAGGAAACACCGCATCGTTAAAGGGGGTCGAGGAAATACTAAGGAAAATTCCATGTGATGCTCAACTCAAAATCCTACACCTACCAATCCCTTCGAGTGAAGCTTTTGAAATCTCATACAGTTCACTAATTTCTTCAAAGGATGAGACGAAGCTCTTCCGGTCACCGAGGAATTTGTTCTCGACCGAGGAGTTAGGAATTCGCCAAAGGCGAATTGCCTACACAAAGGAGGAACATGATAGCCCCGAGGAATTTGATGTTCAAAATTCGACTG
Organism: Aegilops longissima; assembly: GCA_021605205.1. NCBI lineage: Eukaryota > Viridiplantae > Streptophyta > Magnoliopsida > Poales > Poaceae > Aegilops > Aegilops longissima. Next base: position 189,340,911 of record CM038678.1, on the reverse strand, counting down.
CTGTCAGTGTCGCTACCGCTGTCCAAAATATCTTATCCACCTAACGGTCATATCATTGAAGGGCATTTATGTCTTATCATGTCGGGCTGCTCCCTAGGCTATAAATAGTCGCCTCACAACCACTAGTTGGTTGGCTGCTCAGAGAACTTGACACCTGTCATTTGAGAGCAACCCATCCTCCGAGGAATTTGAGTGAAAATCATCAAGTGAGGAAAACCCAAAACCAAACCCCAACAAACCCAAAGTGATTGAGCATCATCAAGAAATTGATCCCGTGGATCCGACGCTTTTACCTTTGAAGACTGTGCTTCTTCCAGACGGTTAGGCGCCACGGTCTAGAGCATCCAAGAGGAATTGTGGATCGCCGAGTGACCAAGTATGTGAAGGTTTGAAGTCGCTCAAGACTTACCACGAGTGATTGGACGAGGTCTGCGTGACCTTAGTTCAAGGAGAATACGGTGAGGACTTGGTGTCCCGAGCTGCGTGCTCAAGGATCGGGTGTCCGGATCATGGTCCTCGAGTTTAAATACTCACCGCCTTCCAACCAGACGCATAACCGAGACAGCAGCTTGAACTGGTCTACCAAATCATTGTCTTCACCAACCTAATCGGTTCTATTTCCTCAACCCTTCCATTTCCTCATTACCGTGTTGAGTGTTTGTCATATCTGTTTGAAGACTTTGATCAAGACTTTCTCAATTTCCCCGCCCAATTTCTTCACCGCTTGTCTTCATCTTGTGTTATCCTGTGATTACGCTTTGTACTGTGATTGTCTTCATTTCATCATGATGACTATGCTTGTAATCTGTTATGCTTACTTTGAGTACTTATTCCGCTGCATGTATTTCTTCGCTAGGAATTTCCTCACGAGCAAATTCTCAAAGGAAGAATTTGTAAAATTCATAAAATCGCCTATTCACCCCCTCTAGTCGATATAAGGCACTTTCAATTGGTATCGAGCAAGGTACTCCCTTGTTCAGGTGATTTGGTTTAACCACCGGAGTTTTAGTTATGTCGACCGCAGGTATGATCAAGGTCTCAGCAGGGTGTCCTACCTTCGATGGGATGGACTACCCCATCGAAGAACAAAATGCTAATGCATCTTGAAGCAATTGACAACGATCTCTGTATGTTGTGACAAAAGGTGTTTCTCACCACACCCTCTCCGAATGATGCTGATGTGAAGAGATTCAAGCAACCTCGATTCTCGTTAAGAATATCATATGTGGCCATCTCGAGCAAAGGCCAATATGGAAGAGTGAGTGCTTTGAATCTGCCAAACTCATCTCGGGACAGGCTGTCCAAAGTAATGAAGGTGTTTCAACTCAGCGTGACTCTCGAGTTGATGTTCTTCGAATCTCTTCAACCGCTTCAAAAGACTCGACAACGAAAATGTTCAACAAACCTTCGATCGCTTTCACCGACATCTCAAATGAGCTTCAAGCACCGGTGTGCATCGACATCACCGACCATGAGGTGGTGAAGAAATTGCTAAGATCGCTTGATTCCTCATTTGACACTGCACCGATGATACAAGAACGAGCTGACTACAAGTCTCTTGATCCTGCCGATATCCTCGAAGGCTAAATACTCACGAAGTTCCAGCTTTAAGCTGAAAAGAGAGATCTCTATGGTTCGCTATGGAAGAACACGTGCCTCAAGGCCAAGGCTGAATCAATCAGAGTGAAGAACTGGTAGTAGCCTTGAGATCCTCAAGAATTTGGCCAGAGCTAGCATCGCCAGTGAAGAAATTCCAGAAATTCACAAGGCGTGGTCGTTTTGGAAAATCCTCAAGAAGCAGTGATTCCTCATCTAGTGACTATAAGCCAAGACTTTGCCACAAATGCAAGAAACCTGGTCACTATATCCAAGATTGTCCTCAAGGGAAAAGGAATTAAGAAAGAAGAAACACAAGGATTACAGCCTCGATGACGTGAAGAAGAAGAAGAAATCATCAAAATATTCATCATCAAAATCCTCAAAGCCTTCTTCTCACAAGAAGAGCAGCTCCAAAAGGCTCTCTGCATTCATTGGCAAGGAAATGGACTCAAGTTGAATCTGAGGAAAATGAGGAAGAGGAGGAGTCTCAAGAACTGAACTGTGTGGCTAGTCCGCTCTTACACGCTTATGTTAGCAAGTCCATCTTCAACATCAAGAAACTGACCATCACGATCGAGTGGCCGAAAAACCGCACCTCTTTTGACACCCTAGCTCCCTCTACCTATATAAACACCCTCCCTCAAATTCATGGATGAACCCCCGAACCCTAGCTTTTTCCTCCTTCAGAAGCGGGACACGCCCGACCTCACCAACATGTCCGGCTCACCGCCAGCTGGGCCATTCTGCCACCACCTGGAGCCGCCACGTGGCCCAACTGGGCTGCGTTCGGCCGCCAAGGCTCATGGAGCCCATGGCTGCCCGCCACCATTGCGGCTGGCCCGAAAGGCTCCAAGGCCTGCCCACAGGTTTCCCGGGCTGAGCTCCCCACACATGCTCGCCTTAAGGGCCAGGCTGGCCTGGCCAGGCTGCCCGCGCCTGCCGCTTTCGCTGGTCACGCCAAGCTTCTCACGGCCAAGCCTTCCCTGCTCGGCTTCCGCTTCCTCAGCACCAGGCTGCCTTCGGCTGTGGCCATGGGCCACGCTGGCCACCTGGCTGCACGGACGCTGCTGCCCTGAGCCAGCCCGCCGCCCGATCCGCCTCATCACACTGGGCCGCCACCGCCGGATCCGCGGATCCGTCCGGGCCGCCTCAAGGCCTCGAAGCCTCCGGCGCGCTCTTCTCCTCGCCTCCGCGACAAATCCTGCCATCTCTCTGTCTGCGTCTGCAAGGTTGACTTTCCCGAGCCCCGGATTTCTCTTAGTCATATTTCGCATATATTGTGTTGCATTTTCATAGCATCATAACTCTGATATTGCTCCGCTTTCGTATGATAATATGTCAAATTGTTCGACTCGACGAGTACATCGCTTCCTCTCATTGCATCATTTTCATTTGAGCTCATCTTGATGCACGAAATGCTGTTGGAAGAGGGCTATGTGATGTTAGTTTCAGATTCTTATCAGAACATGCACTTTTGTCATTTTTGCCATGATTGATGTGTGCATCCTATGAACTTGAGTCCTACATGTGTTTTGTACTATGCCATGCCATATTTACAGGGGTGTATGCTATGTATTTTTGTGATCTCTGTGGTGACTAGCACGAGCATGCAAACTAGGCTTCATGATGTTGCTGATTTCAGCCCTGCTCACTTGATATTTTATGCCATGTTAACTTGATGCTACTGAGAGATTCATGCATATTTTGAGATACTTCAGAAGGATGTTTTGAACATATGGTTATTCTCTATCCACCCATGCCCTTGTTTGCAATTATGGAGTGCCATAGCGTGAGTCAATCAAGCTCTACTTTTGCTATAAAATGTTCCCTCAGATTGTTTACATGTTATTCAATTTTGCCAAGGTTTTTGTAGTTGATCCAAGCATGCTATGTTGTTGTTCTTGCCATGTATAGCTTCTATGCCATGTCTTATTGATTGATGTATGCTTAGTTTATCATGTATTGCTGTGGTGAGTGATTCAAGCTCACCAACATGCCTACTTGTTATCTGCTTATGCCATGCTCTAGTTTTGCACTAAGTCTGAATCTGCTTATGTTTTTGCTATATTCACATGCTTGCAATCGTATTTTCTGATCCTTTTGGCTCATGGTCACTACGGGACTTTTGTTATATGATTTAAGTAGATTCATGCCATGCCTTTGTTTGCCAAGATAAGTTCCTGTAGTATGTTGTTTGATAGCTCTAAACATTGCAACTTGATGTTATTTCGCTAAAGTCTGAATCCATATTATTTGCAATCTTGCCATGTGTGTTTGAGCATGTTCTAGTTGTTTATGGAGTTAGCTCAGTGTTAATGTTTTGTCATGCTTTACCTGTACATCATGCCCATGCCTTTTTTTTTTCTTGTTACGATGTTGTAGCTTGTTGTTTTGGTGCTTGCAATATGCCTAGTTGCTGTTTTGTATGCATTGTTGTCATGTCTTGTATAGAGTGTATGTGTTGAACTGCTGTTCGCTTTTGAGTGTGCTCTATATGAAACTTGCTTGATTTTGCATGTAGCTTCATATTATCATGTTGCATCCTTGTTTTGAGGTGTTTGCTTGATGTTTGTATGCATTTTGCATCAATGTCATGTTTAACTTGGTTTGCTCATATCTTCTAGGCCGTAGCTCCGAATCTAATGAACTTTATATGTAACTTGACTAGAATTTCGTGTAGATCATCTTGGTGCATTTTAACTTGCTGTTTGACAACTTGAACATAAGGTTTATTCAGATCTGAACCAATTTCGAAATTTGCATATGAGGACTTACCGGAATTGTTATATGTTGTTCCCGGCCTCATTTAAACTTGCTTTGATGTGTTGCTCTTGTTTGCATCATCTCTTGCCATGAGTAGCTTCATGTAGCCTCGTCATGCATCATGCTTGGTTGTGCATCATGTCTTGTCTATGTGTGGTGTGTTTACCTATGTTGTGTGCTTCTTCTTGTTAGTTCCTGCTTTCATGATCGTGAGGATTCGCTTTGTCATGCTTGGTCTCGCTTCATCCGCTCATCTTCTTCATGGACTCGCTCTTCTTCCTTATGTAGATTTCGTGCAAGATGACCGCTACCTGATCTCACTACTATCATTGCTATGCTAGTTGCTTCGCTCTATCGCTTCTCGCGCTACCTATCACTTGTTCCTCAAGCCTCCCAAATTGCCATGTCAGCCTCTAACCTTTTGCACCCTTCCTAGCAAACCATTGTTTGGCTATGTTACCGCTTTGCTCAGCCCCTCTTATAGTGTTGTTAGTTGCAGTGAAGATGAAGTTTGTTCCTTGTTGAACATGGAGATGTTGTTCCTTGTTGGAACATGTTTACTTGTTGGGATATCACAATATATCTTATTTAATTAATGCATCTATATACTTGGTAAAGGGTGGAAGGCTCGGCCTTATGCCTGTGTTTTGTTCCACTCTTGCCGCCCTAGTTTTCGGCCATATCGGTATTATGTTCCCGCATTTTGCGTCCATAACGCTGTCGGGTGATTTATGGGACCCCTTGACAGTTCGCTTTGAATAAGACTCTCCAAGAAGGCCCAACCTTGGTTTTACCATTTGCCTCACCACCACCTACCTTTTCCCTTGGGAGTAATTAACCCAAGGGTCATC